>CM043018.1:57224107-57533844 GCA_023690525.1 Holotrichia oblita
AGACCTCGGCATAATTTTTGATTCGAAACTTTCATTTCAAGACCACGTGGATTTTATTACTCGCCGTGCTTTTAGAACTTTTGGATTTATTTGTAGAATCACTAAGCCTTTTAATGATCATAAATGTCTTATTACCCCTTTCAACACGCTTGTGGTTAATAATCTGCTGTATGGGTCTGTGATTTGAAACCCCATGTATAATGTTTACATTGATAGAGTTGAATCGGTACAAAAAAATTTTTTTAAATTTTTGACATACAAATTTGGCAACAATTCTCAGAGTTATCATGAACGTCTGGTTGCTTATAGTTTATTATCATTAAAACAAAGAAGGGTAATTGCAGATCTATTGATAATATATAAAATTGTTCATAATCATTTTGATTGTGACTTGCTCTCCCAAATGAGTTTTAGTGTCCCGAGACTGGAGGCTAGATCCTCCGCGACTTTCCAACTAATAACTCAAGAACCAACATGGGTATAAACTCACCGTTTTATCGAATGTGTAATAACTACAATAGTTTCGCGAGTAGTTTAGATATTTTTAACTTGTCGCTGTCTGCATTCAAGAGTTCAGTGATTGGTCTTTTTCATGGATAGACTTTCCTGTTTTTTCTCTTTTTCTAGTTTAAGGTATACTGTTAATCCTACCACACTTTCAATTGTACTTTCTGCTATCGCTTTTGTTAGTAATATATTTTTTTTTTTACTTTTACTTTTTCTTAAGTTAGTTCAACCTTGACTGATTTTTTGTTTTTGTATTGTATTTATTCATGTATTACGTGGAATTTTTTTTGGGGCTACAACCCTGTCAATTTCCCGAATATTAAATTAAAAAAAAATAAAAAAACAAAAATAATAAAAAAAAATACCATCACCAGATCAGGTCATACTCGTATTTCAAATCAGCATACTTTAAGAGAGCCCGGGAGAATACATTTAAAGAGGCTAATTTCGTGTTTATACCATTCTTCCAGAGTCTAGGATCTGTGAAACTCGTTTCATCCCATAAGGAATCTACACAGCGAATAAATAGTATTGTTTTATTATTATTTTGAGATTAAATTTACCATTTTCCTTCCAACTTGATCCTTATACGTTCTTTAGGTGTAAAGAATCTTGATTTATAGGAACATAAATTTCCATTATTTTCTTTCCATTATTTTCTGTCCATTATTTATTCCCTATTTACTAGATGTTTAGTAGCTATTTCTTTGTCCTATTTACAGTATTCAGTGCTAGATGCAAAAAAAAAACTATTTGGATAAACTATAGATTTTTCGAATATAGGGTTAATTTTGAGTCTTTTCTTGGAGATTTTCTCTTAAAAAGTGTCAAACTTTTCTGAAACCATATTTTCTCAATTCCAACTCTTTCATCCTCGCTTTTATTTAGTGTATTCAAACATTTTTTTATTGTTCTATTTCATATCAGAGCTGTGGTTTGTTTTCTTGATAAAAGCAGTCCCCTTCGTGATTTAGATGTATCATATTTTTTACTGCATTACTTGAGCTCGATTTTAGAAAATGCTTTTTAGCAGCATAAATTCGTCAGTTGATATCATGACTAGTGTGACTGACCACAGTAGCAGAACACCGCATCTGGTATAATCTCCTGTAATCATTTATGCTCTTGTTGAGAGTGAATTTTGCTGCTATGGAGTTAAACTGTTCCACGACGTTATTATTTACACCATAAATTAAACTTTATGATTACTGTGCTAAATAATTATTATAAAGTAAGATGTTTTGGAAAAGTAATAACAATTAGCTTAAAATTGAAAGAAAGAAGGAGATACATTTTCATCAGTATTTAGATTTTCACTTTTAAAAATAATTTACTTAGTAAATTAATAATACTTGTTAGTTGCTTGTATTTTGTTTGACGAAAAAGCATTTACGCTTTCTTTGTAGAGTAGATACACAAAAACATATTTTATCATCCTCGCTATTCTTTTCTTCGAATACTATCAACATTAATACAAAAACGCAACTAGATAAAATACACATATGTATTTGTGAAGAAAAGAAAAGAAAAACGCAGGTTTTTAACTAATTTGCCATGGGTAAATATGGACAAAGAAATCTACCATGAAAATTTGAATCGGTATAAAAATGCCAATGGATATCACATTTAGTGTCGGGGGAAATTGCCAAATATTAGAAATCTATTAACGGATTTTTCTGTTAAACCGGTGTCTCTCAAACCAGTTTTGAATCGAAAACGACTTTATAAATCGATTTAAAACCGTCTTTAAGAATCGATTTTTTTCGACTACGATACTTGTTTTTATAGTGGCAACTATGCTCTTGGATTTATCGATAGATAAACTGGAGCTAATAGTCAATAATTAATTTTTCTACATGGAGTACAAGGAAACTTTGATAAAAAAATCATGCACATAACGAAATAGATATGTACTTACATATATACAGTCGAATTTTTGGATCTTGTCCGTTACGTCATGCGTTATATCAGTATGAATCGACTCATAAGTCATGTTGACATTTCTCTCTAATGTACGTTAAATGTCGGTGATGAATAGTTTACGTATATCTGTGTTTAATTACACTGTTAATGACGTAACGGACAAGATCCAAAAATTCGATTGTATGTATGTATGTACATACGTAAATTTTATGCTATTTATAATAAATACTCATTTGCACATTTTCATCATAATAAAGTTGAAAATGCAGACTGCACAAATTTACTTCAAAGCGATACAATTAAAATTCGTTTTAAAATTAGCTTTAAGTTTGGCTAAAACCGGTTTTGATCCGCAACACTAACAAAATTATACTTTTATTTCCAAGTAATCTAAAGATTATGTATGTAGTTATTTTATACATTTGTCTATCCGTATCTAATATATGATATTACATTTGCAAAAGATACGAATCTTTTCCTGTCTATGGTAAAATAAATTTAAGACGATGCGTGCGAATTTTAGGATTATTGTACAGCTCCGCCCTCAAGAGAGCTAGAAGCTACTTCGTCCCACGCCCCACTCGGAACAAGAAACTTTACGATTGTGAATCCAGAGCTTTAAGGATACAGGCTAAAACCAGAAGGTTACTCGTAACTAATCTGAACTGTTTCTTACGATTTAGCATAACTTTTTATTTTAAGTTGTATGTATTATACATTATGCTGGCTAAATAAAGACATCATTATTATTAAACAGATATAACATCGGTATCACCAAACGCCACAACTTTGATTGATTACTTTGGTTGATGATGAGAACCCACGCATTCTCGAAACACGTGTCCCGAGTAATCAATCAATGTTGTGGCGTTTGGTGATACCGATGTTATATCTGTTTATTACGAGGCCACAGTACTTGAAATCATTCTCAGCTAGTGCTGCTAAACACCATTGCATCTTTCCTTCTTATACTCTAACCTGACTTGTCTGCTTATTGCTATACCATATTCAGAACATATTGTACACTCGTCTACAAAAAAAGTTAGACAACTTTCGTTTAGCTGCGTAATTATAATTTGTTCAATTTCAATATGTTTTTAAACATTTTGTAATTAAAGAATAGCAACCAGATGTATTAATTTATTTTACTACTATTTAGTTGTCAGTGAAGATGGTGTAGTAACACTCTGGTATGATTGTCAACCGTCAATATAAATAATGAGATATAAGGAATATCCAACGTTAATTTGCATTATTCAAGTGTAGAGATGAATAATATTACACATTTCTATATTGGAAAGATTTTGGATCGTGATAGTTTAGTATGTACGACAAAACTGATTTAAGCCGAAAAATCTGTACTTGTATATATTTTGTTTGTGCTTACCTCGATTATTTGCGCAAATCGAACAACAACAACACGGTGAATCAGTATCTATTTTGTCTGACGAATCTGCATCTGTTCCTTTATCAAGAAGATGGCAGCTTTTGATATTCATTTCACATGGAGGTATCTCAACGGGGGGAAAACATTTTGCAGATAGAGAGGACTGAATCGATCTACACCTGTACTTGATGCACACGTCTCGTCCATCTTTAGCTTTCACTTTAACACATGTTGTGCTATCTCCATGGGTACCGCAACATTCATCTATTTTACACCAACTATCGCTACTAGGTGCATAAACGCTGTTATCTTCACCCACCGCAGACTCATAGTTGTTCAACGAACTCTCCACGCCTGTAGTTGTATTCATATATGTCGTATCACTTTCGACTAGATTTGTCGAACGCTGCTCTGGGGGTGATTGAGGAGGTGTAGTAGAAGGTTTTACAAGAGGCGCGCATTTTAATGACTCATTGCTTGACTGGCGTGGCGAATGAATTGGCGTAGATGTTACGAACGAAACATCAGCAGGTTGATCATTTGATAAATCTACTTTCGCTATAGGAGGTGATTCAGATCTATTTTTCGGGAACACGGCGGCGTAGAATAAGCCATTGTTGTGCCCCCAAAAGCTATTTCCTGAGGGGTGATGGTGCTGGATGGCGAAGAGCGATATGTTGCATTCCGGTATTGTAACGACCTATCTTGTTTTTTTCTCTTTTGCGACGGTGGAAGTGTAGCGTAAGTTACGGAAGCCTTCTCAGGACAGTTTGAATTCGACTGTCGAGTAGTTGCTTCTTGCGATTGCAACGGTTTCCCTTGTTTTTTATTTTTCGGTAATGGTGTGACAGACGATTTTGTGCTCTCAACAATGGTAGCTTTCACATACTGTTGTGCACTAGTAGGAGATGTCTTTTCTAGAGATTTGCTTTCCTGTGAAGGTAATGGCGTAGCAGTGGAAGACTTTGAGCTTGTGAAAGCAGGCGTTGCAGGAGGTGATGGAAGTGAATTTGACTGGGAACGACGATATGATGCATCTCGAGACGTTGGTGATTTTTCTTTTGATCTACTTTTACGTGAAGATGGTGGCGTGGCGGAAGATGACTTTGGGGTCACAAAACTCGTAGCCTCCTGAGACGTTGCACTAAGATAGGTTGCCTCTCGAGATGGGGATTTAGATGAAGCAGTGGTATAAGCTTCTTCTATTATTTCACCACTCGGAGATTCAGCTAATGAACGTGATGTTTCGTTCGTCTCATGAAGGGCATACGATTCAATTATTGTTCCGTATGGTATTCTTTCCTGTTGATAGTAACAGTAACAATTTATTACAAACAAATCTACGAACAACGACAGAACTAAGCTTTATGTTTATTAGAGGATATTGCTCAGATACAGTACTGTAAATACTAAGATGGCTAATATTTTAGTTGCAAACAGAAGAATATATATGTCGATAAGTTCACCAGTAAGAACCGATATATAAGGCTCTAAATTCAGTCCACGAATTTTATCATTTTCAAGACTTTCACAATAAATAAACTACAAAGTAATTAACTAATATTATATTTGAATGTGGTCCACCACGCTTTCCACGTTATGTTCGTAAATTTGCCTAAGGTTTAGGTTCGGCAGAAATATGATTACGAGTTTATTTTTATAGATAGGGCAATTATTTTAGATTTGTTTTATAGCTGAAATGTTAATATATGCTTCTATAGTGCTACATTTTTGAAAAAGTCAAATATTGTTTGTAAACAAGGCACTCAAAAAATAGAGAATTTTTAAAGGTCTATATTATTCTAAACAGATTTAATTTAAAAAAAATGGCTCTATAGAAGCATAGTATTATCCTTTAGGAAAAAATTGGCGAAAACCGCATTCAAATATATCGAATAGTTACTTTGTAATCAGTTTTCTACGAAGCCCCTGAAAACGCTAAAATTCTTTGACTGAATCTAGAGCCTTAAGCCACCACACTTTGCATCACAGTTTATACTGCAGTCGAGATCTTAGGATTATTATTATTGTAATATAAATTTAAGCCGACACAAAATACCAAAAATTATTTCTATCCGCAAAAGTTGATGTTTGTCATGTTCAACTTGAATTTGAGCGAATTCATGTTTAACCCTATAGTACTCAGATCACCATTTAAGGTTTAAACTCGATATGTCATACTTCATACTTTATCCATAAACTTTAACATTATAAGAACAACCTACAAATGCAGGTAATATGGAAAGATTACTGATGCTTGGAACTAAACCCGTGTAGGAACCAATTCGCACAAATGTATGATTTATTAGCCGAAATTAAGATAATGAATGTCTGCATTAATTTTATAGCAAACAGAATTATTATGCAATGAATACAAAATACAACCCAGGGCAAGTGCTACAAACCAAACTACCCCAAAAACCGTTTTTATCCATTATAGAAATCCTCTAACTAAAGAGCGCACAATTGCAAGCTTAAAATTTCGCAGGTAAAGTCAAGCGGATGTCTTATGAAGCTCGTTCTTTAATGTATCATATATTTTTCCAAAAAAAACATGAAAAAACATACATTTTGCATAGATCTGTATACCTATACGAAAACTTTTACTCATTGGTACCTTCAGGTTAATATATGTATATATACATATATCATAATGCTCTAGGACCTTTCCTATTGTAAATTGCACCGAAGTCACTAATACAACTTTGACTTCTCGTATTGAAATTTTCAAACACCTTTTTGTCAAATAAAGTCACATTTACATTATTAAAAATATGAAAAAAGCTACGTTGTCAGTTTCTGTCCTAGATCATTATAAAATCAATAGTAGGTATATCATTCAACATGTTATATTCCTCAAAAAACTTCAAGTGGTGAACACATAAAAATAGTGTTACGATCCGAGCTTGGTTTTTCAAACGCTTTAGATATTTCTTTTTTGTTTCATTAAGATCAGAGAAACACAGAAAAATTAAGAAAAACTAATGTTATTTGAAAGGTTTTCGTGCGGTGTGTAGTGAAGAATGGGTTGTAATTTCTATACATATGTATGTACATAGTATGTAAGATCCGAAATTGAAATACTCAGTCATTATTGTCCTATTGACCTGTTAATAACCTACATCTCGCATATTTACAAAAAGCACAAGTTGCAGGGAATGTCTATATAAGTAATGACAGTTAACATTATTGTACACCGAAGTAAACTGTATTGGATGAATATAGTATAACCTCCAGTAAACATTTTAATTTATACGAAATCTGTGATACTTACGTCACTGTCTGAATGACAGCAATCAGCCAGTCCACAAATGTCTATGAACGTCTGGAGTCCAGCAAGAATTGATTCATCCGGAGTTGGTCCGAGAATATTCCTGTATACATCAGATCTATTGGAGCATCTATCTGCAACGATGACAGTAACATGTAAAACAACTTAAGGTTTCAGGGTTCATTTCGTACTCGATACTTGTGTACTTCTATGGACTACTGTCTGTGAATCACGAATTTTTCGTGGTATTCTATTCTGCCTTTCTATACGTCTTGGACAGTCGCTGTAGGAACAAATACTGTCATTACTCTGACCCTGGTCATCTCTACGCCTGCCTTCCTCATCTAAAATTGGTCTCAACTCCAATGGAAATAATTTTATTTCTTTAGGGTAAGTGCCGACACTAGATCTAAAGGCATTGTGATCTAAATTACTCACTTTTTTGGCTCTATTATGCCATCGTTGTCTTCTGACAGCTTCTTATCATCGTGTTTCCTGAACAAAATCAATTCATTTTAAACGACGTCTTATGTTAATCGACATCGAATTATATTACCTGTTCATCTAGAAGCCAGAAACCGAAGTTGGTAGATGGATTGGATTCATTTAGATGAATATTAATTACTTTCTTACTTTGTGGTCTTATTGTGGATCACTTCCTTGATACTAGAAGATGATCGTAATTAATTTCTTGAGATAATTAATTGAAGGAATATTAAATATCACTCTACCATTTCTATTCTAAATCTATGGAATGACTGAAACTTTAAATTTAATAGTATTGTACTTGTCAAGGATTGAAGTATTTTGATGACATTTTACGATGTGTTGATAAATTTATTAAAAATCGCGTAGTGCGTGGCCTCAACATTAAAACGTAACAAGAGGAGTATGGTACGTTATTATCCTAGGCATTGCTTTTTTCCTTTTCTTTTATTTCTTTGTCTTTCTTGTGAATGTAGTTTGTGTGGGAATTAACTTTACGTTTGTGCAACCATATATGGTATATTCTCCTCTGAACATACTCCGGACGTAGTGTGTTTATGGCCATGGATAGGAAACATGCTTAATTTACTAAAGACATCACATAAGCATCGCGTAAATCAAACAAGGACGATACAATTACTTTATACACCTACAGTAGGTATTTCTTTCTCTGCTACTCTTCAGCTTATATAAAACCTATCCAATACTATTACAGGACCTCCTCTACAGGATGATTGTAAATTCAGGCCCAGTGAAATTACAGGAATGTTGAAAGCAATAGGAAATATTTGATATATGAAAGTGTTGCAGTTACATATTTCAAGTATTTTAGGAGTACAAACTCGTAAAATCAACTTTCGGTTTAACCGGAAATTTAGTCGTTTTCACCCTTTTTTTTATAACACCCTGGATTTTATTAAATAAATCAATATATGATTTAATTGTCTATAAAAAACTATTAAACATGTATAGGCTGAAAGTTAATAATTGACGAGATATTTACGTTTGAATTGTTCTATGCGACTAAAACTAATACTAAGTACCTTAATCCATTCATTTTAAGAAAACAGTAGTTAGCGCTGCGATCGGCGGCCGTATCGTACTGAAAAATTTTTGTGTTTGTAAAATCAACTGTCATATAAACGTCATAAATGTCATATAAGTGTCAACCACATATAACAAACACTTTGTGATAAATTTCTTCTTAATTGCAAATATAAATTGTAAGCTATTTGCTTTTGTCTACTTTGTTAGTGTACACACTAACAAAAATTCATGCATTGATTCAACAAAAAAATGGTAAATCTAAGAACAATTTTCGTTTAAATACGGCGACCAGGTTTTTTTGTTGAATCAATCAAAAATTTTTCTGAGTGTACTAATACGTTTCCCTTGAGGATTCTTTGATGAACCAGCAGGAATGTTAACATTTCGACCAACTACCTCGTCGTCACCCATGCTTGTACCAAACTATGAATCCGCATATAAGTGCTTACCATTAAAAAATAGCATTAATAAAACATTACCTGAACTTATTTAAAATAACCGATGATTTAGTTGTAATAATAAGTGCTTTTAGTCAAATTTGTATATAACACAACAAAATATAAAGAGAAACTATCAATGAAAATACCAAGCAATACACAATACAAGGACAATACTAAACCACATTTTGACGAGTGACAGCGAATCAAATTCAATAATAGCTAACAGTGATTTTTCATTTTATCCAACTTAAATTTGACACAAAGGTGTGACAAAGGTAGGATTTTTATTGTGGAGTAACGTTGGCTGGGCTATCAGCCAATCAGAATCCAAGAAATTATGGCCTATCTTACCTAACACTGTTTTCTTAACGTGAATGGATTATATACATATTTGAAACGTCAGTACCACTAATCTGACTTTTCTCTGGTCGCTGCGCACTTGACTAAAGCATGACAAGGTAAAATCATCTGGCTGTAACTAATGTTATGAAGTTAATCCTAGGATGCCATGAGCAAACTACTATACATGTATGACAATACCTAACCGTAAAGTAATCAACGTCGTATTTTACAAGCAAAATAAGATAAATCATTTATAAAATAGTTAATTAACGACAAAATAACACACTAATTTTAATAGATTTAATTTAATAAGTATTCAAAGTGTTCACCATTAGCTTGTAAGCACAAATGACATCTCCGAATTATACTTGCTTTCGCATTATCCAACATATCTGGAGTTATTTGATTAATAGCGTTTAAAATCCTATTTGGTAAATCGCCTAAATTTCGTGGTATTGTTTGATATACTTTATCTTTTATAAATCCCCACACAAAAAAATTTAAGGGTGTAGGATCCGGAGATCTATGTGGCCTTTTCTTCGCATGTCTAGTTTTTTTTTTCTTGGAGCATAATTTTCTCAGCGATCGTGAATATTAGTTTCTCCAAAAATACAGGGGTTCATTAAAATTTTCTCGATAGTTTTCTGAATTACGGCTGTATCTGTATTACTACTTGATCGTGTGACACTTTCGGTGTTTCATTGTCGATAGTTATATATTTTATACTTCCGATTGTTATATAAAAATACGCATTTTGCCGTCACACACGTCAATACAGTACGAAAGCCATAGAACACTTTACATACACTAAATTACATAATAAGAGCTACGGTAGTAATATTGACAAGCAGAGAACCGCCACAGTTATAGTAGAAAACAAGAGTTCTACATACATACATCAGCCAGGAATATCACCGATGTAGAACTTAATAGATCGAACGCATAATAAACAATCTTTTTATCACGCCAATTATTGAAGCGGATGTAGAACAAATTACTAGTCGTTTGGTTAAGTCATTTGGCATAAATTTGGATATCTGTGGTAAGATACTCCACACGTACTATTCACAATTCTACTACATTCTCCATGAAGGGAGAATAAATCTAAAGTGTCGTTTCTTTACTGTAATGTATTTCATTTATTATTTTGCTTGACAGATATAGACTATGTGTATTTATAGTACAAATACAATATCAATTATTTTGACATTCAAGGATTACTAAGATTTTAAATGCATGGAAAAGGCATATTTTTCGGACTGTCATTAGTAAAGCACTTATAACTCGAAAGCCGTAAAAAATACAAGCTAATATGTCTAATAAAGAATGATAGAAAATTAGTAAGTATATTAAAAAATGCAATAATATATAGGGTGTTCCGTTAAAAAAAGCGACTTTCATCGATGTGAACTTAGTTAAAATGAATGTTAGTTTTGGACGGCCTTGTCTACACAGACATAATTTTGAAGATAGATTTGTTGCGCTGTCTTTCAGCTAGTACCATGTCAAATATCAAGAATTCACCTGCAGTGTTGCCAGGTATACAGAATTTTTAACATAACGTTGCAGTTAGCTCTATTTTTGAAAAAAAAATGAATAACCTTACCCTACCTCAAATACCTTAATATATTTTGATACAAAATTGCATGGGCGATCTAAAAAACTCATAAAAGTATACCGTGCTATTTTAAATTAAGAGAATTCACGTGAACTTCCGGTAACCGGAAGTAGTACAAAAGCGTAAATAATTTCGCCGATTAGACCAGTTGACACACTCCGCAATTACAAGTTTTCAGAATTGTAGGATTTCAGCAACATCGAAAAGTTTTAACGAACCAGCTCCGTGAATAACCCTGTATATCCAAATAAGACAGCGATAACATAATTTTCCTATGTTTAACTATTCTATTGTGCTAATATGTCGAGTTATACACTTTCCATTTACCTACTTTAGATTACATTTGGCTATTGTATCTTTCATGTTATTTCATAATTTTCTTCCCATTACTGGTAGATAATTGACTTTTGTTTACTTATTGATAAATTAAAATGTACTTTATCTGTGAGTGCGATTCTATTGCCGTTCGTATTTATATAAGAATCTCAAAATTGTGCAAAGTTTCGGACACAGGTTCTAGCAAAATTATTGTTCTAATTGGACTGGAAAAGTTCTTGAAAAACTAGTAGTAATTTAATATATTGAGATGTTTCGCTTGTGGGGCCCCACATCCGCCTCGGTTAATATACAAAAAAGGTAACACATATTTAAAATATTTTTGTTGGAGCATATGTATGTCTATTGAGAGCACGTCCTCAAATTATTTTGAAATATACATGGTGTCCCAAATGAAAGTTATCACAATTTAAGTGGAACACCATGTATATTATTGCATATTTCGATGACGCCGACTAAATAAAGGCAAGTTACTGTTATATTCCCTCTACCTAGATTCAACAGTTGTTGAGATATTTAAAAATATTTGAAAATGTAGATCACTATTTAGAATGAGTACTTGGCGTACGTATTTAAGTTACGTGATTCAAGTTGTATTATTTCATTAGCACAACCATTACATCTAATGCTAAAATAAAGATGTTTTCTAAAAATTATGCAGGGTAGTTAAAATCTTACCTCTAATTGTGGGTGCAATTAATGCTCGATAATTTGCTTATTTTGAACGGAATATCCTGTATCTAACATCGCCATTCGAATTTAATTTTATCTCTCTTTTTAATGTTATTAAGGTTCCCTATACCTATCTCTTATACTTTCTTAGTAAAAATCAATTTAGTGTTTTAATTGGCAATTATGCACTAAAAACTTGATTAAATCAAATTAGCTTTCACATGATGACAATAATTTCAGATATTAATTTTGTCTAATTTATTCTTGCAAAGTAGGCAGTGGTACACTGGACGTTGCTTAATATTTATTAGAAACAAAACAAAAATTAACCAATCCATGTCTTATCACATACAAATTTTCACCATAACATTAATACAAAAGAAAATTAAAAACTAATGATTTAAATATCACTCAAATTAAAGTCTATCATTTTGAGTACATAAATAAATCTACATGGGATGGTTAAACAAGCTCACCGACCATGGGATATTTATGCACGGTACACAGTTAGAAATTTAGTGTAAATAATTAACACTAGCCGGTGTTTATATAGGTCCACTCTTTTTAGAGTAAAATATTAACACGGAGTGCACGAGTACATTTTAGAGTAAACATCTCTCTACGTAGTGCAAACATGGTTACTCTACTTTTACACGTTACAGATATATTTCTAGCCGATCCATCCAAATTCTTTCAGTTTGGACCACCTCCATTGACCAGCACCAGCTTCATTACCATTTAAAAGTAATCATAAAAATGTTTTTGTGGAAAAAAAAATCGTGCCTCGAAGCGGGATCGAACCCCGTACCTCCGCATGACAAAGCGATGACATTACCACGGACCTACGAATTCCGATAGTTTTACATAGCGATTTAATGTATATACATGATCTATAACGAAACCTAACCTATACCGATTGCAAAAATTATTATTTCCGCGTAGAATGGTAACGGCCTCGTCGAGTTCACACACATCCTGCCGGCCGTAGGAGAGATGCCAAACTACCTCTACAAACACCAATTATTACAGATATAAATAATATAACATTGAAGTTAACACTGTTTTGATAGGAAATTTTACACTATCGTCTACCGTCTTTGCTTAGATGCATGCTTGCTATCCTTTACTGCTCGATTTAGTGTAAAATTACTATTAGAGGCAATTTAAAATAGGTATATACTCTACATTTTTTACTCTAAAATATTTACCAGTAACACTAGACAGTTTACACGGCTCTGTTTTCGAACTGTGTAGTTGGCAGTTCAAGGCTGCTAACATACATACGGCTAGTTGGCTAATCGCAAACCCGATAAGGCTGGAAACATTACCCGCTATGTATGTGGTACAAACATGCTGTGTTTATTTAGAAGAAGTTTCACCCGTACTTTTGGAAAACATATTTCTGAATATCCGACAAAAGAGGCGACTACATATGGATGGTGCGCCTTCTTTCGGAGTTAACTAGATAGGCAATACCCTGATAGGTAAATAGGACGTGGTGATTCACAAAACTGACCTGCAAAAACCCTGATCTAACAAGGTCCAGATTTTTTTGTGAGGATATATAAAAAATATTGTATACAACATATGTACCATAAACAACACCTGACAATATGAAAACATTTCAATCAAGAATTTATTTATGTATTGAAAACGAGAGAATGATATTTGAATCATCAATTTCAGCCTAAAATCTAAAGATCTCGTAACAAAATATATACATAGGTATTTGTATATAATAGACAGCTTATACCTGCACTTACTATAATGGATAACTGCTTATAATTACATATTATTTATACGGAATATGTATATTAGTCTGATAAAAAGGCAAATATAGTACGTCAGATCTATATAAATAAAATAATATTGTCATAGATGTAAATAGGCATGCAAATCACAAATATGCTTAATTAGAAGTTGTTTAATGGTAACCATATAACATTTTCCTTATCGATATTACAAATCACTTTTGTAATTACATCACTTATGTATAGTTAATAGATCATTATCATGTCATAATTACAAGACTGGTAACTATTACAGAAAAAAAACAATGAAATAGCTTTCTTAAATCTAGATTGAATCGTTTAATTCGCGAATAAATGAACAGGTGCGCAGAACTTTCCAAGAAATGCACTACTATGTCATGAAAAAATAAATAAATGATACGACATAAGAGTAGATACTAGACATCTACTTCTCTCATTGTATACGGAAGTCTCATTAATAATGCATGACAAATTAACAGGTGTTAAAAATTGAAGTATTAATTGAAATTCATCGATCATGAATCTTATTAATTTAACAAAAAATAATGTTTGGGCAGGCGGTACAGGATAATTCATTAATTAATAGTTAAATTAAGACTAAGAGGAACTAATGCAACGGTATAGCTGGTTAAATAAGCTATGGATCTGCACAAAGTACATGTTCGCGTGCGTTGGGTTAGAAAAGCCAATAAATCGTATATGTTATTGATGACTGGGTTTTATCACAGAGAATACCTAAGGTAGCTTCTTATTGACAAACTACAAATCATTAACTTGTGTAAATTTTTTAAAAACTTAATGGTAGCATTATAACTACTACCATTCGATTTATTTTTAATTCTAATTTACTTATGTGTAAAAACATTTAAATTTGTTATAGAAACTCTTTTTTTTCTCCAATAAGAAATTTTTGTCGCATAGTTTACTTTCCCACCATAATACTTCAAGCCCACAAAGTCTGTGATAAATGCAAACAGACTTTGCGATCGACGATGCAAATGTTTCCGTATTAGTTGGTGCACAACTAATTCAGATCTTACAACGATTGGGACCATCACTGCGTTACTTGCTGTTAACCGGATTATTTTGCTCATGCTAAGCTACAAATCCTATTAAGCTGAAATACAATTATCAAGTATCTATATTTATATAATGCGTAATTGAACTCAAACACTGCCTGCAACGTTTATGCCTTTCAACATATACATATGTACATTGAATATTTTAACGATAATCAATCATTGAAACTTTTCTTACGATTTTGATCATATTATGCATGTAAGTTACTTTGCAGGGTGATTGGTGAGAAAGGCCTATTAAAAGTATTATACAAACGGATAGGAATTTTAAAACAAAGTTTTGCAGTTGGATATGGTTGAATATGAACTATCACGTGAACATATTTTTGAATAAATATCACTTCCGGTTTACCGGAAGTGGACACCAACTTCGATTTTTTAAATAGCATACTATAAAATAAATTACAAATTCAGCTTCTATGATAAATTTTACACATATTTCATATATATTACCCTATACCTAAATACCATTCCTTCTGAGTTATTCGCAATTAAAGAAAAAAAGTGACAAATACCGATCTTACTTTATAGTGATATTACTTCACGTAGGAGTAAATGAGGCGAATGAAATTTTGCATACGCACAGCTGATATTATGTAGTTATACAGCATTTGAAGTTTTTTTCTCTAACATTATACAGGGTGTTTAAAAACTTAGTTGCTTATAAATAAGTTCAATCTGCAAAAAGTAGATTTTCTTAAATGGAAAAGTATATATTTTATTAGATATTACGATTCTACAAAATATTCTCTTTGAATCCGTATTGGGTGTTCCTATACCTAAAATGTAAGGTTAATAAGTTATAACGATTTAATTAACCTCCGTACCTAAAATGCTCAAATATGTCAATTTACAGAAGCAAGTATGCTTAACTCAATTGTTTTACATACTTACTTGCCACTTATTTTGACGTCTGTCAGTTAGTTGTTCTCGCGTACACTGTGAGAAATAGATCTGCACCAGTACAATAATTAGGGTAAACAAGGCGAGTATTTACTTTACAATAACAAAAAATTATTTTATTTGTTACAAAACATATTATGTAGTCTTCAGGCTTTCACGGCCGCTGTTGATGGCTGCTCTTCGGTTCTCGGGTTCTCTGCTGTGTAGAAAAGTTGTGGTACTTAACGTTTCGATCATCTTGTCGTGATCAAGATGATCGAAACTTTAAGTACCACAACTTTTCTACGCGGCAGAGAACCCGAGAACCGAAGAGCAGCCGAAAACATAGTATCATCATTTTTCTCATTATATTGTGTTAGAATGGATTGGCATTGAGAATAGACCAAATCAGGTAATCATGAATTTATTTATTATGCAAAGTGAATGTAATCAAATAGTGAAATAAACGTATCAAACGTTTAGTGAAAGATACTAACATTTACAACCAATGATCAGCAAAAATTTCTAAGAATTTTTAATATATAAAAAGTTTTAGCGACCGATATGTTCGTAGCACAATGGACAATACTTGTTAAGTAATAATTACAGTTATAATTATTTAAGAAGGCAGATATTTAAAAAACAGTTGTAGTGTGTCCAAAAGAAAATATTTTGTTGAACGTTTTTTTACTCAATAAAATATTAATTGATTCAAGAGTCTTGTGTGTATCTAAAATAAAAGTAAAATCCAAAGTGTAAAGTAAAACCCAACGTGTAACAATATCAGTAAAAAATTTAGATTATAATCAACATAAAGTAAATCTACATCAAAGGTCTAAATAATTAGTAATAGCAAATTAGGTAAAATTAAAATAATAAAAAAGATAATAAAAAGGTATAAAAGATACCTACAGTAGAAAAATTATAAGAACAACAATAATAATAACACAAATGAATAAGTTATCTAAGTGGTTCGACATGGCAACCGTTTCAATTGAGGCATTCTACATTCGAAGCCGTATTCCTACAATTCTTGCTAATCATCTGGTGTTATTTGCCTAAAGGATCCCTTATTCCTATAATTCAATGGGAAGAATTTTCGAAAATACGATTAACAAAATGACAGACGACAAAATAAGTGGCAAGTAAGTATGTAAAACAAATGAGCTAAGCACACTTGCTTCTGTAAATTGACATATTTGAGCATTTTAGGTACGGAGGTTAATTAAATCGTTATAACTTATTAACCTTACATTTTAGGTATAGGAACACCTAATACGGATTCAAAGAGAATATTTTGTAGAATAATAATATCTAATAAAATATATACCTTTCCATTTAAGAAAATCTATTTTTCGCAGATTGAACTTATTTATAAGCAACTAAATTTTTAAACACCCTGTATAATGTTAGAGAAAAAAACTTCAAATGCTGTATAACTACATAATACCAGCTGTGCGTATGCAAAATTTCATTCGCCTCATTTACTAATACGTGAAGTAATATCACTATAAAGTAAGATCGGTATCTGTCACTTTTTTTCTTTAATTGCGAATAACTCAGAAGGAATGGTATTTAGGTATAGGGTAATATACATGAAATATGTGTAAAATTTATCATAGAAGCTAAATTTGTAATTTATTTTATAGCATGCTATTTAAAAAATCGAAGTTGATGTCCACTTCCGGTTAACCGGAAGTGATATTTATTCAAAAATATGTTCACGTGATAGTTCATATTCAACCATATCCAACTGCAAAATTTTGTTTTAAAATTCCTATCCGTTTGTATAATACTTTTAATAGGCCATTCTCACCAATCACCCTGTATTGTTATTATGAAGTTAATTAGTATCACATACATAGTTGCTCACCAGAACTTGGAAAGGTATCATAAAGAAAAATTGTTTTATTTTTAATTTCCCATCAACAACTGACGGTACTTGGTTAACATCTAACCAAGTTTAGCCAAAAATCATTCATTTTCACTTTATGTCTAACTTACATCGCCATCGTGGACTAAATATTAATTAAGTGATTTTAAAACCAATGCATTAGCTATATTTCGGAATAAGTGAACGTATTTGATGTCATGGTGCAGTTTTCTCCTATAGGCCAGCTACATATTAAGTTTGACCAACAGTATAAACAAAATAATAATAAGTATGTATAAATTTGCAAATTATCAAACATACCTACCCATTTAACATACGCACATATACTTATGTATATAGTGAATGTCTAAAAGTATCTGCAGTAGAATGCAGATATAGTTACATATATTACCTATTGATCTATTTATATTTCCTATTACTTATTGTTTATTAATAAAAAACATCGACGTATTAGCATCATTATAGATACCTGGCTGTTTCTAGCGGTGAATCAGAGATGTTCACGGCCTGGAGTTTACCGAATATAGATGGCAGAATCTGTGTTAATAGCAAGAGCTTTGTTTTCATAGTAATCGTTAAGGTTTGTTTGCCTACTTAACGCTAGATGGACGTTGGAACTATAAAATAACCGAGGACAAAAAAGTAGAATAATATAGAACAATTTAGGCGGTAATGTAAGATTGTATAAAAATTGACACGATTTTAATTAATATACGTCTCATAACAGTTTCTTTATTGTGTTTAACCTAAATCCCTTTCTTAAATACCTGTTCTGGCTAATGTATTACGATTACTACACTATGTGTAGATATGTATTAAATATCTTCTGTTACTGTTTTGCAATCTCATAGCATTTTCGACATTGTAATTTATTTTATTAAATCAATTAATTGAATTTAATTAACTAATCTCTTAACGATGGACGTGTCCTTATGAGATGGCGGCAAGCTTATATAGTATAGTATGTAAAGTTTCTTTCATAATTAATCTTTACTGTAACGACTAGGAAAACCTTAATTCTTTAACAGAGGGTGCACATATATGTACATATGTATGAAACTGCTGGCAAGAGATGTTTACAATAAGCAAGTTTTTTATAGATAATTTAGTTGAAGGGCAGCACACAGCTAATTAAAGACAACGTTAGGATACAGTACCTATGTTCTAAATAGTAGAATATCACGAATTGACATGTCTTTTATCTTAACTTAATAGTTGTAAATATATGTATGTTTCGATTTTAAATTTTTCCTTATTTAGGTTCAATTTAATTATCACTTGTATTGTCAATGTTTTCTATTGATGTGAAAAACACACCTCTCTTATTGGCATTGCCAGTTTGTGACTACTGAGGATAACATAAATTATTTCGAAAGCTTTGGTGAGCCAAACAAAGAGTTAGTTTCCTTCCTTGTGGCTGCTAGTTTCAACATGTGGTATACTATCGTTATATTAACAGTGTAACGAGCACATTCATGGAAAATTTCGGATTTCGTATTACTTACGTTTATAGAAATCATGGTCTTGATAGTTTTTTTGCGCTTAGAATTGTGATACAGCCAATCATACTTCATTTCAAGACCACCTTCACATTGGTTAGACGCTATATAATTTTCTGTCAGTGGATCCAGGACGAAGCTTTTCAGTTACTCGGTCATTATAAATGTCTTTAAGCTATTCATAACGGTTGCTCGACATTCTTTTGACAACTCTTTGAAGATTCATATAAAGTAGTTTAAGGAAAAAAGTATAACAACCTCACACAGTACAATTAAAATACACTATTAAAAATGTTGCTAAACGAGAAAATTAGACAGGAAGTAAATCTACGCGTTTGAAATATTAAAAGCTACTAATCTTATATAATCTTTAATAAGATATTTATTGTTAACCATCTATAGTTTACACTATTGTTGCTTTCATTACGATATTCTAAAGTAGTCAAAAAGAATGCAACAAACATAGAACATCAAAGACTTTTATTTTGTTTTGAAAAGTTTTATGCATTTTTCCAGTATCTACCAACAAGATGATCGTTTTTTTAGTTTTCGGTTATAGTGTTTGTAATCGAGAAAAGTTGCCAAGAAAATATGAAAAAGTATGATTAAATGTGAAGGTGTTTGAGCATTTTTTGAAGAACCCGTAAATGAGTGAAGCTACTTTCATTTAATTAAGGAGCAGAAGTTATTTTTAGAAAGCTATGAGACAACGATAGATATCTAATCTATTCCGATTAGCCATGGAATAAGAGAACTTCTATTAAATCCATAAATCTGTAAAGTTTACCTATATTCTGATTTTACAAGTTTGTATATACTAATTATCATTGAATAAATATTTGAGCAGCACCAACCAAATGTTGGATTTTTCGTCAGTTTTTATTTCGAGAGCATCTTGTGTGCTTGGTGATTTTAGATGGTTTTATATATTTACTTTAAATTGTCTCCTTAAAATGTTGTTTTAAACTGATTTTGTTAGCCGTGCTATGCGTGTTAATATTTGCGCATGTGAAAATATTTCTATGTTGTCTGTCACACAAGCCAAAAGGGATTTTGTGTATACATACATATATGTATGTATAAATGTTACATGAAAGCAATTCCCAGGAGATCAATAACAGAGCTCTCATGAAGCCTCGACCTACTTATATATCTAAATGTATGTGTACGAGTACGCACATAGCGAACATGACTATAATAATACTGCAAAAAGTTATACAGGTTTTAGTAAAACTGATTTATGTAATTATATGCCAAATTATTAGATTATTACCATAATTAGAAATATTAACCCTCCATTTAATTTTTAGAACATACATTCATAAACGCTTAATTTTATATATGAGTTAGATGACCTAGAATAAGAGATTCTTCTAAGTCAGCAAGAGATAACTGTATTTCGGTGTCAACATTTTTAATAATTAATAAGCGCTGTAATTCTATCATTAAATCGAACCCAGCGAATACATATTTAGTGTAAGTCATTAAATCCATTGTCGATGAAAACCTGGACTGATATAAAAGCATTGTTAGAACTTTGCTCTCTCTATCAACCAGAAAAAAAAAACATTAAAAGCATCAACGGCAAAGCTGACGGCAAAAATGCGGTTTATTAGCCGTACCACAAACCCACCTCAAGAGTTTAGTGCAAATAACACCAGGATGCATGGGATTTCCATCCAACATCAACATGGAACTCCTTTCACGACCAACGCAATTTCAATACCAAACGCAACCACAATCAAATCCGTAGACCTAGTTTATTTAATTTTGCCAAAACACTTATACGGCAATTACTACAATGGAATATGGGTATAGACCCTACTCTGCATAGATTCAGACAACAAACACGACTTGGTTAAGCAGCATCAATACCGATCCAGCTTGCACAATTCATGGATTGTCAGTCCCGCTAGATGGCTTACCATGATGTAACTTATTGAAAACGCCGAGAAATGCCACAAAGCAAACATGCTTATGGTATATTGTTCGAATCATTCCAGAAATAAGTACAATGAAACTAGATCAAGCATTAGAAGCGCACCACGTGGTTTTGATCTGTCCGATCTCGTCAGCTCCCCTTCGAATGCACGATTTAATTTTATCGCAATTTCCCTGCGACAATGGACCAGTCTCGTTTCCTGTGTGAATTAAAATTAAAATTACCTTGTATTACATCAAGGAATTGAAACATGCAATAATATATAGGTGTTCCGTTTAAATAAACAAAATAACCTGTCGTACATACAAAACTGAACATCCTGTATATAAGAAAATATTTTCCTGCTATAGAGAACTTCATTCTAGACATCTTTTACTAAGAATATTTTTGGATAAAATAAATAGCGAAGCCACTATCATTAGTAGACACTATCAAAGATAAAGATATTTATCCAGATTGTATGTAGAAAGCATAATGCAATATATAAGATTCTAGCAGAATGTAAACATTTGCCTATTATGAATATCCCCTGGCAATTTGTCAAATACCTTTATTACAGTGTAATATGGTTCTTTTTCTATTAATATTAAATTGCGGTTCGGGAGTGATGAAGTATCACCGTGACGTGTGAACATTGAATTTGAAACTTCATTATCCGATTTAAATTTTCTTTATTAAAAAAACATTACAAATAGTGTACATATAGACATAGTAAATTAAGATGTTTAACTGTTTGAAGTAAGGTGTAAATGGAGTTGAATGAAAAATAATCAACCTGTTCGATACAAATTCTATTTTTGGTAATTAAAAAATTATCCTAAGCAATCAGTAAGACTCCCAAAACTTTATATCATACGATAACTAAACACATCCAATGTAAAAGTACCTCTATGCTGACCGATTTTCGAATGATGAAATATAAAAATCAATTACTGAGTTTCTTTTGAAATTCGTTTTGTTTAACTTTATACAAGTTCAACATAGTATGTAGGATCTAGCTCCATACTAAACAAGTCTCTAATATTGTTATATACATACATATATTATCAAAATCTTCGCATTTTCGAACTATTTATTCTACATCGTTGCTAAGGAAACCTTAACCTTACTATAAAAATAGTATCTGAAAATCGCAGTAAACATCTCATACATACATATCAGTCACATTATTATATTGGCGAATATGGACTCAGATTTTATTCAATTCTTAAAAACATTGCCAATGTTTTAGTTTAGTGATATGCTTATAACAGTAATATGCACTATTGTTGAGTATTGTTGCAATACTATTTACTTATGTTGAAAATTGTGAATTTAATATGGTGGATGATTTTCTTTCTACGATTATCAAAACATCTACATTGGATAATGTTAATAATTCTATTCGTACGTCGAGTATGGTCTATTATAAATGTAAATTAGTCCATAACCTTGTGTATTTCACCACTATCCTAGCAATTTGATTTATTAGTCCTAGCCATTATTATACTACCAGATTTCCTGCACTTGATTTAACCATTTCAACATCTTACCGAGACCAACAGTACATTTTAGCTTTCATTAATTTGCATACTCTTCATCATACCCACGCACACATTATACACACATAATGTTCGTTTTGATATCATGGTCATACCTTCTGGTCCACTACTTTCTTTTTCAATAGCCTGTGTCAAATTGCTAACCTGATTCTCTAATGTATTCTCATTTTGGATGTCGAGCATAGCGGTTTCTTAGTTTGCTTACTGATTACTTTTTGCACATTCTTGAATGCGTCGTCCTGATTTATAATGACAAATACAAATAGACTAATTAACTTGGTAGGCTTGCGATTTGAACTCAATGTAGATAAAGAACAGGACAGCAGAAAGTTTTTCATTTTTTTAATATGGTCGCTCTTTAGTTACTTTATGTTTACTTTGTACTCACTTTTATTTAGTTAATGAAAATAGACAAATGACAGTAGAGCGTACGCATGCAATTTTATATTCAATTTAAATTATAAGAAAAAAATCCACATAGGACGGTTAAGCGAGCTGACCGTGGAATATTTATACACGACACGACTGCGTACTAATTAGCAATTCAACGCTGCTATCACACGTACTCCTAGCCGATTGCAAACCTAATAACGAAATATCTTCCGTTATGTCTGTGGTGCAAATATGCTATGTTTACTAATAACCAATTGTTAGTCCAAACATCATGTTCATCTTATTCTCTTTTAACGTTTTTAACACGGCTTCTTGGAATGAATTAACAGATATAGTGATTTCACACAATTCTGATAATTTCAATAGGTACTAATATGATGAAATATTACGCAAGTTCTTTAAAAACGCTTGAGTTCTCGTGGGTTGCCTAGACTACCACAGCACTCCTATTAAATACTTCGAAATCAGTCGCTTGTAAACTAAGTGAGGATACTTTATTAAGGTTTAGCGAACGATTCAGGTAGGTTGGCACAAATAGAAACCCCGTATAATATTGCTTTTCGCCTCTTCAACGCCGATCGATACATTTTAATTAGGATGCGAATTATTTGATGGAAAGTTCTTTGTTGACATTGGACAAGACCTCTTTACACAAAAAAGTTTTATTGAACTTTGATTACGAAATAATCATACTACAATATTTAAAAGCGGAGTTCATATCCACCCACTAATGAAACTATATCGATCGTGTGATGAGTTCATCCGCTGAGAAAAAATCGCTTCAAAACGCAAATCCGTGAAATGAAATCTCCCCGTCCAAGGCAATTCTCGTCAACCAGTGAATTATGAAAATAGACGCGAGACCCCGCTCTAGAGAAACGTGCCGGTACAACCATGAAGCATTAAATTATACTAAAGTTGATTCTGATATAGATACCCTGTTTATAGTATAAAAACTTTAGCGTTTTTCACGAATTAATTTTAATAATTTTGATTTTTGTAATAAATCTTTTTTTACAAAATAGGCCAAAGAGTAGGGGATATTAGCACGGGAGCACGGGATATTAGTATGATATCACATAAGTTGATAATTTCATTCGAATATGACACTGCTGTTACTTCACTGTAGAACAAATCACTTCTGATTCCTATCCGTCTGTACCCGGAAACAAAAGAATAGCTTAAATATTTCTTAATTATACCTCTAGTAATTATAACATTTTCAGGAATTTCTAAAATCTTCCGAGTACACTTTCCAATTATAGTACAGCCTCTGAATGATTTTTGCGAACCTATTTTTTGGTGACATGTTCATTATACAGATAGCCAATACATATAAAAATTTATGACATGGTGCAATAATAGAAGTATAACTAATTTAAATTAACAAAAAAATGAATTCTGAACACAGATTGCCTATCGATGGAAAAACTATATAAAGCTTGCGTAAACTATTTAAAATAATAATTAGTAATATAATAAATGCCGAATAGTCTATTTATAAACAGCTATTTTAACTAAGTTCGTGACTGATTTGCTTTCTTTAATAGCTGATAAGCAATATGCAATTGTCTAATCAAGCTAGTAATTTTCTTTGATTTGAATCGCTTTTATAAATATGTGTAATTTTTTAGTTGTTCAACAGTTTTTGGTATTGATTAAATGAAATTAACAGTGATGATAAATAATGCTTTGATGTTTTTAGGACCTGTACATTGGTATAGTTTAGAGATGCTTTTGGGATCGTTTATATGTTTCTGTATGTGTCCAATTGGTCTGTATATATATTTGAAGTCAAATTTAAATTAGTATTAAAACATAAATGATGGTTGGAAATCAACTACTACGCAATAATGTATATTTTTATCAAATATGTGACATGTGCTGATTTGAACAATTAATATTCTAGTCAACAAAATCATGGATTTATCGAAAACTGAAACATTCACAACAACATTGTTTTTAGGGTTTCAGGTGATATAAATAAATAAGCCAATAAACCAGAAATTGGCGAAAGTTTTACAGAAAAACGATTAGCAACGTCAGATAGAACACAGTCCCGCCTCCAAACACGTTGTTTTAGCTGAAATATTTCACCATGATGTCTCAAATTGTAGCGCTAAGCACTCTGTGTAGGCACTTTTCGTAAGCGTGTTTGAATACATCAAAACAGTTCAGAAAAAGCCTAATGATGAATTTCTCCAAGGCCAGACGATGATGTATCATGAGTCGTGAACGACGAAAGTGAACTTTTAACTAGTAACTTGTTTGTGTTTGGTAGATCTTATTGCAAACCCTATCTGCTATAAATACTGATCCTAAAAATGATGTTTTTCCTTCACATAAGTTGCAAGCATAATTTTATTATATTGTAGTGATATTATTCTATTAACATCATTACATCGTACTAATTAAGGGTATATATGTATATCTGCCTAATAAATGTTGCACGTAATGAAACAGAAAACTATTGTAATCATTAGGGTCATTTCACAACAATTAAAAAAAACTACAAAAACAGCTGACGTTTAGTGAGCTTTCATTTTTCTATCCTAACGTTAACATCGACAAGGTGGGCGTCTAATAGTTTGAGGACGTAATCCATCCAGAAAGACTTTTTCTCCTCTTCTTAATGATTTGGGGTTAATTGCTAATTATTGTGCTATAAAAATTACTTTATAGATCACATAGGTACGTTAAAATTAATTCTACTGGTGATCCATATCCAGTCTATTTTATCATGAAGTAAATTATATAGGAATTGTATACTTTGAGCAAATCGTCTCTGTTCAAGTGACATTGCAGAAAATCTACTAAGCATAATGTTGTAGCAGTAGTCTCTTTCAGGATACATACCGTCTGCCACGTACATAAAATTTTAAAAAACCTTCGCTACACCTTCTCAATATTAGACGAGTGAATAGTGTAGAACGGATACCATGCAATTGAACCGTACTCCAGGTTGGAACGAATAAATGAGTAGTAAAGCAATATTAAACAGTTGACGTTGGTAAAATTTTTGCAATTTTATAGGTGCGGTAAGCTCCAGCAACAATAGTATTTATGTGAAGTATAAAGTTGAATTTAAAGCCAAAAGTTATTCCCAAGTTCTTAACGTTATCAACACGATCCAGCACCGTATTGAATATGGAGTAATCATATTTCATTGCAGATAGTTTACTCGTATATGACATTACTTTACACTTTGTAATGTTAAGCGATAAGCGATTAGCCCGACGCCATGAATTCAGCGAAGACAAATCGTGCTGAAAAACAATTAGAAACAGAATACGTCCTAAATTCGAACCTTGAGGAACGGCAGAGATTGGAAAAAACACACTTGATTTGTGGCCATTGTGTTCAACAAACCGTTTCCTTGTAAATAAGTAGGATTCAAATAGCATTAGTAGACTAGGTACAAATCCAAAGATTTCCAGTTTTTTTTTTAAAACATAGTGGTCGACTTGATCAAACGCTTCCCGGAAATCAGTGTAGACAACGTAGACTTGTTCCTGCTTATCCAGAATTTCGGATGTCTATTGTGTGAAGCATGTAAGATTCGTAACAGTAGAACGCTTGTTAAGGAAACCATGCTAAGATGTAGTAACAATAGATTTGATGGAACTGCATATGTTGTTAAAGAGTAATCTCAAATATCTTGGAAGAGTTGCACAATATAGAGCGGAGTCTATAATTCTGTCACCATGTTTAAATACTGGACAAATACGTGAAGTCTTCCACATCTCGGGAAAGACAGCCTTCTTCAAAATTAAATTAAACAGGTAGTGCAATGGCTGAGTAAATACTACAGCGCAGCCTCGAAGTAGAAAACTAGAAACAGAATCACTGCCAGACTGTAATGATTTCTTCGATTTCTTTAGTGTCGACAAAACTTCTTCCTATCATCCATAATACCGATATAACAAAACGATCTATCAAATACATACTACAAAATTACGTTCAATTAATAGGTTGCATAAACATTTTTCGTTCACTGTATATCCTATTGCGTGAAGTATTCAATTTAATGACTTAACTTCTACCCTGATAACTATTTTTCTATTGGCGTATACCATCAATTTAAAGCTAATATATAAATAACCAAGAAATATAACTGGTGTTTCTTGGTGAATTTACTGCCGGGCCTTTCCAATAATAATTTAGTTAACCTTGATGTATAGGTGTAGGCGTAGGACGGTTGTGCTTTAGAGGGAGGTGGCTGTATAAGATACACACCTCCCACATCAACTTAGTCTTTCTCCCTCTATCACGATAGTGTAGCAATTGCGACAGTGTAAAGCTTGTCAAAATATATTCTTGGCAAGCATACTAAATATCTTTGTAGTTAAGGGTATTGATTTTTGCGGTAAATTTAACAAAACTTCTGTAAATCAGTATCAAGAAATAACAATAATACTGCGCAGTCTTCTGGATCATAAAGAAATAAATAAACAAACTTAATAAGAAATATTAGTAGAATTTTTATGATACTCAAGTGTGATTACTAAAAAAATAATTATTGTGGAAATCACATCATACTTTTATACTCGCAGTTTCTATTTATCCAAAATTTAATTATAGTTTCAATATTTTTATATTATAATACTTTTTATATACCTAATTTTTTGATAATTTACTTTGTGTCATTTACTTTAACGGTTACAGTGATCATGCAATTATTTAATTATATTGTTATCATATGCACACTACGAAGCCTGCTACATTTATAATATTTTGTCGTATCAATTCTTAACAGCTAAATTATTAACGCATATCATTAAGCTCTTAGCACTATTATTTAACATTATTCTCTATTTGATGCATATTTATTAAAAACAAAAATCGTTGCTGTCGTCGTGTTTCACTAATACGTCAAGAAAAAGTAAGGTGCCATTACTCTCAATTTCCATGGTGAAGTTAATATTCGTGCGTTGCCTGTTTAAATGTTGCAGAAATTCGTCTGTCTCTCGTCCATGCCGCCATATAACAAAATTGTCGTCTATCTATCTATACCAGTACTTCGGCTTTAAGTTGCTAGATTCAATAAGTTCTTTTTCTAAAGCTTCCATAAAGATGTTGGAGATGACCGGCCATAAAGGTGATCTCATTGCTGCGCTACTCTTCTGTTCATAAAAGTTTCCATTCCATGAGAAATATGTCGAGGTCAGGCAAAGTCGTACTAATTCTGTTAGATCTTCTCGTAGCTTTTCTGGTACTGTTGGTACTGATGATTTCTAGAGTTTTGTCTACTGGTAAATTCGTGAAGAGAAACTTTACGTCGAAACTAACTAAGATATTGCCATCATATATGTCGTGATGTTGACGTACATATTTTCACAAAGTGCCTAGAATTTTCCATATAGCTGTTGGTTAGTTCGGTCATTGGTTCGGTGTTCTGCTGGAGTTGCCTAGCAACATATCTAGCCAATTCGTAGGTGGGAGATCCACAAGTACTGAAGTTGGTAGGTCCAAGAAGGTTTTCTATTTTGTGGATCTCTGGTAATCCGTATAGTTGTGATGGTTGACTCTCCGAAGGAAGTAGCCGTCTTTGTTCTTCTTTGGTTATAAATGAGTCGTTGATGGCTTTCCTAATTTGTCTCTCAATCTTATTAGTAGGTTCCCTGTTTAGTTTATTGTAGTGTCTTCTCTGTCCATGTGTCCATTACTACAATTACATTTCCTTTATCGGCTCGTACGGCGATCAAATTTTCGTTCTTGCGAAACTTTCTCATTACGTTTAGTGATATTCCTTGTCGGTGGCTTCGTTTTTGTAATATTCGGCACGTCTCATGTCTGATTTCTTCTGCCTCTTCAGTTGGTAGATTTCTTATGGCAGATTCAAATTGGGTGATAATTTCTTCCATGGGTATCTTGCTCAGAGCAACTGCAAAGCTCAATCCTTTTGCTAGGACTTTTCTTTTCATCCGCTGTAAGTTAATATTCTGTTAAGTTAATTACTGTTTTCTCGATATCTAGTTCTGGTTGTATGTTTGTCTGCTTGGTGTTCAGTTTGTCGAATTTCTTCTTGTGTTTTTACGTTGTTCAGGTGAACTTGTATCGTGAATGTTCATAACTGATTTTGTCAACTGTTCTTCATAACTCTTCATCCAATATCTCACTCAGTTCCAAATGTAGATGATATAGTTTGATGGATATACAATTCAATTTTCTGTAGTCAATGCGTCCTCCGTTCATCTAATTATTTTCTTTGCAGCGGTAGTTTTTAGGTGATGTACCTTGACAAAAGTTGGTGTAACGTTCTGGTCTCAGCAGCGTTGAAGAAATGCCAGTGAAGCAAGTAGTTGGTTCTTCTTCTTACACAGTTTGTCCAGTTACCTGGTGTTCGAGAAGGTTTCTTCCTCATAGAGGCGTTTAATAGTTGAGCATTGTCGTTGTGCTCAGTATGTATGTTCAAGTACAACTTAATAGATGCAATATGGTTGGAAAGGGAATTTAATTGCTTGTACCCCGGTCGTACCTATGTATATAAACTGCCCCTATTTATGACATATAAGTAGAAAGTTGAATTTATAATAGATAGGTATGTATGTGTCTCTCTTGAAACCAAATTTGATCTCTTTCGACGTGTTTTTGAAAAACCTGTAATTATTAAAATCTGTTACAGGCAATCTCTTAGTAGAAAACAACAAACACAGAACCATTCATTTGAAATGTTGAAGATCCAAAAAGAAATTCAGCTTAGAGTTTTGTCCAGATCATTTCTCTAATATATCAAGCAATAACACAAAGAAGTAATTTTTCCACACATATTCTGGATATACGTAAACGTACTAATACATTAAATACTTATTATTTTTATAGATTGGTAAAGGTGTATAAGAAAGTGGTTTAACAACACTTTGGACAGATTTATATAATATTAAAATACATAATCTATCGCTACATATAAGCTCCCTTTTATAAACGATTCATCATTCTGTGCCCTTATTTTATCTTGCTAAACTTCTTAACCAAACACAGGCGATACCAAAGTAAAATGATATTGACTTATTATCCGGCGGCACCGATGAAGTTATTTTGGTGACCCAGCTGCTTCTAACAGGCCCAACTGAGGTCGATTCCCTTCTATATAACTAGGCGAGAGCAAGGAAGCGAAAGCAGTCGATTGCAATCGATCTGTTTAAGCTCCCGGTTTATGCATTTAAATTAATGCAGATTTAAACTCCACTCGTTTGGTACGTAATGGCTATTAAATGTCTTTGTGGACTCCACCTTTTTATGTTGATGGGGTTTTGTACGTAGAACTAGAGAATACTAGTCGTTAGTTGTATAATTGACTGGGATTCAGAAATTAGCTTTGAGGTACATATAAGCAACATGCTCCATTTAAAGTATCACCGATATACCACTAAATAATAATATTCACTATGTATGTAACTTACGGATGGAACTTACTAACGGATACAATATTTTATTCTCAGTGTACCAACTTTATAATATTGCTTTGTATTGCTACTTTTGGAGGTTTGTGGAGGTTAAAAAGATTCCTTTTTGTCAGTAACAGCAACAACATTAATATCGTACGTATTGATTAAAAATGAGAGGTGTTCGTTACTTCATTAAACTCAATAACATTCTTCCAACAACAGGTTCTTTTTAGAAATCTTTTGAAGAAGTCGATAGCGTGATCAAACATTAAGTGAAAACTTATCTACGCGACAAGGCTTCAACACAATAAGAATTTTGATTATAAATATATGGAGATTTTTGAAATTAAATAGCAAAATTAGTAAGGTGTTCCACGAGAACATTTTTTGGCATGAGTTTTTTCATGTGCAGGCCTGATTCGATATTTTAGGTTTGATGACAGTTTTATATTAATATTATTATTATTTATTTAATTGTACAATATAGTACAATTCTTTTATTTTACAGTTTTTCTTTTTTGTTTCTTTGGAACATATTATTTACAGTTAAATTCAATGCGAGTCTAGATATTTGGCATTACTGGTTTGTAGTGTTTAGGCTTTGTTGGTGTAACAGGCGGACATGATTCTGGTTGAACAGTGAAAGTTGCTTCAATTGACTTATTTCGCTATTTGTGAAATCACTACTGATGACCTTCAGATTGCATGTCTGAGAGAGATATGACAACTAGCAGTCAGGTCTCTAGTAATTAACTTATTTAGCCGACTCTAATGCGCTCTAATAAGGAGCATATTCTTTCCAGCTAGCAAAGACGTCTACTGAGCATATACTGTGTTATTGTAAAGCAATTGCGACGCTCTGTATACAAAACAGTTTAAACACCGTGCTCGGATACCTACCGAAAAATCTAAATTGTTCCTAGGTGAGGAGTGGGGAGTTCGTAAAGCTAATCAACTCAAAACATTTCTTAAACATACCGGTGAGCGCCACAACATTTAAGTAAAAAAAAACACTAACCCCTGAGGGTTGAGAGTAAATTCCAAAACCTTAGGACACTTCAGCTCAAGAACGAATCGACAAAAAAAGAACGCAAAAATTTTAACAGAACAATAACTTTATTGTAAAATAAATGTAAAAAGTAAAATGAAAAACCATTCATAAAATTACTTAGCTTACCAGATAAATAACTAAAGTTACCTTATCAAAATTACTAAGAAAACACAGTTTCAAATTTACCAATAAGATAAAATAAACCAATATGTTACATCAAAATTTTCTCCAAAAAAACAAGCTTGCCTTCGGTACACACTGTAACCCTAGTAGCACAAAAAATTGGGCCAATATCGGCTCCCTGTCGGCTGTTAGTCGGCATGATATTAGCTGGTGATATCACGCCGATACGAAGGTGTGAACATTTTGCAATAGCGGACGAATATCACGCAATGATAGTCGACCGATATTTAGAGCAAAGTCGGCTCTTGATCGGCACGTAACGTTGGCTTGATGTGTCCGGCCGATACTCACCCACACTGTAAAAAATAGCAGTAAAATTACATAGATAAACATCCTAACATTACAGTGAAAATACTCGTACAAAATAATAACATGAAGATATACATATATATTCACTGTTAAATTACAATGGGTTGACAAAAAAACGTAAAATATGTAGTATTACGATAACGTTATATGTAACAACACAGTATTACTTTGTGCATTACAAAGGTTTAATGAATCTTACTGTTTGGATTGCTTTATCACCCTGATATACATTGTAAATCTCCAAACAGTAATTGTAAATTTATTATTCTACTTTTGCCCGCGGTTGTAAAAAATGCAAGTCAAGCAGAAACATGCAAGGCATCAGCTGCGAGGTGGATATTGGGAACACTGCAATACAAATGCACTCTAGATACTAGCGTCCATGTGTGCAGTTGTGTTATATGAATTAGAAGGCGGCATAAATGGATGTATGGTCATCTTTGATTTTATAATAATATATTGATATAATTAATGAAAATGCTGTTGCTTTTAGATTTATTAGCATCACAGAATATGGAACTATAGACACATGCATATATGTAGATGTAATTTATTATTTATACTGGAATAGTAACTAGCATTTTTGCATAAATATAGGTACATATATACTGCTTAATTGAGTGAGTATTTGTAACATTACACCACTATTTAATTAATATACTAGCATGATTTGTAATGTTACAAATACAAACTGTGTAACTAAAGTCATGATTTGTAAAATCGCATATTCCGCTTGATTATTTACTAATGAAATAGAAAAATTACATCAGAGAGTAATTTTACTATGATAATCGTGGGTAACAAAGTTGCCCGCGATTATCATTGTAAATTCGCATAAAAATTTTTTTCAGTGCACTCGAGGAAGGGAATGTTGAATATAGTATATCTGTATACGACATCGTACCGTCGTTGTGATAAGACACGTTCGTGATAGCGTTTGCCTACATTTACTGAATATTATAAGGATATTGATGCAATAATATACGCTGCCATTTCGTCAACACTAAATTTGTAGTAAATATTAATTAGTGTAACTAGAAAATTAGAAAGTGGTGTTAATACGTACGCAGTTTTTACTGTGTATATACGTACTACGTCACACTAAATTAGTACAAATTTAATGTTGATGAAAAGGCAGTATATAGATACTATTGCATCAATATCACCTTATAGCATTCAGTAAATGTAGGCAAACGACAACACAAACATGTCTCATCGCAACAACAGATATAAGAATACTAATAATATAACGATGTGCCATTAAAAGCTAAAAAATATGTTTTAAATGAACTGATCTCGTACACAGATAACAACAATAAAGGTGTGTTTTGTAATACGAAGAAATAAGTACTTTAACAAATGAAATATATTTAATGTTAACACATGAAAATATATCAAATACATAGTTAGAAATATATCAAAAAATAGCTAAAATATTCAATTTTAATGGCTATTAGCTAAACAAATAAATACTATAAAAGAGTGTGGTAAATATATTCATGATACACATACAAATATAAACCAAACTAAAATGTCAACCTAACCTAAATAACAATACAGACACCATAGCAGAATAAGGGTTATTACATTTTCAAATAAATCACTATTTTAAGCAATAACGTATCGGGCTTGATTAAGACCAGACCTTTATACTAAACAACACATCTGAAATATTTAATAAGAGTGCACATCTCTACTGTTGCTTATAGTAGTACATAACTCTAAATATCGATCAGCTGATTTGGTAAACTCAGGTGAGAACGACCGATTGCAATCGTATTGTCAATGTAAATATTATATTCGAAACAAAAATACTACGAGGACTACTAATCAACAAAGGTGGCTACGATACTAATACAATGGGGGCTCAATACAAAAACACAACACTAGAATCGAAGCTACATAGTTACATTTATCGATAACAGAACGTAAACTTATTATCTTAAATGTAATATTAGAATTATTCTAGATAATTCTACTCATACAGACATTCTATGCAGATAATCCAAAAAATATATACATATATATGAGTTAAGTAACAAACCAATGCAAGTTTATATTTGTGTCGATGGTAACATTTAAGCTTCCGTTTAAGAGTAATATCGTAGTGATTACAGTATAAATTGTAATAAAAAGTATATATTAGCTTACGGTACAATTATTTCAGTGTTACTGTCCTCGACATGGTCTTATTGTGCTATGGAACATATGCACACAAGAAGTCTTCTCTTGGAATAACCCCAAATTCACTGTTCCTTGCATCGTACAATGGCCTTGTGTGTAGGTAAAGGTGTAATATTCTACCAAACACCTTCACATTAAATGATTGTGAATTTCACAGCTAAAACAACCATTCCTCACAATGATGCCTGCTTATTATAACTTTGAAGCCTAAAATAGATAAACCAAAATAACTTTTTTGCTTTCGAGTAATAAATAATTAGAAAATACATTGCTGAATTAATCGTTCGTATACAAGAGAATCTTAAATTAACAAAATATTAAATTAATTAAAAAGAAACTTACTTATTAGATCTTAGCTTTCTCTCCGTGCCGGTGCCGTGCCGTTCACCTAAGAAGTACAAGATGTCCGCCCAGTTACCAACTTGACATTATTAGTCACTCATACTAATATAAAATAAATGATTATTTTCTTTCCTTTATCGCGTTATGATACTGGCCTGATATAGAGCTAACATCGAATGAAAACATCATCGACACACATCTAAGATTGACTTGCAACCAACATGATACCTATATCCGAATAACAATATCACAGTGACACGCGGCTTTAATATTATGTGAATACCTGTTTCCGTTATAAATACAATATCGACGACAGATATTCTACCTATCTTCCAGCGATATTTGTCGCTGTCGGTATAATATATACCCGACGTCGCATACTGATGTCTACTCAATATCATATATTTATATTTATCCGATCTTGGTAGGGAGTCACTGATATCGCGGCAAGCACGGCATATCGGTGATACGTCGGTGTTATATTTAGCCAACATTTGGTGCTACTAGGGAAAAGTTACAAAAATTAAAAGGGTGGCACATAGCCGAAGTGACAAGAGCAAGTATAAAATTTAACTACGTTTGGTTGGTTCAAAATATATACCTATAATACCTAAACATCACAAAGTGTATGCGGACTTATGGTTTATTTGATAGACAAATTCGAGTTTAATTACTAGAGAAACAATACAATAAAAAAAATAAATAACTATATTTATGAATGCTCAACATGTAATACTAAATTTTAAAATTAATCGTTCAATCATTACAACATCATTACATCTAATTTATCTATTACCATCTGTCTATCTATCCACATATTACCATCCTTCTTGGGTATAGATAATAGGTATTATAAACAAAGACGACACAACACTGAGAAGAAGAAAAGCTGTATTGAAGAAGAAGAAAGTAGAAGAAGAAGAAGAAAAGCTTTAATTTTTTATTAAATAATAAATCTATCTAGATACGAACTTGTATATAATTTGGAATAAAGTCATTTTAACTTATCGGTTACGATTTCTGCACCACTGAATGGGGCGCTAAGCGTCGATTAATAGTAGGGTAACTTCTACTACTCGACACAAACAGGCGCTCATACAAGAACACTATCTATACTGTGTACACAGTCGCTACCCAAATAGCGTATTCGGCAGGCAGAATGCAATAGATGTATTTACATGATGAAACACAACAATTAAATTATTGTAAACGATACTGTGGATACTAACTTAAAATTATTATTATATTATTATTTTCTTTCTAATTTTTTTCATCTACTGTATATAAAGCAAGACTGAAAAATATGGTGTAATGATATTATGAAATAGACACATTTTAGTAGTAAGTAGTTGCTAATTTGTTCGACAATATTTGTTGACTTTCTAACATTGTCATTTTTCTCTTTTATTTAATAGTAAGTTTAATAATAATTTCTTCGTCGATAATCACATAATACAGCACTATAATTCTGTGATAACCTGGAAAAACCAACTAGTAGTTAGTCGGTCGTAGCATGTATACAACTATGGAATAAGCGCCGGAATTCTATCAAAACTAGATATTTTATTTCGCTAACACGGTTAACAACAAACATTTTCTATAGCTTTGATTTCGATATTGACCCATACCACAATGTATCGTTTAATAGTGCATTAAGCTGACCGTCCAATAGAGCGTCGGTCAATAAAAAAATCAGCTGCTTTGCTGCCTTTCGTGCTAGTACTTTTGATTTTGAACATCGCAAATTAAAAGATATTTTATTCACTTATCCATTGTCCGCACACTGACATACACATGCCGTGCGGAACTTCGTTTCTGTTGCGAAATCCACATAGCTCATAGTGCTGAGGTCGATTAATATGGAAATCACATTCCTCAGTATCTTGAAACAGTTCAACTGTGTCGTTTCATCAATATACCTACGATTATTCATGAATGTCAAACAGAAGCATGTTATGTGAATTTATTTGTAATTGCCATATTCTTGGCATTAAAAGCTTTGTTTTGACAACTAATAAGATATAGAGCCCCAAATATTTTGGTAATCTTTGACAAAATTAATGTTTTCATTAAATTTTTAGAATGTTGAAATGAGATCTTCTACTGAATCATTTTGAGGATTCCAATGCAAATCTAGGCTATACTTCGACCTTATCTAAACAGAGAACAATGTAGGTAATAGGAATTTTGCATGTCATTATGGGTTTCCGGTTAGTTCGATATCCATGTTTTTATCTTTCTTACTTTTACTGAAAATTTCAGCTGTCTTATGACATATTCGACTAAGTATATGAAATAAATTTTGCTAGTGAGCTAAATTAGGGGGTCGCAAAGGGTCGTCAAATGCTACTCTTATTTTAGACGTACGGCTATTTGCGTTGAAAACTGCGTGATGTGACATATAAAAGACAAAGATCATTCTACAAAGCTTGTGTTATATGTCTAAATTGAGCTGGGGATTCAATACACATTTTGAAGCCTAATCTCTGAAACCACCTAATACATATTAATCAACCTTGAATTGGAGAGAAGCAATGAAACGGTCGCTATCACCACACCTTTTCGTAGTTTTGAAGTGATCTTTGCTCTTCCTTCCTCCAGAGATAACAGATTATTTTTAAGTACGTGCCGTAGGACTCAGAAACGGGATATATTTTCGTTGAGCATATTCAACGTAATAAAATTGCGTAATAACGGATCTGGTGATAACTAATAATTGTCAATCGTTTAGCAATTAGATATGTAAGCAAAAAATCTTGTCAGAAACGTGAGCTTTTCTGTGAGCCTTGGCTCTCATCGTACTAGTTAGAAAAATAGCTCAACAGCTGGAAGTATGTATATATGAAATTTTCAGATAGCCAACTTTATGTCGTTTGGTATGTTTATCTTTACGAACATAGAACAATTGAATTCGTTTTTAAAATTAATTATATTCGTGGTTGGAATATGTATAAGCTGTATATCTAATTGAGACTACCCACTTACACTACCCTTAACTGTGTAAATTGTGTATGTAAGTGTTTCCCTGACTTTGTTACAACATTACCTTGCTGTAAATAATGTTGCACTGTTAATTAAATTCCAACAGCGAATAGGAGTTGAATCGCAGTACCGATCTAGTGAGACGTTGCCACAAGTGTTATCAACAAGATGCAAAGCTCGGACCACAATTTACTACCCTATCCATGACCAGTACCTCTTACCTCTGCGGTTATCGATTAATACATCTAACTGACATACGTGTACCTTTTAGATAGCTTTACAATGCCCACAAATCTTCTTGTAATGAAATTTGGTTGCGATCTTGAATCTAAGAGCCTCTAATATACTTTATATTTATATTTATTTTTTATAGTAAAACACCTAAATATTTTTTTGAACTACTATGCTACGCAATATAGTATTATACCTCCGATAACATTCTTTTTGCAAGTATTAGCAGTATATACATTTAACCAAAACAATACGCCTGCGAAAAAGTCGTATAGTTTCTTAGTTCCATATTATTTCTAACTATTTAAGAACAAACACAGAAAGTATAAACGATAAAAGTCAAGGCATCATATAAACTCAATATGTGTAATGAATGACTACTAGGCGATACAGCCTCGTAGTAACGCTGATGCGGTCGTAATATTTTGAAGAGTTAATCTGAAAGCTAAAATACCCTGAACGACCGATAGGGGATCTGGTAAGCGGACTCATCAGTTTTCAGCGATTTTCAAATAAAACGTTTCCCCTTGATGATATCACGTTACAATGGTTTATTGTGATGCTTTCCTCCTTTAATACTTTCGTAAACGTTCTGCTGCTGAATATTATACTTGTGAGTTGATTGTTACGTTTATAATTAAAAATATAAGGTTCTAAGAAATTGAAGCAATTAAACTGTTACATAATATCTATAATCTTGCATAATATCTGCTCTTGATGTGTACAATGCAGTATAACTTAGTTTAAGTTAGTTGCCATGTTTGTTATAATAATTGTAAAGAATATTAGAAGTATTCTGTTTCCGTAAGAACACTGAAAACAATCGGTATTTTTAAATGCGTTAAAAGTGTAATTGAAAATAAATAGAAACATTTTATTTTAACTGGGTAGGTACCAAAAATTATTAATATCTTGTCGATTCACGCTCTCATTTATTTCGTTTTAACTTACAACATTTCTGCACAAAACTTAAACACATAATTTATGTATTCACTTAAATTATGTCCTACTTATGGCATCGTGTGTGCAACTATGTTCCATTAAAAAAAAGAATAAAAATAATTAGATGACCGAAAGTTGTTAAACGAACGAAATATTTATATCACCATCTATCTATCGCTATATTATCTAAATAAATAGATGTATACGTATCAAAATAGATGACTTCACGATTTTAATTGTTTGACTAACTCTTTTTTAATTAGGAAACATAGGAAATCCTAATATTAAGAGAAAACTGAAACTTTCTGGGAGATGTTACTGAGACAGTATTTCTTGACAGAGAGCTTTTGATACCGTCTGGAATCAAGGCCTCTTGTACAAAATGATGTCTAGAGTGATCAACGCTTCCATCATTAGGTTGGCCTCCTCCAACCTTTCCGGCAAGCCCTTCAGGGTGAGGGATGATTGCGTGCTGTCTCGGCGCTAATATATGGCTCTCTATGGTTTGGGCGAGGATCTCTAAGATCAACATAAATCGATTGGGGATTCTCCAAAATAAGAACTTGCGTGTACTATGCAACTCACCTTACTTTGTCAGCAACGCCCAGCTGCTCAGAGATCTGCAGATACTCAACCTACAAGAATATCCTAAAAATACCGCTAGATCAACCTAGGAGAGAATTAGGTAAACCACCAACCTCCTGTTATTGAATCTTGTTGTTCCACAAGCCCTACCACCACATATGTAGAGTTAGGGTTCGACACTTCATCGAGATATTGCAATAACTAAGCCTCAGACTTTAAAATTTCTAAATCTTCGATGCATATCAATTCAACCCACACGAAGATCAATTAGTCCCCACATCACACTCCCATCTTTAACTAGTTCTCAGCAAATACTCCCTCCCGCTGAGACAACACAATTTTTCTTGGACGATTTCAACTACCAATCCTCATTGGCATACAAGGCCTATGATTAGAAGACAAAGGGTCTAAGGACAACAAATCTGACCCATAAGAGAGAAGGAGAATCCAGGAACAACAAAAGCGAATCGAAAGAAATTTAGCATACGTAAAGTATAACTGAAAAACTTTTTTTTTAATAAATAACTAACTATAACGACAACTTATTTAAAAGCTACTTGAAATTGTTATTCATTTGAATTTTTTATTTTCACTCCTGTTGTTTGTTTTATGAACAATTGGTTTGAATGTATGATTTAACGAACTGATAATTAATATTTAATTAAATTAAAAATTATAAAACAATAAAATATGAATGAGAATGTCTACCTCAGACTTATTGGCAGTACAACATCCTGATATAAAACTCTCTTATCAAGCATTAAAATATTTCTACCGAAATTAACCTGCATTTATCTTTAATTTGGTCTCCATTACCCCAATATTAGCAAATTACGTCGGATATGTCTTAGATTTTAAGTAAGCTTCTTAAATGAAATTTGATAAAACTGCAAAATTACATATCTACGTCGTAACAATTAATTGTTGTTGTACTGCTACTGCAATTTCTTGAATCACGAAGAATGCTACAAAGCATTTGATTAATGCTAAATTAGCAGAAGTAAATATCTAACCGAGGTCAATTGTTCATTCTGTCTACAAACCCAAAAAGATACAATTTGAAACAAAACTGATAAAGTACCGTAAACTACCGCCATTCAAAAATAAAAGAATAAGAGGGTTCCATTTAAAAAAATATAAGTTTGGTTCGTCACCGACTGCTTCGATCACCATGTATAAAGAAAATATTTTTAAAACGTAGTTCATGTAGCGCTCAATCAAATTCCAAAAAGGTTTTTCGAAATTACTCACCGTTTAATTATAAGCGTCCACCCCATCTTCGCTGAACCACCTGTCTAAGTATGTGTAACTACCGTATTAGCAGGTCGAGCAGTTTATTGTCGACTAAATATACTAAAAAGTAGACTATTCTTAAGTTGAATTAAAATTTTATACAGTTTTACGAAATATTCTCATTTTTTCTAGTGTAACATATATTATACCTTATATACTAATCAAATGTATCCTAACGCGCTAAATTGTAACATCTACCGAATATAAGTTGTAATACAATCTAAACCTATCAAATATGTATTTATAAATTAATGATGATAAGTGATGTACATACGTAGGAAGACATTTCAATATAGAGCATATTACTTACCAAACTTTATTGACCGGGAATGGAGATTAAGGTTCAATCTATTGATGGTGTTTGAAGGCAAAGGCTCACAATTTCAGCTCATACTTTCAGAGATATATTAGACGATTAGTTTCTTACTAGAACAGGGTAAATAGCTTATTTAAATTAAATTAAAAAGTTACTTATATAAAGGTTTTGCTTTATAGTGAACTTAATTAGCAGATATTGCACCGCTACTCTGAATAAATGCTATGAAGAATTTCAACGCATCAGTCTTCTATTGAAGCATATACATATGTATATCCTCCAAAATCCATCTCTTTTATTTCAAGTTTTTGGGACATGGTTACTATTTAGTAAAATTATCAAACTAACTTGTCAAATGTATTTACTTCTAACATTTCGGGGTTCCTTAATCCCATCCTCAAAATATAAGATTTTTTATTTAATGGATTGTTTAGATTGATACACTTTTGTATATCAATTTTTTATACATATTTGTGATTAGAAATGGGTACAATACATATTTGAATATAAACAAAGATTTGACCAGCAAAATACAAAAGAAAATGATATATTAGCTTGATGCAACGATTTTTCTTTTCTTGTTCTATCCTTTCTTTTGAGAAGTACTGTCTGAGTTGAATCCATATATTTTGGATTTTCTGTTTGAGGTTTCCATTAATTTTATAGACAAATATTATCCTTAAAGAGTATTTTGTTGGTTGAATTAGATTATTATTTACTTCTACTTGCATCAAGATTTTGTTAATTCCTCGCACTGAACGCTACTACCGTTGTTTTGTCTATATTTTTATTAATTTTATATTGTTCGTAGTGTGTCATTTCCTACTTTCAATTAGACATGTTGCGGCATATGCAAATTGACTTATTACATAAGTGGTACATATACGCATAGCATAGTCAGCACACTAGTATATTGCTTCGGCCTCCATAAAACTGGTGAAATTGCAGACGTGTATTATAAATATTATAGGGTTTCATATAGATGCTTGTTCAACTTTATTGAAAACTAGGGAGGTCGAGTATAGGTTTTCATACTGTTTGCATTATTACTTGTGAATATAATTAAAATTTGATATATCAATGAATTCTTTGTTTTTTAGATAATTTTGTTGATAGGCATGGCAATTTATATTTATATTATTAGTAATTTGACACATATTAAATGTCAATTTCTTCCACTGAATAAGTTATTTAACGAAAACATATTATTATATGTTATGGAATAAATTGGTACTTAATTATTTATTGGTTTATTGACCTCTAAGTGGAAATAAATCAGGAATTAAAAGATAAGTACATAAAGGTCAGAAAATACATATATTAATTCTAGGGAATGCAAACAAGGTAAGATTGACTAAATGTAACATCTTATAACATTTGTTATATAACACTTGGTGATTAACTGTTTTGAAAGCTTTACTACAGTCAAAGTAGATATCACAAACTTTGTTCCCCAGCAAATGAATTTTTCCTTTTCTCGTTATAAAAACAATATTATAAGTGCTGCAATAAGTTCACTCATCATAAAGAAGTGGAACAAGTTTTGTTTGTTGGGACTCGTCTTGTCGTGGATAGTAGGTATACATTTTTGGAGCTATATGTTGATAGGTACAATATAGAGTAGTAGTGAAACGGTTGAGAAATAAACGTTAATAGTATAGGACTGTTGAAACTTTCATATTAAGATAAACAACATTGTAATTACTTCAGCATTGTCTAGTTTTAGTCTTTTAGAAGCTAATAACGATATAAGAAACTATTTAAAAGTGTCAAAGCGTTGATATACTGAATTGTGACTGTGCACCTTTCTTCGCAAACTCATTAACCAATTTCGGTGTCTTCATATTTCCAACGGACTGATATCTACAGTAGAGCCTTAAGCGTTAGTACATCGTTCAAAATTAGCTGCAACTAACAATTGAAAGCCCTGGGGGCTTCTGGGCGATGCACAGAGAGCAATTTACCTGTCCAAAAATGTCTTTTTAATGTTACTTACTAAATTGTCTAAGGCAGCTTCTGTGGATTTTCTCGATGAGTAAGTAAGCGATTTATAATAAGCGGGTTTCTCTAAGAGACTTTCACTTGTGATGTGTAAACCGATTACATTTTTCATTGATTTGAGGGTAATAATAATATAATTAACAAATAATAATTAGATGTAATTTTGATATATCTGTTTCCAAATTGTGCAATTTAGTATTTCATTACGTTACACGTTAGATTAGGTGAATGTGAACCTTGTTGCAGCGTATGTTCTAATTCCACAATACTCATTCCACAACATTGCTGCTGAATATTTTTAAGCTATCAACATAGCGTTCCATAAGAGGTGTAATTTACTGAGACAAAGGTTAACGGTATAAGTACCTAAGTGAGAAGCATACATTCTAGCTTCTAAGCCTATATAATCTGAATTGCGTATGTATCTGTATACATATATAATACATTTTACATAATTGGCGGTTGGAAAAATGCATTATGTGTACATGTACTTACGCCAAGAAAAAAAAATAATTAAAAAAATAGATAAATAAATAAATATTTCGGTGTTAAAATGCGTATGCGTATCCTTTACAACAAATAACAAAAAATAGTTCAATGATTTTGAGGCAGCAGGATCTACATTTTTTCCTCTATAATGTGTCTAGAGATACCAAATTGACAAATTTTAAAGTAAATTTGCATATAAGTAATAACAAATGAACCAAGGACAATAAAATAAGGTTCCTTTTGTGAAAAATTTCCTTGTAAGGTATTGTTTTCCAAGTAATTATTTACTGTCCTATTCAAAGTTTAGATTTGCTTATCTTACTCTTTAACTGCATGTGTGTACATCATATTTATCGTTGTACTTTTTTCTGTTGTAGTTACAATTATATTCAGTAGTGTAAGATTAAGTTTAGGATACATGTAATTAGTTGTTTTATGTGCAACTGTTTGTACTTAAATAAATAAATAAATAAATAAATAAATAAATAAATGTGTGTAGTTATAATTGTTTTATGCAAAATGTGCATTGGTTTCAAAGTTTTGACGCTTTCAAAACGATTTGCCAATATCAACTGTTGCTATATTGGTATTTATTACTATAAATATAATATATGTAATTGTTGTAATTTATAATGATCAAAAATATCGTTTTCTAGAGAATTCAAAATAGGTATAATAAAATATAAATGTAGGTATTAGAGATAGTAGTGTACATTATACAAATACTTTGACAGTAATAAAGACCGAAATAGTTCTTGGCGTGTATGTACTATAAGAGACATATGAATTGAATCGAAAAGTCATAAAATTTTCTCGGGACTAAATCAGGTAGCAGTAGATACAGACAAACAACTTGGCCAACTGTAAAGTGCTAGTGGCTGTATGCTGTAAAATATTTTAGACATACATAAGTATAAAGACATTAGGTAGTACTTAGTAATATATTCCGCAATAGCATGTACTGTAAATACACCTAAAAATAGCATTATCACAGTGTCTGCTGTAATATTTATCAATATATGTGTTAGTCGTCGTATACGCATATAAAAAATAGTTATAATTTGCGACATATAAAATACTACTTTAAGAAAAAAAAATTTTTTTTACAGAATTAGAGCACTGCGCTCCATTCTTAATTATACTAGTAGATGGATATTTACTTCTTAGAAAGAGTTTCTAATGTACGGATTTGCTAATACAAATAATTAAATACTTTTATTTTACAATGATTGTATTATTATATTGTATGCATAATATATTCGTTTATCTGATCGATTGATAGATTACTAGGGTGATTACAAGTGGTTATAGATGTGGCTATAGAAAATGATGATATTAATGTCTTATCGCATTATAATCTTCAACATTTTCCTGAAATGTTATGTTAAGTAGAATTTTTTTTGTTTTAGTTAACCTTTATTGTTAATTGTTAATTTTGTAGAATTTTATGATTTGACTTGATACTGTGTCTTCGAAATAGAATATTTCTTGAATTGTTTAGTTTAATTTCTAGCCCAATTTGTCTTATTCGAAAGTCACCCGTTTCCGAGATATGGTTTTTTTGTTTTTTTCGAAGTTCATTAACTACGCTCACTCAAGCTTAAAATTTACGAAAATAATGGAACTTTTTCTCAATTTTTCAGTTTGTCTGGCTAGAGGACATCTCAACACACATTATTTATCATAGGTAATATAACAAGTAACCAAGATTTTATCGATAAAATTGATTTGGATAGTTTGTAAGTGCTTGTTGAGATAATAATTATTTAAGATCAACAAGCACGAACAAATTATCCAAATCAATTTTATCAAAGAAAAATCTTGGTCACGCGTTGTATTTAAAAAGACTATATCACGAACAAAATTTCTTGCAATGTGGGTAGTTTGCTATTAGTAAGTTCCGCAGTTATCGGATATTTTCGTAATTTACTCTCTTTGTTGTCTTCATTTTGCCATATATTTGGCTGGTAACTCAGAAGAAGAGGAAACAAAGAAAATAATAATAATAATGTGTAGTAATTGCGAGCATTGTGAGTGAAAATGAGTCGTTTTGACAGTACTCCATTTGTATTGATAAAACCACGAGTGATTTTATCACTTATTAAAATTCGCACGTGATTTTTTCGCTATAAAACGGATGTCATTGGCTGTTGCTAAGGAATTCCAACTGTGTGATTGGTTGATAGATATGTGAGTGATATAGTCGGTGACAATTACGTTAAATACTTGGAAAATTAAAACTTCCGCTTTCTGTAGACACAATCGCTAAATAAATAGTCACACAGGTAGCGATTCTGTCTACAGTTTCATCAAACGCGGAAGTTTTAATTTTCCAAGTATTTAACGTAATTGTCACCGATAAATAATGTGTGTTGAGATGTCCTCTAGACAGACAAACTGAAAACTTGAGAAAAGCTTCATTATTTTTGTAAATTTTAAGTTTGAGTGACAGTAATAATTAGTGAACGAAAAAACAAAAAAACAATATGTCGAAAACGGGCGACTTTTGGATAAGGCAAATTGGACTATATATATTGCAAATGATCTTTACTAACACGCTGTAAAGTATAACCGTTTCATTACCAGTCACCCTGTATACTAATTTGCAGTATACCTTTACCGTTTATTGCTATTCTAGGTTTAACTACAACATTCAAAACACAATAGATAGAAAATATGTTTTTGAATGATTAAGAGGCCCGACTACCGTTTGACAGTTGGCGATGTTGCCACAGTTAAATTTTTTCATAATATAATGTTTTTATAATTTATTTAAAACGTATTTTAAAATTGGGCTTGATACACACATGTGTAGACGTATTTTGCATGCTCATAGCAAATTTCAATAATTAAATCTAAAAATTAATTGAGTAATCTCTATTCCCCTATCAAGGTAAACGGGAATAGAGGTTGTGAAGTTAATATGGAATATTAATGGACAAAATTGTATATATAAATATAAAATATTTGTAGAAATATGTTCATGAAGCACAATTTTCAAATTGTATTGATATAAAATGAAGCAAACGATTTGTAGAATTATGTAGATATGGCACCGCTGTAAAATAATCAGCTGGTAGACGATTCTCTTAAGTATTGCAAACTACTTAATCATGTATTTTGTCGTCGAAGTTGATCAAACAAATAGTAAATCGGAGATTAAATCGCTATCGGCACCCCGCAAAATAGGTGACTCAGTTCTTTTGTCTGTTATAGTACATATATACATACATACTTGCGTATATACCGAAAGTATGAAAACTAAAAACCTTAATGGTTAATAAGATTAGAAAACGGCTTTATGAAGTGCGGCGTAGATTTAAAAGTGAAAAGCAAATTGATACGCAGAGGGGAGAAATATTACCGAATCATAAATTTTATTTGAGCATGAAATTAAACGTAGTCGACTATTGTAAGTTGCAATGTTGCTATACTAATTTTTATAATTCTAAACAGAATATACTTAATTATCACAATGATAAAAGAGATTATATATAATACATATTCTTACCACCAAAATGCATGGCCTCTACATATATGATGGATTTTATAGTACTTTGTATTCTTTCGAAAACGATATTTTCGATTCTTATAAATTGCGACAATTATATATGTATATTATATATAAATAATAAAAACCAATATAGCAACAGTGAAAATTATAAATCATTAGAGAGTTACGCTTCACATTTAATTTACAATTGACTGCACATGTTTTAATAAATTTATTTATTCATTTGACATTGATATGATCTCAATGTACATATGTACCTACATACGTATACACCAAAAGTAATATCCTACTTTGTTATATATAAATTGTATATGAATCTCATCAAAAATGCATTTGTTCAATATTATGTCACACCAAATAAAAGGGTGAGCGAGACACGTTAATGTTACGCTGGTTGCTAATGAGTGAACTGTAGCTGATTTACGTTATACCATCATAAAAGGAAATACCAATTTACGTAAATACATATTTTTGTACATGAACTATTTAGTAAGTGATACAAGAACTGATATGATAAACGAAACAAATAGATATATGCAGGATTATTTTTTAAATAGTTTACATTTTACTTTACACATTCTAATGTCAATCTGAAAATTACGTATTTACTTGAAAAACTCGCGGCTTATTTAAGCCTATGCCTAGGGCTTTTTCGACAAACATTATTACATAAATAATACATTATATATCAATTTTTTTTTTTCTTCATTTGCTTTTAAATTGCCTGGCTAGTTGTTACCAAATATAAAATAATGCTCACTTAGATAAGTTTAGCAACTGAGTGCCTTCAATATGCAGGGTGGGGCAACACATTCGCCTCGGTTGATATACAAAAAACGGTAACACATATTTAAAACCCAGACCGAACGAGTCCAAATTTTTTATTGTGAGTACTTATATACGAAAAATATTAAATATATTAATACATATTTGAAATCGACTCGAATCGTAAGCAATGAAACCAAGTTTCGAAGGTTAAATTACTGCTGCGGATAAACATGAGTTTGCGTTTGTATTTTGTTATAGATATTTGTGCTCTAAGTGCATTAGCCATATTTTAATAGCCGTCGAAAATGACGTTTTCCGCAGAATGTGCGACTAGAAATCATACTAACTTATCTATTATTCTCCAATCTGTTCTCAGCTGTTCCTAGTATCTCTTTTCTTACTTACGTATTTCTGGCTTTCATGCTGAATCATAATCTTAGCTTAAATTAAGAAATCGAAAATAGCCTTGCACACATCATAGTTATTATGTGCAAATATAACGTTGTGACTTTCATAGAAAATGGAATCAAAATATTTCATAAGGATTTTAAAATCGATTTTTTCCGTTTGCATTTAAAAACGATAAAAGTTATAGTTTTGTATATTATGTAGGTATATAAAGCTAAGGATAATATGTTTAATAAAAAAAGAAACTTAATAATTCAGAAATGTCTGCACATGCATGTTCTATTCTCTGCTGCATGTTTTCTGGCATTGTTGGGTCCGTGTCATATACAACAAGTAGATATTGTACACTTAAAATAAATATAGCGATTCTTCTGCGCGAATACAAAAATGCATTGGGGCTGGTGGCCGCCAATTTGAATAACTAGTTCGATAGCCGATACTCTTAGTACTGCTCACAATTTTGTAATAATTGTATTGTGCCAATTATTACATAATTGTGAAAAATGTGTAATCCTTGAATGACTTTTTTACAATAAACTACAATATATCTCTTATCTTTCAGACAAAATTAGAAGAAGCAAGTTCCAATGCACCGCTGTCGGATATTCAGAAATATGTTTTCCAAAAGTACGGGTAAAACTTCTTCTAAATAAACACAGCATGTTTGTACCACATACATAGCGGGAGATGTTTCCAGCCTTATCGGGTTTGCGATTGGCCAACTAGCCGTATGTATGCTAGCAGCCTTGAACTGCCAACTATCGTGCATAAATATCCCATGGTCGGTGAGCTTGTTTAACCTTCCCATGTAGATTTATTTATGTACTGAAAATGATAGACTTTAATTTGAGTGATATTTATATCATTAGTTTTTCTATTTTCTTTTGTATTAAGCTTATGGTGAAAATTTGTATGTGATAAGACATGGATTGCTTAGCTTTTGTTTTGCTTCTAATAAATATTAAGCAACGTCCAGTGCACCACTGCCTACTTTTCAAGAATAAATTAGACAAAATTAATTTAAAAAAATAGTGTCATCATGTCAAAGCTACCTTGATTTAACCAAATTTTTAGTACATAATCGCCATTTAAACACTACATTGACTTTTACAAAGAAACTATAAAAGATAGCATTATAATCATATATATGTATGTACTCCGTTATAGTTACTACTGCTATTGTTACTACTGTTATGGTCACTACTGTTATTTGCACTATTGTTACTACATCTTTTCAATAAATGTTATCATTATTATTATTAACATTTAAAGGAGAAATAATATTAAAATCGAATAACGATGTTACATACCGGATGTTCCATTTAAAATAAGTAAGTTATTGAGGATTAATGGTAGCCACAGTTAGAGGTAAAATTTTAACCACCCTGTATAGTTTTTTTAGGAAACATCTTTACTTTAGCATAGATATAATGGTTGTGCTAATGAAATAATACAACATGAAACACGTAACTTAAATACGTACGCCAGATACTCATTCTAAACATTGATCTACATTTTCAAAAATTGTTACATATCTCAGAAACTGTTGAACCTAGATATAGGTAATATAACGGTAACTTGTCTTTATTTAGTCTGTCTCATCTAAATGTACAATAAGATACATGGTGTTCCATTTAAATTTTGATAACTTTGATATGTAACTTTCTTTTGGGACAGCCTGTATATTTCAAAATAATTTTAGAAGGTGCTCCCAATGGATCTACACATGCTCCAACAAAAAGATTTTAAATATGTATTACCGTATTTTGTATACCTACCGAGGCGAATGTGGTGCCCTATCCTGTATATCTTCTTTTTAAGCGTTGTAAGTTCTTAGTAATCAAGAATTGTGTCCAACCTTTTCATTGAGTGTAATGCCCTTGTTTCCCACATCCTCATTGCATTCATATCCATAATATATTGAACATTCTAACATACGTTTTTGCAAACTATGCTGCACAGTTTCAGTAAAACTACAGATGTAGTACAGATGACAGTAGTAATAAGTAGTAATGCTTGTTAACAACCTGTGCAACATATCCTATATTTTGTCTTTATATTTCAATCAAATTTCTCTCGTTTTCTCCATTCATTAAACATATTTGTTTTCTTGCAACCTTTATACATTACAACCTTCACAAATGCCACAGTAAATTTAATTTTATAACATTAGAAATAGTTTTTATCTGTCCAGAAATCTATGTCACTCTATGAAATCTAAAATGTAATAAAGGATAAAGAAATTAAAAACCAATATTAGTGGATGTATTTGAAATGACAAAAAATTTTTATCTTCACCACAACTATTCATCTGCCTTTTCCAGGAAGTGTAAGTCGAATGGTCTTGGATTTTTACGTTTATTGTTATTATTGTTTATTGTTGACATATTTTGGGAGGATGTTATCTTAGTGTAATTACTATACAGCGCATTTTGAAACTTCAAGAATAAAGAGAAATGATATATTCTAATTTATCTGAAGCAAATATCAAACTTGCGTTATCAACATCTTATATCTCAACTAGAAAATGAAACCTATAATTTAATAATCTGCTACAACCGTAGGTATAGTTACTAATACTAATATTTTAATTGCAGGTATTTGATATCATTTTTTAAGCAGTAACTAATAGGATTTAATTCACACTCCATATTAATTTCATTCTTATCCTACAATTTGCTTGAATCACATAGACTGCTCAATACAAAAAAGTGTAGGCGAAACATAAAAAATATATTTTAAATTGTCCTTGGATGTTCTTTCTAAATATTCGTAATTCATTTACACGCCAATAAGAGAGGAGGAAAGCCTTCTGCATCCTGTATCCTTTTCTTTTCTTAGAGAAAAAGCCGAAGGTATCCGGCGAACAAAGAAGGAGAGAAGCATTTAATTTAAATTCACTAACCGGAGCTTAACCGGCAGTCAGCAAAATCAGTTAATGAGATCTCGAAAACAATCGCTCGTGATTTCCAAAATGGCCGACACAACGTTTCGCTGAAACTCTCCCATTGCGATTTTTTGCCGTTTTTTGAATACAAGGATACTCTTCAGCTACTCGTGCTTATTCTGTTCTGCATCTCTTGCTCGCACAGGCCGTACGTGTTACCAGAGCATCGAAAATCCGGGGTGGCCCCCGGATTGAAACAATGTGTAAACGGGCCGGAGACGCCGCCTCCGACGTGCACTGGTTGGCAGCCGAAATCAGGAGCAGACTAGTTACAAACGCACGTCAGACTTGCAACTGTGGCAGGGCGCCAATGGTGGCGTCATCCCGGAGCCGGCGCCCGGAGTAACACTGTTAATGCTGCCGGGACCATACGGCAGCCGGATCTGCTGAAGCCAGCTAGACGGCAGCTCCTAAACGGTAAGTCTTTACAATTGAAACTTCTTTCAATATTTTATTTTTGTTATTTGGTGGCATTCGTTTTATTTAACATTAACTAATAGTATACTTTTTAATATGCATTTCCGATAAGTTCTCATAGTAATCTACACAGCATTATTAATTTCCTTACTACCAAAAATATATTCTATTTTCTGTACTGAATGTGATTGTTTCGAGTTATTTCTGCAAATGTTAGTTCTTATTGAATTCCCGGTAATGATGTATAGAATGTATGTAATTAAGAGTAAAATTGCTGTCGAATATTAGAACAGAATGATGTAACCGTCAATATTTTAAGCAGTTTTCTAGAATGTTTTACCTTAAACTAAGAATAAGAATCGACATTGGGATACAAAAATTGCATTTAAGCCAGAAACTCAAAATTCCTTGTTAAAACACATGTTAAACTGTACCATATACAGACATAGTCAGTTTTTATGTGACGACCTTACTTATATGTATGTATATGTGCTAAAAATACGTTCATGTACCCTAATTCTGCTGCGGTGCAAAACATAAAGTTAGTTTGATTTTGATGTTCGATATAGTTGTTTGAAACAATAATAACTATTGCTAGCAATTTTTTAAGTGTTCATGTAGGATTTAACCAAAGGACAGGTTTAGTTAAGTTTGTTTCAAAAATATTATAGCACCAATAATTTTCACAGGCACTCCGTCAAATTCATATCAACGGAAATGTTACACACATACATGGAATATTTAATGAAGTAATGTTTTATCTATTGTAATAAACATAAATTTACTCAACTTTATATACTAACAAAATTAGATTCTTACATAAAACAGATGACTTTTTTGTTGTGCAATGCATTATACAAAATTTTATTAATTCGGTTGTTATAAAAACGATTCCACTTCATTTCAATAATTCAGGATCTTCTTTGTTTAAGTATTACCAATCTCCAACCTTTTTGTTAATATTGATTCTCTATAAAACATAAAAAACAATGTACAAAGATTGGTTACTGAAATTACCATAAGATTCTTTTGGAAGAAGCTTTGCCATTAGTAACGCGACTAGAAAATAAGAAAAATCTATAATACATTATTGATATAACTACTGTTTTGAAACAAGATGCCCTCTACGTATGTTAAAGCTTTCAAGATATAAATTTTCAATCAACGTACCATCGTTTTTGAAGTTAAAGCTGCGTGACCAGTGGGGAGTGGCTCAAAATTCTCTTCATATACGACAATGGTAATATTTTTTTCTAATTTTGAACCAAGATTTCTTGAAAGCTACAAAATTAAGTGGTAACAATAAATTACAGTAGTAACTGTTACTTTGTTACCGAGTGACTAATATATTTTCAATTTAGAAAAAGTACTAGAAGAAAAATTTTAAAGTTAAGATTTACATCGCAGCTGAACTTAAAGTTAATTTGTATTAGTGTCTATTATAATTTTAAAATTTCAAATATGTAATTACCTCGGAAACGTCATGATCATCAGCATGATTGTTGTCACAGTAATTTTCTTTCAGCAATAATTTTTGTAAGTTTTAAGAAATTACAAAAAAAAAACCGTTGTCTTATATGGATAAAATTTTGCGCTACTCCCCACTGGCCGCGCTACATTAATGCAAATTTTATGCGAAGAATATGTATTAAATAAAGGATTTCCTTTAAAACGAATTTAATTATTCTAAAGAAGTTCATCGAGGTACCTAGTGGTCCTCTTTTGAAAAATGAAAACCACTTTAAGTAAAAGCATTATTCCTCCCCATCCCCACTGAAATATTTGCATTTGATTTGAAAAAAAATTGTTTCTAGCTTCCAATTCAGTACCTACAGTTAAATGCTTTGTACGACTGCTAAGCAACAACACGAAATATTCACTTACCCTGTAGAAAATGAAGTGTGCAATTATTTCATTCATCAATCAACTAATTGTAGTTTCCTGATAAACACAACAAACCTGCAAAAATCATTGCTTATTCTTTAAATATTGGTATTACTATAAAAAATAGCCTTATTAATGTGTTCATTTACTAAAAGTTTTTAAACGGTGAGAAACAATAAGTTTCTGCAATTACACAAAATATTCGTGAAGGCCAAGCTTATTTTCTGACATAAAAAAATAAGAAATTGAATAGTTGTATATCTAAATAATACACGAAAATATACTATTAACACTTAGATGGATATTCTAAATTTTTTTAAACTTATTTAACTATTAGGAATGTGGTCATCTTTACAAATTGAATGCAAAATTTTCAAGGAAGAATTTCCATTTAATACATAAATGCTTTAATTAAACTTGCTTTAAATTATCCTTTATTTGGTAAACGGGAGTTCTCCGCATTCGTATTTAACTTAAAAAAGATAGAATTATGTAACGTGCTGGTTTAATTTCCAAAATTAGAGAAACTGTAAAGAAATTTATACAAACGTATAAAAAAAACTAACATTACATTAAAAAGAATTAATAGCAATGCTTGTAAATCTCCAAACTATGTACCTATAGTTTTGTTCTAATCATCGTATCAGCTGGCTGCTTTAGCACTACCTCGGTTTTATTCACTGGATTACTGTGTCGATATCTGTAGTATTGCGTTGTCATAGTATTTGTTGTGTGAATTAAAAGATGTACATGGTTTTTTGTATTTTTATTTTAACACTAACTGTAATATGTGGACTGTATTATTGTTACATACGGGCATTGTCCCTTCTCGATTGCTTGGCAGACACATACCCACACTTTGTCACGCGCAATCTCAAACATAGAACAAGCGTTACATATCATTTGCGACTTGCGCACTACCCTACATACTCCCGGCCTTGAAAGGCACTTTCAACTAAACTATATAACAGTGTAGTCATGAAAAGTAAAACATGTAATACAAAACTTAAATATATAATAATTTAAAAGTTTGCTGTAATTCTACATAACACTATATCTGCGCATTGCAGTCATTTTCAGACACAGGTAACACACAAATTTTAGTAATTGCTCTTTTGAACACACCACCTTGTGTCTTTATTGTAACCACTCTCACTACACCGTCACCTCCTGGATGTACGGCTATGATACGACCCATTTTCCATTGAAGTGGTGGTAAGTTGCTTTCCTTTAAGATAATCAAAGTTCCAATCTGCACATTTTTTTGTTCCTTGCGCCATTTGGATCTCCCTTGCAGTTGAGTGATATATTCAACAGACCAACGTTTCCAAAAGTGTTGTTGAATTTTTTGGAGATGTTGATATCTGGAGAGTCTGTTTGTAGGAATGTCTGTGACATTTGGATCGGCGATACTTGTGCAATGTCGGCCAATAAGGAAATGAGAAGGTGTTAGCGGTTGAAGGTCATTAGGTGAATCACTTAACGGACATAGAGGACGGGAGTTAAGTATTGATTCTATTTGTGTCAATACAGTTAAGAAATCCTCAAATACTACTGAAGCATTACCTAATACCCTTTTTAAATGATATTTCACTGATTTAACTCCTGCCTCCCATAAACCACCAAAATGTGGACTCGCAGCTGGAATAAAATTCCATTCAACCCCTTCTTCAAGCATTAATGAAGTTAAACATTTATTATTTTTAGTAAGAAATTGACCTAATTCTCGTAAATAAGAGACTGTCCCCACGAAATTTGTACCATTATCAGAATAAACTTGAGCAGGTTTACCTCTTCTGGCAATAAAACGTCTAAATGTCGCAACAAATGCCTGTGTACTGAGTTCTGTAACCGGTTCTAAATGGATTGCCTTCGTAGCAAAACACACAAATAAACAAATATAACATTTTAATAACGTTTTACATTTGCCTTTATTTCGCTTAATAGTAAAAGGGCCTGCAAAGTCAACACCAACTACAAAAAATGGATGAATTGATGTCACCCTTTCACGCGGTAATTGACCCATAATTTGCTCACATGATACCGGTCGAACCTTAAAACACTTAACACATTTATGCGCTACTGATCTAGCTAAATTTCGACCACCTGTAATCCAAAATCTTTCTCTTACATTGGCTAACATAAGTTGCGGTCCAGCATGCAACAGTTTTAAATGCTCATTTTGCATAATAAGTTTCGCTAATATATGTTTGCCTGACAGCAATACAGGATGTTTCTTTTCAAAACTAAATGTTGAATTTTTAAGTCGCCCGCCAACTCTTAGCAAATTTCCCTTATCTACAAAGGGTGATAGATATGTAAAGTTACTATGCGGTACAAAACCCTTTCCACTGTTTATGTATTTTAACTCACTCGAGAAACATTCCCTTTGTGATAATTCTACTAGCTTATTAATTGATAATTTTAAATCTACACTAGTTAAATATCTTTCATGGCGATTAATCGTATTTTTCCTGCAATTATTAATGAAGCGCAGACACCAACTTGTAATGCGCTGTAGTTTACATAATGATGATGTATAATAAAAAGGAAATACATCTGTTTTAGAATTTGTTGTTGGAAGTGCTGTGACCCTTACATCAGGAACATCTTGATGCGTTTTTTGATACGTGGATAAGATCCAATTGTCCCTTGATAATGATAACCATTTCGGCCCGTTCCACCAAATAGAGTTTGCAATACCTTTAGCACCTATTCCACGTGATATTAAATCGGCTGGATTGTCTATAGTACTAACATGATACCATTTATTTACGTCAGTTGTTTGCTGAATCTCTGCAACTCTATTGGCTACAAATGTTTTCAAATTCGTTGCACTCATTCGTAACCAGCATAACACTATAGTAGAATCACACCAAAATATACACTCTCTAATTTTCACATTTAAAGAAGACATCACTCTCACAACAAGACGCGCACACAATAATGCTCCGCATAATTCAAGTCTAGGAATTGTATGTTTCTTAATTGGTGCTACTCTGGATTTTGCACACAATAATCTTGTATAAATATCATCAGTATCTACTGATCTTAAGTAAACGCATGCACCGTAACCTGCTTCCGATGCGTCACAAAATGCATGTAGTTCTAATATTTTGCAAGTGTTTTTTACTACTAGTCTTGGAATTTCAATTTTCTTTACATGTTTTAAATCTCCCTTTAGTTCATTCCATTTATTCTTCAATCCTTTCGGTAATTCTTCGTCCCAACCTAATTTATGCGTCCATAAATCTTGAAGTAACATTTTTGCACGTATGACACATGGGCCTAGTATACCTAATGGATCAAATATTTTTGAAATAGAAGCTAACATTTCGCGTTTAGTTTCATCTACCGTTTCTATTACATCCTCGATATCATAAAATAATATATCTAATCGCGGATTCCACATTAAACCTAACATTCTTTTGTATTCATTTCCTCCTAAATTCAATGTTTGGTCTCGAACATCTACATTAAATCTTTGATTTATTTCATCGTTGTTGGATATCCATTTTCTCAAAGTAAATGCTGCCGATTTTAGCAAATCGGTTGCTCCTTCATACAATTCAATAGCTTCAGCCGCAGTGTTCGTTCCTGTTAAGAGATCATCAACGTAGAAATCTTCCAGTATAACCCGAGATAATTCAGGATGTTGCTCACAATTTTGATGGGCAACTTCTTGCAACGACCTAATTGCTAAATACGGAGCTGCTGTCGTACCATACGTAACTGTATTCAGCACAAAATGTTGCAGTTCATCAGCTGGATTTTCACGCCATACAATACGTTGATAATTTCTTTGATTTGGGTTTATTAATACCTGTCGATACATTTTCTCAATATCTGCAGCTAATACAATATTGTACGTCCTAAATCGCAGTAATATATTTAGTAGCTCCTGTTGTATTATATATCCCTTATGTTGAAAATCATTAAGTGAAAACCCATTAGTAGTTTTAGCCGAAGCGTCAAAAACTACCCTTAGTTTTGTCGTCGAACTTGTTTCTTTATAAACGCCATGGTGTGGTATATAATAGCAATCAGTTGTTTCTCTCTCTGAGTCTTTGAGTCTTGACATATGTCCCAAATCTTCATATTCTCGCATAAATGCAGTATATTCTTTCTTCAGTTTTGCATTGTTCCCAAGTCTTTTTTCCAAATTTGTAAATCGTTGAGTCGCCGTCTTGAGCGAGTTACCCAATTGAACATTATCTTTAAAAGGTATAGAAACAATGAATCTCCCATTCACATCTCTTTCTGTTGTTTGTTTGAAATAATTTTCACAATATTGTTCCTCAGAATTTAGTAAATTAAATTTCTGATCCTCCTCAATTTCCCAAAATTTCTCTAATTGTTTCTGAACATCATAGTTTGCAGTTAGATTACACGAAATAGATTTATTCTCATTCGGATAAGGTAATGGTCCCGTAATTACCCAACCTAGCAGAGTCTTTTGTATTCGCGGTTGACTTTCTGTCGCCTTAATATATTCAGGACATATCAAATCCCAAAATATATTTGCTCCCAAAAGAATTTCAATTTTACCACATTTATAAAAGTTTGGATCTGCTAATTGAATATTATCAGGAATACGAACTCGAACAGCTTCATAAGATTTACTGGGTATATCATCAGTTATTTTATCTATCACAAAACAGGATATTTTAAACGAGTGTGAACTATATCGCGATTTAATTTCAATATATGTCTTGTGATTTATAGATGATATATTTTGATTTATTCCGGTGACTGTTAAATTGATTTTAGTTGTTTTAAGTTTTAGTCTCTCACAAAGTTCTCTAGTTATAAAACTTCCTCTGATCCACAATCTAAAAGTACTCTACACGTATAATAATCTGAATCGTTAGACACATCTATCATTGCAGTTGCTAATAAAGCTCTTTGGTTTTTACTCATCCCACAACTAGCTACGATTTTTTCGGTTTCTTCCTTTACCGCTTCAGTACACGATTCTCCGTCTGTATAGTGCAATAGGGTATTATGTTTTTTATTACACTTTTTACACGAACTTGCTGTACAATTGACACTAAAATGGTTTTTCTTAAGACAGTTGAGACACAAATTTTTAATTTTCACTTCATCTGCTCTTTTTCGCGCATCTAATTTTAAGAAATTCTCACAATTATATATAAAATGTCCTTTGTTTTGACAGAAATTACATTTACGTTCGAATTTATTCATTGAAATAGCCAAAGTTGTTATGTCATCTGATTTATGTAAATTTTTATGAGTATATGAACCTTTTTTGTGTTGGTTTTCTAAAGTTTCTAATAGTTCACACCTTCCCTTTAAGAATGTTTTAATATTCTCAATACTAGATGATTCTTCTTGTAATCTACTCGTTTCCCATTCGCGTTTCGTTTGCGGATCTAATTTACTGACTATCATATAAATTATTAAAGGATCCCAATATTCTATTTTTTGTCCTAACGCTTCTAGAGCTAATAAGTGTTTCGAAAACTCATCTAATAATTTCCTTAATTCACTTGGTGACTCATGTTTAACTTGTGGTATATTAAACAAAGCCTTAATGTGATTATTTATTAAAAACCTTTTATTATCATACCTATCGCATAGTAATCTCCACGCTACTAGATAGTTTGATTCGCTAATTTCTAATGATCGAATAATTTGTGATGCTTGACCTTGCAAACTTGATTTTAAATAATGAAGTTTTTGAATACCCGATAGGGTTTTGTTATTATCTATAATTGCATTGAATGTATCGCGAAATTCTACCCAATATTCAAAGTTCCCGCTAAATTTTGGTAGTTGAATTGTGGGTAGCTTGATGTGATTGGCGCTATTGTCAAGGAAATTGTTAATTGAACCGGTAACATTACCCGCCATATCAACATTTGTTTTCTCTTTGTTATAATTACCCGTAATATGTTTAGCTTTAGAAACTAACATAAAGTAATCTGACTCAAATTTATCACGTTCTTGGTACTGCTGTTCTAGTTCCTCATCCGTACATTGGCACTCAATATCTGATTGTAACTCGTTAAATTCTTTGTATACTACATTTAATTTGTCCAATCTCTCATTTAATTCTACTATGTGTTGCTCATTAAAAGTATAATTATCATCGAACATATTTATATGCGTTTTAAAACTCGTTAAACTTTGTTTTTTCCCGCCACGCTTACGAATAAGATTTTTTAATTCCTCCATATTAACACAAATAGGGAACAATAAAAAAGGAATTTATATATGGGAAATTAACGACATTGCACTTACTTTGTATTGTTTGCAGACATCCAGCCTCTGCTGCCCTGCCACACTAACCTCGCTGCACCAGGTTCACTTGTTGTATATTACCTCCATTTTGTCTCTCTTGTTGTATATATTTTGGTATTAGATTCTCCGCATTTCATGCACAACTTTTCACATCCGACTCGACATGGACCAATTGTTGTGTGAATTAAAAGATGTACATGGTTTTTTGTATTTTTATTTTAACACTAACTGTAATATGTGGACTGTATTATTGTTACATACGGGCATTGTCCCTTCTCGATTGCTTGGCAGACACATACCCACACTTTGTCACGCGCAATCTCAAACATAGAACAAGCGTTACATATCATTTGCGACTTGCGCACTACCCTACAGTATTTATTACGTTAATAAGAAATTTAGTAGTAAGTATGTATATTCTCCAACGTAGCATTGCTCATAAAAATTTAAAACGTGTAGTTACCTCTCATTTGGCGTTAGATGTGGATAAACTACAACATAAAACTTTTTGTAAGTTATTCTGAAACCACGTGACTTTTTTCTGGCCTCAAAAGACAATAAAGCATATTTACCCAAAATTTTATATCAAATTATCTACGTTAAAAGAAATTGTGCCTTACAAGACTATAATACCGACATTTCAAAAACATTCGCCATTGAAATTTTTGGAATGCCAATATTGTTTTTGCAATGTTCCTATCAACCAAACCTTTGACATACGGAATTCTAATTTGTAGCATTATTATCTATGAAAGAATAACTGACAACAACACAACAAGTGAAAGATATTTTAATATAATTAAGTTTATGTAGATAATTTAATTTGCAGTATGCCACTCTACTTTAGCGGTTACAAAAAGTACAACAGAAAAAGAATGAGCGAACGATCTCAGTTTGTATTACTTTGTTTTACCTCGACTACAAAACTGTTTATATGGGTCAAAAAAATAGTGTAAAATGATGAGCCTTATCAGCTCTCAGCAAAGTAATTATGAACACAAATGTCTAAAACCTTGAAAATGAATCACCCGTGAACCATTGCTTCAGTTTTGCTGAAACTAGTACATGACCCAATTTTCCTCTTTTAAATCATGTGGTGTAGGCTTGTTGAACCTCGGAAATTCGGACTTCATCTTTCTTAGAGACCGTCTTGGCCAGAGATATTCTATAACCTTTGCGTATAACATCAATATAGTGCCTTTCAGAAGCCAATTTGTACGTCAAATATTTCGGTTTTACCTCGAAAGTTGAAAAATATCCTGGATTAGATATGCATCTCCTCGAAAACCAAAGGTTTTAGCGCAGTACATTAAGGTACAACCAAGAAAGATGATTGGATTGGTCAAATCTAGGCATATTTCTGTTGAAAAATAACCTCTTAGTGGAGTTCTTATAACGGCTGTAAGAATTATATACTGTGTTACTTCAATAACATTTCACCGAAAACTAAACAAAATAATGAAATTTGTATGCCGACCGACAATGAACGAAATTTACGTATAAGGATATCAATTAAAACACGTTGCTTCTATAAATATGGGAATGTTTTAGCGACAGTGAAAGCTTACTGAAGACAGTAAGAACCGTCTTAAACAAGTTTTGACTTATTATACTTCTAAAGTCCTTCCAGTAGGAGGCTTCTTCGCAGAAGAGACACATTTAGAGCGATTATCGAAAAATAATATCTGCCTATATCTAGCTAATATTTTGTATTAAGCATCAAGAACATTTTACCGTGGATAATCAATTTTACAAAACAAATCTGAGTCTAAGCAATCCTGGTGAATGTAGCCAGAATCTTGAATTTGACTCGAATCGTAAACAACGAAAATCAAGTTGCGAAGGTTAAATTACTGCTACGGATAAACATGACTTTCCGTTTGTATTTTGTTATAGATATTTGTGCTCTAAGTGCATTAGCCATATTTTAATAGCCGTCGAAAATGACGTTTTCCGCAGAATGTGCGACTAGAAATCATACTAACTTATCTATTATTCTCCAATCTGTTCTCAGCTGTTCCTAGTATCTGTTTTCTTACTTACGTATTTCTGGCTTTCATGCTAAATCATAATCTTAGCTTAAATTAAGAAATCGAAAATACGCCTGCACACATCATAGATATTATGTGCAAGTATAACGTTGTGACTTTCATAGAAAATGAAGTCCAAATATTTCTTAAGGATACAAGTTATAGTTTCGTATAATATGTATATAAAGAATTGTAAATGCGGCACATGCTGATTTTTACTTTAATAATCGAAATCTTGAAGGAAATATGTTCAAAAATCTAATGCTTATCCTAACAACTTACTGAATTGAGAACTTTTGTACGATGTTCCCATCGCCACTCTTAGTACTGCTCTCAATTTTCTAATAACTGTCACAATAGTGTAATACTTGAATGACTTTTTACAATAAACTACAATACATCTCTTATCTTTAAGATAAACTCAAAAATTTATTCCGATAATTACAAAAATTTCAGTATATGTACTTACTACACATAAAACATTAATACACTCTTCTCTAGCACAACTTCATAAAACCTGGTACTCAAAGTAATCTTATCTATTCGTTTAATTGACACAGCTTTAATGGGTGCTATATAGGTCAAACCAGACAGAGATTAAGCCAGCGCATCTTGGACCACAAAAATAATTTTAAATTATACCCCATTCCAATTGCTCTTTGTGTTCACGTTTCGAAACATGCGTAATCACTTTTATAGTGTATTGCCGTAACTTAAGCTAGCATAGATATTAAGTGATAATTATATAAAATATGCTAGGAACGTGGTTACTAACGTAATATAGCGACACATACTTTAGTAAATAACTATCGGCAATGCTCAAGCGGAATTAATTTTAAATGGAACCTGGCTATATAATTTGTTGTTTTGCGATATTTTCATTATATTTGTTACGGGTTTAACCGTTGAATAGCCGGGTCGGTTAGGCGGCTGCCCAGTATTGTGACAACACGTTGAGAGCCGAAGTTTAACTTTCAGAGAAGACGGTGACATCTCTTTTCGGAGAATTGGATCCCGACCTACTGCTGCTGCAAGTAATACCCACCACAGATAAAGAAATATGACAAGAGTTCATTATAGTTATATAATCTGCTGAGTGCTTTGCCAGAAAGTAAACTTGTAAACTCTAATCCCAAGAAGTTAACATTTGGTAATATTTAATATTTGATTTCTTCTGAACTTTGTTCAAATCTAAGATAGAGAGAGAAGATTACTGGGTTTTTTTTTCGAAAAATTACGACCGTGTATGCTGAGTAACTAATTTTTTAGAAATTTCTAATTACTTTGGTTGCTACAATGTCCTTTCAACTAGATAGACAGATCGGTCGATTTCTGGGAAAATGTGTTGTTTATAACAATAAGAGTAAGTTTAATTTATTCGGTTGTGATATCAAACAAAAAATATGGCGAAAATCAAATACAGAGCTGCAACCGAAAAACCTTATTCCAACTGGGAAACATGGGGGATGTTCGGTGATTGTATGAGGTTGTATGTTGGCGAATGGAGTCAGGAAACTGCAGTTTGTGCAGACAAATATAGACCGGTTTGTTTATTTAGACATTCTGAAGAGCAGGTTGAACGAACCAGCAAAAAGTTGAATCTGAGTGGCGCCTGGTATTTTCAACAGGACAACGATCCTAAACATACCTCTCATATTATCAAGGAATTGTTGCTTTATAACGTACCACAGCAACTCCATTCACCGCCTCAGTCACCGAACCTCCACCCCATAGAACATGAATGGGATGAGTTAGAACGTCGTATACGTAAAAAAGCATTTACAATCAAACAACAATTAAAAGATGCTCTGGCCCGTGAGTGGAACCAAATATCTGCTGAAATTACCATAAGATTCTTTCGGTAGAAGTTTTACCATTCGTAACGCGACTAGCAAAAAAGAAAAATCTGTGATACATTATTGATATGTAACTACTGTTTTGAAGCAAGATGCCCTCTACATATGTTAAAGTTTTCAAGATATAAAGACGTTTATTCAAATTAGCATGTAGTGTTAAAGAATATGATGCACAAATTTATTGTACTGTGGCATAATACAAAATGCTAATGATGATTATTATTTTCAGAAAATGGATAACGGTGGTGACCCCTACGTAGAAGTAGTTTAGTGATAAATCGGTAAAGATGAGTGGATTTGATTCGTTCGGTTCAAAAACCGACGTCGGATGGTAAGATATTTTCTGCCCATTAATATACATATATTGCAAAACATATGAAATAGGGAAACAAATACTGTCTTCCTTCCTTACCTCTTCTCTCCACATAAAGACACAGCTTATTTACAACTGTTCCTTTCAATTATCATCCAAAACGTGAAATGTTTTCTAAATACACATAAGCATAGTAGAAACGTTATGTAAAAGCGATTGGCAGCTACTAAGAATTTTATCTTAAAATTACATATTTCCTAACTAGTTGAGTTTTTACAGATATTCCAATTATATCATGTGCACTGACGAAAATGTATTCTTCATTTAAAAGAAATTACATTAATTTTTTGCCGTTTTGCATTTAGGCAAGAAAATTTCTAGTTTCTGTCAGTTTCTATCAGTAATCACAATTTAAAATGGATATCACTTATGAATGGAATCTACTACAATTTGAAATAATTTAATGAAACAGCAATTGGGTTAGCTAAAATTATTATAATTTTAATAGATAATAGTTTAAATTTTCTTCTAATGTTGTTATGGTAGTACTAGGAGAATGGTTTATTTTGATTGAAACGCTACAAGTATGCTTTATTCACTTGTATTTGTAGTTACTCCACTATTAGAGAGTGGGGTATGCCAAAGAAAATTTATTATCAGTATGAATCTATGAATAATAATCTTCTATAATCCTACCCCTTGAATTTCGTTCTTAGATAGTTCATACTAATTATGAATATTTGACACACTATCTACTAGTAAACTGTCGATCTATTTGCATTTATACCTGCGTATTATGTAGAACCATAATTATAATATACTATTTATTCGGTACATTTTCTTGCTATATTTTTTAGGAATTACATTTGGGAAATTATACTAAATAATTACCTAATTGTATTTTGAAACCTTTTTGTTTTAATTTCTGTTAAACAAAATTTTCGTCAAAAATAAAATTGAAATATGTATGTACGTGTTTTTTTACATACAAATACTCCTATATTTTTAGTTATAATATTTGATTTTTGAAAACAAAGAATGAAGTACTAATTTAGACGCGTGTTCGTATTTAAAGAATTTAAACTTAAATTCTAAGCAATCATTTAAAAATATAGGAAATATATTCCTGTCCACAAATAACGTTGCCGTTTAATGTGAAAAAGCTCAAAGCTTGAAAACGTTTTGCTATAAGGCCAAGACTTCCCTCACTATGTTATTTAAATCGGAAAGCATATGCTATCACTTTTGACTGATTCACTAATGACAAAGGCGTTGTTAACGACTGTTCATGTACCATAAACATCTATATTAAATTGATCAAATATAATGTACGACTATATGCGATTGATGATATAAATATATGGCAAACTAAACTATTACAATTAAACAAAATAATAAAATAGGAATCGTTGAAATACTTTCTATCAGAAATTCCTTTCCTTTAGTCTACCATTATCATCAGACTTAACATCTTAAAAGTGCATCTGAAATTCGTTGTCCAGTTTACGGGATTTTGATCTACAGGAGGAATCTAAAATTTAAACTTCATTGAATATACATATATTTAGACAAATAACGGTATAATTGAATACTACATATAGAACTTCACATCTACATTTTTAAATACAAAGGGTTCCGTAGTACTTCTTAACTGTTGTTATTAACGAAAATTAATTTTTAATTCATATTTTAGCAAATACTTTGCACCACTGCACTGCACCACAAACATTGTTTTTTGAATTTGTTACTATGAAAATCACTTAGGGTGATATTGATAGATCATGCTTGAGGTTGTGTCGATGTTTGAGCACGCGATTTTGACAGATTTGTACGTCAAAATTTAGCTCAAGCATTGATACAACCTCAAGCACGGACTACAGATTGACCCTAATAAGGATCATATTTATAGTCCCATGAGCGCCTACTTAAGTGATTAATAAGTAGACAGTCAGCAATAATCAAGCAATAATGTAAATTAAATTAGTACAATTTTATTTTGAAAACTCCACTTGTAAAAACTACCGCAGAACTGATGTTTCTTTCACAGTAGATATGGGCTTCATATTTCTATCACACGCTTTACGTCCTAAAGATACCAAAAGACGTTCTGAATAGTGTTTCTGTCTTATTAGATAATCGATAATTTTTTAGATAACATAATTTAGATTTTTGGGAAGTGAAATACAAATTATGGATTATTTAATAAAAATAATGAATATATCTGTTCGCTTGGAAATGTAAGAGTGAATAAACCAATTCGAAATGAGGCTAAAATCCCTGGGTAGAAATTTTGGAAGAACAAATTATTTCTAAAAAAAATTGAAACTCAGAATGATACTTAAATTTTCTTAGAGTTACATTTGGCTAATATAAATTTAAGATATATAAATTTAAGAAGCCCTCCGGAACTGTTCAGCATAGTGGTGCACCACTCCATGTACCATGGTTTGTGATCGCCACTGGATTTCTCTTTGTCGGTATTAGTGTTACTAGATCTACACCGCGAAGAGGTTGAATTGAGATTGAGTTGATTTTGTACATCATATAGTCCTTATAAGGGCTTTGCGATAACAATTTAAAATGGTTACCAAGAATAAATGAATGATTGGATGGAATAATTGTATGACGATCGACGAAAACGAGTCGATGGCCGCAGTGGTTAGGCGGCTGACTATCGTTGTGGGAGGACGATAGGCGCCGGGGTTCAATTCTTTGGAAGGACGGTGACATTTTTTTCAGAGAGTTTAATCCCGGATCGACTTGCCATTCGCTGTTGGGAGCAAAGTGATTAACAGGGCGGCATCATAAAAGGCGATATGACGATATGATGTCATAAAGCCATTCGAACACAACTTACACACACTAAACTACACCGCCAGAGTTGCCCTGATAGCCAGAGAAGTGATACGGAGTCACTGTAACTAAGCACCACCACACATTAAAAAAAAACTAATTAATTTGTTATTTACGTCAAATCGTTAAAGCGTTAAATAGCTTAGATTATGGAGTTTTTTGAGGTTATGTCGAAATCCTAACCTGATGGGGTCTTTTGGACTTCGGATTCGGATTTAGCGACCTGAATACAAGTAATAAACATAGTCTGCCCCTATACTCCAGATTTTTTTTTGTGTGACTGTATTTAATAATACTTCTATAAATTACAAGTGATTTCAAAAACTGATTTTTCTGGTTTAATGTTCTATTTGATTGATATTTTTGATAATTGTGTTGGAAGATAATTTTTATTATTGAATGTTGTTATTATCATAATAAAATTTAACATATCAGATTTTTTTCTTCATCGGAAAAATCTATTTGGATAAGTTTCAAACGACTTGCGTAATCAAATTGCATTCGAGTTCAATATTAGATAAAACCGAATTGTACTGTATATGAAAACATGTTCTATTATGTTTTTTATTGTCATTGTTATTTCCAACTTTTTTGGCATTTATAGTCATTTTATTTTATTAAATGGGGATCTGTGGTATACATACATGGATAGATATAAGAAAAACTTGAGAAGAGAAGAAGTTAAGAAAAGACTGATTAAGTTCCAATACGCTAGCCATAATAAACAATGAAGTTGATGATGGCCTAATGAGACAAAACGTTTTAAATAAAATCTATAATTATGAAAACAAGAAAAAATCTAACACTCACACTTATATTGAAGGCTCAATTGTTTACGAGATATTATTCAATAAAAGCACCTTGCACATGTAAGGACAGAATCGATAAATAAATTTGTCACAGCAGATTTTAGACATGTTACCTTTGCTGTTATATACAGAGTTGCAGTCATCTTCGAAGAGACTCGCACACTCGATTGCAAACGTTTACAATTTTCTGCCAACGAGCATCTTCTGTACTTCAGTGACATAAATAAGACCTTCCATAGAACAAAAATCAACAATCAATTTTGAAAGAATACGGACCTTAAAAATTTACTTATGTAATCCTTCAAACATATGTCGCATTTAATTCAAAAATTACTTTTCAACAACAAAAGCTGCGTAGTGTTTCAAATTTTGAACAAAAATATCAAAATTGCAATAACAAAATGATTATCACAAACTTTCTCAATTATGTGTTTTTATAACATTAATATATTAAAACCTGTTACCAAAATGCGGACATTCTTTAAAAATTCCTAGGTTCTGTGAACTATATGACTTAAATCAATCTTACTAACCAGAACATTAACTGATTAACTGGTTTCATGTAAAATTTTAAGAAGTTACTGAATATCTTTATACGACATCAAAATACCTGATTACAACTGGATCTAGTAATAGAACTAATTTAAATAATAAACCCACCACAGAGAAAAAGTAATAGTTCTGGAAGTTTCATATTTTAACGAGTAATTTCTATTGCTTGTATATAATCTTGTTAAAGATAAAAAAAATGTGTACATAAAGTTAAACGGATTGACATTTCTGAAATAAAACTATTTGTATAGAAATCTTATGTCAACAATATCAGGACGCTATTTCGATATTGAATTAACTTTTAGGCTGTTCCTTGATATCCGTTATTTTTGTACAAGTTCTTGTTGGATGAAGTAAGATTTAACGCTACGAATTTACTCATTAAATTAAGGTTTGACCTGACGTGCACTTAATGTGCCACCAAAAAAAAATATAATTAGTGTAGGCTATGTAAATGTTTTTGATCGTTGCTTTAGCCACTACCACATAATGACATTTATTATTTGACATTTTAAATGTTTTATTATAACCAAAGTTTATAACCTCAAATTAAATGTCAAGGAATAAATGTCATTATGTGAAAGTGGCTAAAGTAACAATCCATTCACATAGCCTACTCTAATTATGATTTTTTCGATGTGCCTATATAACTTGCTCAAATTTCTACACCGATTGCTATATTCCAACGCCGTTATATATGAAGTGTGTGAAACAATATGATATGTAGATCACAGTTAAGTTCTCTTCAAATATCACATGATACATCGAATCCATCACGAGGGCGGTTTGACAAATCAGTGACTTTTGAATTTCCCGCGCAGTAATTTTAAATTCAGCAGTACTCCCGTCAACCGCCATCTATCAATAGACTACTGTACAGGTTTTGAGCAGTTGCGTCATTTAGTTTGTGTTTGACAGCCATTCAAAGCAGATGACCTCGTGAATTTTAATGAAAATGGAAAAAAGTGAATTTCGTGTGCTGATTGAGCATTATTTTTTGCGTAAAAAAGCATCATCGAAACCAAGAATCTGAGAGCGAATACTTTCCTAGGGTTTGGTTGAGGTATGTGGATGATATTTTCGCTATATTTGACACTAAAAAATGTAATATTGACGATTTTCTCAATAGATTAAATAATCCGTTCGAAACCATAAAGTTCACTTGTGAAAGAGAAGAAAACGGTCAGCTACCCTTTCTAGATACCTTAGTAATTAGAAATAACAATAGATTAGAGTTTGACGTGTATAGAAAGGAAACCAGTACACTTCGCTACATTCCCTCAGACTCCCATCATTGTGTTCAACACAAAATGGCAAGCCTGAATTTTTTGGTCCACAGACTTCTCACTTTTCCCTTGAACAAGAGCTTAAAATTATAAAAGATGCGGTCAAGTGTAATGGTTTCCAGCCTCAGCATATCTATAAGTTAATTAGGAAGTTTAATTATAAGAAAACTGTGAAAGAATCTACGACTTTTCGAGAGGATGTTAAAGCTTCACCCGTTGTGACCCTCCCCTACGCTCCCTTTATCACTAAAGGTTTGAGTAAAATCTTCAAAGAGCTAGATCTCAGAATAGTTTACAGTTATGGGACTAGTTTACGAAGTCTCATCGGTAACCCTAAAGATAAAATACAACCTCTAGAAAAGTCAGGTATTTACGAAATCAATTGTAAAGATTGTAATCAAAAATATATTGGGCAAACCAGGAGAGCAGTCTCAACTAGATTCAAAGAGCATATGGCTCATCTTAGATTTAATAGAATTGAGAAATCGAGCGTTGCCCAACACATTTTTGAAACAGATCACAACATCGATCATACGAATGTTAAATTAATTAGACAAACAAACAATTGTAAGTTTCTAAATGTTTTCGAAAGTTTAGAAATATATAAAAATAAGTCATGTGTAATGAACTGTGACAATGCATTGCTGTTGAAACGCATCGGTGTTTTAGTTAAAACGTGTTTGGTGTTCAGTGGGTTAAAGTGTTTAGTGTTCTACTTCTGCACCAAGAGATCCAGTGAAGAACATCGAAACCAAGGCAAAGCTTGTCAAATATTATGGGAACTCTGCACCATCAATTTCAATGGTTAAGAAGTGGTTTACTGAGTTCCGTTGTGGTCGTATCAGCACATGTGGCGCCGCACGTTCAGGTGGACCAAAAGAAGTCGTCACGCCAGAGATCGTCGTTAAAATCCAAGGGATGATATTGCACGATCGAAGAATTTAAGTGCCTGAAGTGGCTGAGGCTGTAGGCATCTCAACTGAGCGGGTACATCACATTTTACATAAATATTTGGAAATGAAAAAGCTATCCGCGCAATGGGTGCCGCGATTGCTCACACTCGACTTGGGGATGTTCACCTGCAATCCGAACGAATTTTTGCGTCGTTTTGACCAGAAACCAGGGAACTGTCAAGACAGTGGGTTTCTTCGAGTGAACGTGCACCAACGGAGGTCAAGGTGGGTCTGTCGGCCAACAAGGTCATGGACACAATTTTCTGAGATGCACGCGGTATCATTCACATCGATTACCTCAATAAAGATAAAACGATTACCGGCGCATATTATTCATAGCTTTCGGACACATTCGATATTGAAGCAGAAATGATCGCATTTGTCGAAAAACAAAGTACTGTTCCATCGGGACAATTCACGGGTGCACACATGTGTAGTCACCATGGCTAAAGTCTATCAATTAAACCTAAAGAAATGGCTGGGCGGTAAGTGATTTCGGTCGAATGAAGAGGTCATCACTGAAACGAACGCCTATTTTGAGGGCCTTCAGAAAACCTTTTTTTTTGGAATATAAAATTTGGAAAAAGGATGGACTAAATGTATCGAGCTAGGAGGGTCCTATGTTGAGAAACAAAACGCTTATTTACCAAAAAAAATTCCTTTATTTAAAAAGTCCTTAATTTATCAAACCACCCTTGTACTTTAATGACGTGCATGTATATACAAAACTGTTTTCTAAAGATGAATTTCAAGAACTAGTGCAGCGTTGTTTGCGAGCTTATCACAAGTCTTAGAAACATATTTTTTGTATGTACCCTAGTAGCACAAAAAATTGGGCCAATATCGGCTCCCTGTCGGCTATTAGTCGGCATGATATTAGCTGGCGATATCACGCCGATACGAAGGTGTGAACATTTTGCAAGAGCGGGCAAATATCACGCAATGATAGTCGGCCGATATTTAAAGAAAAGTCGGCGCTCGATTGGCAGGCGACGTTGACCCAATGTGTCCGCCCAATACTCACCTATTCGAGGAAGGGAATGTTGGATACATATCTGTATACGACATCGTACCGTCGTTGTGATAAGACACGTTCGTGATAGCGTTTGCCTACATTTACTGAATGCTATAAGGTGATATTCATGCAATAATATATACTGCCATTTCGTCAACGCTAAATTTGTAGTAAATATTAATTATAGTGTAACTAGAAAATTATAAAGTGGTATTAATACGTACACAGTTTTTACTGTGTATATACGTACTACGTCACACTATAATACCATTACTACAAATTTAATGTTGAGGAAAAGGCAGTATATACTATTGCATCAATATCACCTTATAGCATTCAGTAAATGTAGGCAAACGACAACACGAACATGTCTCATCGCAACAGATATATCAATACTAATAATATAACGATGTACCATTAAAAGCTAAAAAATATATGCTTTAAATGAACTGGTCTCGTACACAGATAACAACAATAAAGGTGTGTTTTGTAATACGAAGAAATAAGTACCTATTTTGACAAATGAAATATATTTAATGTTAACACACGAAATACATAGTTAGAAATATATCAAAAAATAGGTGAAATATTAAATTTTAATGGCTATTGGCTAAACAAAAAAAAAGAAAGTGTGGTAAATATATTCGTGATACACATACAAATTATGTAAACCAAACTAAAATGTCAACCTAACTTAAATAAAAAAAAAGAAAACGGATATAAAAATGTGTATCTTACAGCCAGCATAACAGAATAAGGGTTATAACATTTTCAAATAAACCACTATTTTAGGCAATGACGTGTCGGGCTTGATTAAGACCAGATGACCTTCATTTGATTAAAAAGGTATACGAGTAGATAATAGTAAGCTCTATTATATGTCTTGTAAAAATTTAAAATTACTAAATAACACATCTGAAATATTTAGTAAGAGTGCCCATCTCTACTGCTGGTAGCAGTACATAACTCTAAATGTCGATCAGCTGATTGGGTGAATGACCAATTGCAATCGTATTGTCAATGTAAATATTATATTCGAGACAAAAATACTACAAGGCCTACTAATCAACAAAGGTGGCTACAAATCTAATACAATGGGCGCTCAATACAAAAACACAAAGCTAGAATCGAAGCTACATTGGCAAACATACATAGTTACATTTATGATGAAAGAACGTAAACTTAGTATCCGATATGTAATATTAGAATTATTCTAGATAATTCTAATACTCATACAGATGTTATATGCAGATAATCCAAAAAATATATAAATATATATAAGTTAAGTAACAAACCAATGCAAGTTTATATTTGTCGATGGTAAAAATTAAGGTTCCGTTTAAGAGTAATATCGTTGTGATTATAGTATAAATTGTAATAAAAAGTATATATGTATTAGCTCACGATACAATTACATACTTCAGTGTTGCTGTCTTCGACATGGTATTATTGGTCAATGGAACATATGCACACAAAAAGTCTTCTCTTGGAATAATCCCCAAATTCACTGTTCTTCTCGATTGCTGAGTTTAACTCATACCCATATAACTTTGTGACGGTGCATTTAATATATTAGAAATGTAACACTACGTAGTAACCTGATCGATTTTGCTATTCTTCGTGGTATAATCTTCTAGCAAACGGCACACATTAAATGATCGTGAATTTCACAACTACAACAACGCCACCTCACAATGATGGTTGCTTATTATAACTTTGAAGCCTAAAATAGATAAAACAAAATAACTTTTTTGCTCTCGAGTAATAAATAATTAGAAAATACATTGCTGAATTAATCGTTCGTATACAAGAGAGTCTTAAATTAACTAAATATTGAATTAATTAAAAAGAAACTTACTTATGTTCTTAGCTTGCTGTTCTATACCTATACCCTTCCATGTGCCGTTCACGTCAGAAGTAGAAGATGTCCCTACCAACTTGACATTAGTTACTCATATAAATAATAATAAAATAATTCAATTTATTTTAATTTATTATTATTCTTCTTAATATTTAATCACACTGAATAAAGCTTGTTGTATATCTCCCAATAATTATCAGAAATGGAGCATTTGTGACGTCATGGTTCTGTCTTTTCTTTTATCGCGTTATTGGTTGATACTGGGCTGATATAGAGCTAACATCGAATGAAAACATTATCGACACACATCTAAGATTGACTTGCAACTAATATAAAACCTGTATTCAAATGCTCATATCGCAGTGACCCCCGCCTTTAATGTCATATGAATATCTGTTTCCGTTATAAATACAATATCGGCGACAGCTATTCTACCTATCTTCCAGCGATATTATCGCTGTCGGCATGATATATACCCGACGTCGCACACTGATGTCTACTCAATATCATATATTTATGTTTATCCGATCGCGGTAGGAAGTCACTGATATCGCACCAAGCACGGCATATCGGTGATACGTCGGGGTGATGTTTAGCCAACCTTTGGTGCTACTAGGGTATGTTTGACCTGAAAGCTCCTACTGATTTTAACCTATCCCTAGAAATGATGTATAAATCGACGCTGGAAGCTTTAAATGTGTTTCGTGACGTAACTACCCGTGCGGAATACAATGTGTGTGCAATATTTGTCAAAGCTTTGTTACATGTATACACCATTTTTCCATAAGTGGTGTGGCATATATTGAACAAAATAATGCAAATACAGTATTACTTTATCAGTAAAATAAACATTACAAATAATAGTTTAATAGAAATACTATTTAAGAAAATGGTCAAATTGTTTTCAATGGGCCACTTGGTAGTGCCCAATCTATCTCTAAATTCGCAAAAAATGTTTTGTAAGTGCCGCTGAGAGATATCATGCACCGCACTTATGATTATGTTGTCCAGATCCTTTAGAGTCTCGGGTTTAGTAGAATATACACTTTTTAATGACCCAGAAATAAAAATATAAAGGAGTCTAATCTTGTAACGCCCCGACCACTAAATGTGTCCTTGTCTACTCATCCTCTCGGAAAGTTTCGTCTAAGTACTTTCTGATACGATCGCTAAAATATGATGGTACTCCTACCACCTATACTTGGATTGGTAGAAGATGTAAGTAAGACTTAGCCGTTACATTTTTGCGAGAGACGAAAGGTGCTACAATATTATTTTCAATGATACCGGTCAATACAATTAATTTTTGAGAAAATCGCGTATTGTGCTCCAGGATCTAAGGGTATCATGTTAGAACCAATACTTGTAGTTGTGTCTGTTGACGAAGCCTGTAAGGGTAAATGTAGACTCATTTCTTACGTCTATCTTGATCATCTTCTGATCCCCTGAAGCAAACTAACTTTATAGCGAACTTTTTTAATTGACCTTCTGCTGTTATTATGTAGTACGGCAATATTAGGAATTAAAATACGCGAATCTTGTGGCTCGTCAAGCTAAATATACAAATCTTTTTCAAATTCGCAGCTGTTTTTTACATGACCCATTTTTTGCAAAATTTTTCACAATACCTCCTTATGTCAAAACAAAAAAAATCTTAAGCATTCTAACTAAAGCAGATTTCATGGATGCACCTATTGGGGCCATTCGGCATACTAAACTTAAGCGTGTTTAGTTACGGTAACTATTGCAATACTACTCTAGGTTGAAACAAATACTTGACACAAAAAATTTGTTCTAAATTAGTTGAAGAAGCAATAATATACAGGGTGTTTCATTTTAAAAGTTACAAATTTACCGGTATTTTGACAGCTGATGACGTCAATCATTTATTGAAGGCATAGAAAATAGTATTATTTTAGTCCTACAGAATGTCGAACACCAGCATCCCCTATCACCTTTTTTTTTCTTGTAATTATGTAATTAAGTACATTTGTCCAATCCTATATATATAATATGAGATCATTACAAGAGAAATATTAAATTTAACAACAGCTTGAATATATTTTACTAGTGCAGAAAGGGAGCGCAATGTAGGAGGCACAATAATGCTTCATTTTTTATTGAATTACATAGTAAGCAAATATTGTAGAGATGTTTCAAATGAATTTCTCGATACGCTGTAATATACTCGCTATAGGTTATAAAATAAGTAAACGATACTATCCAATAATGTTTCTGCAGCTTATTTAATCGGATGATTTAATTTTAAATTCAAATTAGTACATTTCTAAACGGCAAGCATTTTCAGCAACCAGTAACAATTTGCGATGTTCACTTATAATCTTATAACGGATGCATCCTAAAAAAATCAGCTTGAGAGCTAAAACCAAACCTTACATCCAATATTGAATAAAGTAGTTCTTTGCTGACGGCCACTCCTATTTTAGTATTAGTTTTAAAAGTAGAGTTAACCGTATCGTCCACTAGCTTCTGCGGTCTTAACACGAGCTTTAATATTAATACAACCCTGATTATTCTCCTAGAAAGGGAAGGATAAACGAATACATTATCATCTGTTAACACTCACTGTAATTGTTCCAGTGTTTAGCTGGTCCCTCCAGCGACCCTTTAAAATGCTCCATTTAGACGTTTCAATTAACTAAATGTTCCTCGATTTACCTGCCATACTTCGCCGTTCATTTCATTTGTCTCTCCAAATCACGATTTTAAACCGTTCTTAATTTAAATGTTAATTCGTCAAAGAACGTACTGCACTGCTTTAAGTACATGCAGTTCTCATTGGAGAGCGAGTGCTGAATTTTAAATAGTGTTCCCCATACAGATGTTGATGGTTGTTTTAAAGAATCTTTACTTGGTATTTTCAACACGGAAGAAGTTGGGTAACAAAAAAAAATGCGACGTTGAGACGAGTAGGGACAAGAGACAAATATACTTTGTGTTTCGGCTCTTTCCGGACTAATCAGACCATTAGCGTGGATCTGCTTGTGCAAGCGAATCCCTTTAAAACCCATTACGGTATTAACGGTCCCTTCTGTTAATATTACACAACCCTCATCTCTGCGAATATCCGTAATATTCGTCGTAGTACGCCCTCTGTTGTCATAATTTCTGCAGTATATTAATGTGATAGATGCCACTAGTTTTATATATACAAATTCAAACCAGCTAGAATTTATTATATTTTGAAGAAAAACCCTTTTTATTATTTAATCAATTAAATTATTTTGGTTGTTATTTGATTATAATTACTAAATATTAAACCTAACGTCTACGTTTATTTCGAAAAACAGCGTAAGAGTACATTATGATGAAACCTGTATAGAGTATAATAACATTGCGGGGAACAAGTGGCGACATGAAAAAAGCCGGAAGTATATGTCACGTGACCAAATTACCCAACGAGTGGTGTAGCATTAAAGGGCTCTAAACTGGTACGTGTTCAGGAACTAAAGCAGGAAGAAATCGAAAACCATTTTCTGTTCATCACTACAGAACACTTTCTAGGTAAGAATAAATTACAACTACGAATAAATTTATGCTTTCTGAAAAGTACTTATTCAATTTAAGAATTAAACAATACTATTTTTATGTGTAGGTATTAAGCCATATATTGCTACAGATTGCTTGCATATTTGCGTCATACACATGTATAAATATTATTTAAACTACATGCATCTTAAAAATGTAAAACTACAATATAGTAAAGCGTCTGTACTTTGATAAAATAGATGCTATTGTTTTAACTGAAACAAATTAAAAAATAGCTGACTATGTGGATGCGGTTTGCTAATACTTCACTTATGTTTAGGTTATCGTGTTGTCAAAACTATTGGTACACATTTATATACATAATATATACGTTAGCAATGGTAAAAACTTTCAAAGCGCATACTTCGAGAAATACTGTTCCCACCTTCATGCAAGCATTAGGATTGGCCCCGTTAAAGTGAGTCTCCTTTTTAATATATGTAACTTCAATTTACAACTGCATCTAAACTGTTTTGGTCAATGTTTTACTATGAAGTATGACGAAGCCCCGACCTCTTATACTACAGTCTTTTACTAGAGACTGATTTTACAAAAATGCTGCTTCTTTGTTGGAAATTTGCTGTATTTACTATATCAGAAAAAGTTCTAACAAATTTTTTCCACAACCTAAAACCAATCACATCTAGAGGTTGTATCATCGCTATGGTTTTTTTTGGTATATTTAAAATGTTTTATACTGTTTTATCTTTCGGTAGTAATTTCTGAAGTTCAACAACACAATGTCCAGTCCAAGAATCAATCAAAATTACTGTTTGGTGCGGTATTTGAAATTACTTGAGGTGAGCTTTTCAGATGTTGAAGAAGAAATATACACATTTTCAGGTCGAAAAAGTGATTTCACAACTCGAGGCCCAAACGTATTTGTAGACTTCTTTAATACCAAAATTAATGGTGAAACTAAAGCGTCCATCTGCAGAACTAGCTGGCAAAATTGTGTAAATATGTGTTGTAGAGTGCAAGTATTGCAAGTACCTTCACAACAGTTTTCTGACTTTTTCAAGCTAAAGTACGACCGGAGTGTATTTCAAGATTAAATCCACTTCGTCATCGTTAGTTATTAGTGATATAAGGTTTGATTTCGTTAATGAAATTATCGCTTATTAAGCTTAGGTGTTCCGTATCAGTGTGTTGTATAATGAGCAATAAATTTCCTATCTTTTTGAATTTATACAATGTTATGTACATTCTCAAAGTGCCAAATCGACCAATGTTCTGCTTTAAAGGATTCGTGTCCGATTTCTTCTTTAGTTTCTAGAGTTCACGGTCAAAGATGAAGGAGATTTTCTAATTTTGTTAAACATTTTCAGAAATAAACCGTAATTTATCAGTGACGTTTGCCATCTCTTATCTATTAATATTTTTTTCCCATATCTACAATTGGTTTAGCGATTTTACTTGTTTGAATCTATGACTGACACTAAATGTCGCTACAGTAATAATCGTCAACTCTAAACAAATTTCACTGTTTTACAGCTTAACAACCGTGAGATATTTTTAACTCTTATAATCGAGAAAACGCCAGCCAAATTAGAGCTATCAGATAATTAAAATAGTTAATAATAATTTATTTTATGAATTAAAATATATATTTTTGTCTACAAGTTGGCTTTTATGGAAAACTTTATTATAAGTTTTACAAAAAAACCAATTCTTTATAAAAATCTCTGCTTTCGAAAACAATAATATTCAGCTATTCACATTTGACATCGAATGTTTGTTATCCACAATGCGAAAAAGTTCGAATTAGGAATTTTTTAATTCAATTTTAAATTAAATTCCAATCCTACTGAAACACGTTATCTCTTATCTTAATTAAATAGTCATCGTTTTCTTTTTAACAGAGAATATTTAGGATTTTCACCTACAGAAAGTATTACCTGTAATATAATAACACAGCGTCATCGTTGGCAATCAGTTTTTGACGCTTGTTGGTATATTTGTTGAAAACATTTCTAGCTGTTTTGAATTTATTAAAAATTTTCCCCACTATTGACTGGTTTAATTTGTTCCTATGCATGTCGGTGATTCAAGATGTCTGCAGCTTCTTGAAAAGTTTTCATCTTTTCACTCACAATTAATACAATTTCAATTTTCTCTTCTAAACTCAATGTAGGCGGCATATTTGTTTACTTGTTACTACACTGACGTTTGGAAAGAGAAATGTCGTTGTCTGTGTAAACTAGATTCTAAAATATTCCGTTTATTTTTGTTATTACAGTAGAAAATTCATTATTCTGTTGGGTACTACTTTATTATTATTATATGTATGTATGTTTTTTTACATGCATTGCTAAAATGTCACACATAGGCGATGAAACATTTGAAGTATGATGATTGTTTAATTATTAAGATAAGCGATAACGTGTGTCACAAGTAGGATTTGCAAAATTTAATTTAAAATTGAAGTAGTAAAAAAAATCCTATCGAACTTTTTCGCTTTGTGGACATCCTGTACTTTCGATGTCAAATGTGAATAGCTGACTATTATTGTTTTCGAAAGCAGTGATTTTTATAAAAAAATACTCTTTTCGTAAAACTTATAATAATTGAAAGTTTTCCATATGGCGCCAACTTGTTTATAGCTGTATATAACTTGTGGAACTGTTCAAACTGTGCAAAATATTTGTTATCACAATGTGACAGTTTATTATTACAAATAAATTACCAAAATACAGTTTTATATTTTAACATAAATATATCATAGATATTTTGACAGCAACTGTCTACATTATAATAAATAGCTATTGTTACATTTCGAGAGCTGTCGGAAGAAAAATAGAATACTAATTTTCCAATTTGAAAAAGAAAGCGAGACAGTTGCACCTATTATCACTGCAATAAAGGGGTTTTTACAATTTGTTAGGTGCTACAACTATTTTGATTGCTGTAACTGTCAATTAAGTGGATGTGTATCCGGTTTCTATTCAAATTTGTATTTATTATCTTATCACATTGAAAGCATTTTATATTTGGTGATAACTTTATGTATTCGCTTCGAAACGTCTCTTCACTAAAAACCTTTGAAAATATGAATGGGCGTCAAGCGTTCCATCGAAGAGCCTAGCTTTAAATAACTAAGCTCATAAATTTTTATTTTGGTCTTCGATCATTATCATCTCATAAATTCTACTAATTTTCATTTATTGAATATAAGCAGGAGAACGAAAGCACTACCAATAAAGTAAAATTATGCTTTTACGTGACGCAGCATTTTATATTAAAGTCGCCGAGGGAAAATTCCCACAGCGCCTTCTAAATCAAAGTGCGTATTTTGTCATACTCAAATTTTATTTTCTTGCACTTTATCTTTCTTATATGTCCTCGTTTGGTTCTTAACTGCCGACTCACCCCTCCAGTAGAGTCGTCTCGAAGTCGGTTCTAACTGAAAATAACAGGGTTTCCTATTTTTACGACCGCAATTGATTTATTTGCACAATATTTCATGCTCATTGTCCCAAGAAACAAGCCTGTTAGATTAATTGGCGTTGAGAAAATAGTCTCCTAAACTCAAATTTTTAGGTAACATGTATACTACGCAACTGAGAAAGAATTTTGTTATCTGTGGTGGGTGCTAATTGAACATGATTATTTGTAAAACGAGGGGCATGCTCGCTGTATTCAATTAGAGCAGCGACCAGGCCACGTAATAATTTTTAAATAGTTTGAGTAAATAACGTCTTTTATATGTATTTTACAATTGCAATTCTAATGCAGCAAAATACAATAAAACTAAATGGAAACAAAATACAACATATGTAGATGGACCGATAAGTAGCCTGCACATCACGTCTTCTATTGTTCGCGAAGTATCAAAAGCAAAGGAATCTTAGAGTGTTAGTAGCATGTGCTATTGAAATTGGGCTGGCAATCACTTTGAAACTGAAGTATTTATAAAAGCATTACTAGTCCAACTGTGATGTAATGAGTTTCTCGTGGCGACTGCAAAAGGACTAATAAACCCAGATGCAAAATAGCCAAGTTATGAAAAGTTGTTAAGTAAACGTCTACGTTCCATGTAGCAGATCGTAATTATGTGAAAGTTTTTCGTACAGACATGAAGTTTCATCCGTACGATGTATGGCTACCTATTGCATAATATTATTGTTAACTCAATATTGAGAAGGAAACTCTACATTCTAAATTGGAACAATGGGCTTTTAACTAAAACTTAAAATGAGAAAAGGTATTCATAAAACAAAACACAATAAAATAAAAGTGTATTAATAGCAACCTTCCGCGGTTTTCAAATTGTTGCCATCTCTGATGCCTCACATTTACGTACTCAGTTTGTCATACAATTCGTCTTTATTATTAACGCCCAATGTTTGCTACTAACTGATTGCTGTTCCATGAATTTGCATTAAACCAGAAATAGAAGAGCCTCGTGCAGGTTTTTTCCACATCAAACAAGATGTGCCTTTAAATTAGCATACAGTCACCATGCAAACAACGGCTTACATCTAACGGCTGCAGTCATCGAGGATAACAATATACTATAATTTGTATATTTCTACACCCGCCAATGTAAGCAAATACTTTATTTTAAAAATATAAGCATCTCAGCAAGGATTCTAACCATGAACCCGTTCACCGGACGGACGTGCTAACAAATTGCACCACCAGAGATATAGTTCGATTACCTGTAACATCTGTAACCTGTTGTATACGTCAAGAAACACTTATATATATATATACTATTTTTTAATATTTTGTTAATTTATCTGGATAGGACAAGCACCTTCATTTTCTACAGTCTGTCTTAACGAGCCACACGGTATTGGTTCTACATGTATGTATTACTAATACATCCAAAGCAAACTTTTTCTTTTGAAATGTGTTCGAATTTACAATTACCTTTATTTTACACCTTAAGATTAAGTAGAAATTTTAATCGAGGATATATTGGTAGCAACTGGTTTCGAAGTAGTATACATCCCGTTATTACCTATATCCTTGGTATATTCAAAACCAAACTAATTTTTAATACGTACTGGTATCTTTCATAAAATTTATCCCGTTAGAAGTAAAGAGTTGATACTTCTGACGAACCCTCTACTTCAATAACGACTTTTTTAGGAGCTAATTTAGCTGTCGATGCTTCATGAAAGTCCATATTAGTGGTTTTACACTCCTGTATTTGTTCACATTACCAAAAGTGCTCCTCAAATAATAGTTTGTCAAAAACATATAAAAATTTACTTTTATAAAACGTCTCAAGTTGTCGTTGTCTTTTGATGCAATCCATCAATATGGTTTACGTGCAGTAAGCAGAGTCTAAGCCAGATTGTGTGCTTAAATTCTGCTCTATATCCAAAGTAAGAATAAATCAGTTATTACTCAAAACCAACTTATATGTAATATATAAACTTGGCCAATTCCTTACACACGTTCGAAATAAGTCCTACCTATGCGTGTGGTAAATATGGGTCATATTTAATAGTATACGTTAATTATTTGAAATGTCCATTAATTAAAAGCATTAAAGTAAACCTGCAACAAAATAAAGACTTTCACAACTATTTTACACGAGGTGCTAGTGATTTTGTTATCCCTAAACATAAACTTGTAACTTCTGCAAATAGTCCTTTATATATTGGTGTTAAATTATATAATGCTCTACATCCAAATTTAAAAGAAATAAATATCATCAAGTCATTCAAAGTTCAATTAAAACATTTCTTAATTGATAAATGCTTTTATTCGTTGAATGAATATTTTAATTACGTACACTAGTTATATAGGTATACATGTATACATAATTGTTACTTATAATGCAATCGTTAGCAATGTTTTGTTATTTTGTTTTTACTATAGTAGAAATGCGTGTCTTTTTCTTTTCTTTCTTTTTAGGTATGCAACTTTAGACTTATCCTATACTAATTGTACTTCTTTTTTAATGTTGTACTTACGGTCTTTGGATAAAAATATATTATTATTATTATTATTATTATTATTATTATTATTAGATCGACCAATATACAATTAGAGGGTTTATTTGTGGCTATATTAATCTGTGAACGAACCTATTGTTTCCTAGCAAACAAAACTTTTCTCATAATTAACATATTTTTAAGTATAAAACTCTAGTTTCCATGTGATATAAGAGATCTGAATTTTAAATTATCTTCTTTTGTGATGTGCTATCATATTCTGCGTATGTCTACTAGGATCAGAGTATCTGAAACTGAACTTTTCAATCGAGTGGTGTATAACATAAGCTCTCCAAATAATTGCTTTCGTAATTGTTTTCGCGGCGGTTATGGTGAATTAGCAGCACGCAAATGACTTCAGCAATACTAATAGCGTCAATAACCTCCTAATTGAGCAACCTACACTCTTAAGAAACAGAAAAAAGCTATATATTTCATGCAACCTACTAAAATAATAAGGCAATACTAAATTGTACATTTTCGTATATTTAGAAAGTGTTAAATTGCTTGTATACACTTTTATTTTAGAAAAACATATTCATTAAAATACCCTATTTTCTTTAATGTTCGTCAGACGATATTCGTTTCAATTCAAGTCCCAAAGGGACAATTTGTACCTCAAGCCTGAGGAAACCGTAAACATTCCGTTTACTCCTCAGAGATGCGTGATTTCGAGGGTAAACCGAGATTTAAACAGTTTAAATAAACTGTTTTGCAAGCGTGTATATTTAACATAAACCACAGCAGAACAACCTAGATTTCAAATGAAAATGACGCGGAGAAACTCGTCGAGGGACTAAATAAATCAGGGCGTAAAACGGCTTAGCACAAACGATTCCCAGATAACCGCAACTGGGATAGAAATCCAGAAATAACATAAATCTGGGATTACTCCTTATCGGACGTAACCAGTGAACAGTAAAAAGGATCGATGAAATACGTCAGACGGTAATGACTTCAACGCGATAGCTAATACGCGATACATAATGTACCGTAACTGAAATGTGGTGATATGATACTTTAATTGCTTGTGCATTAACTTTGATGCATTATTCTAGGCATGAATACTGAACGAAGTAGTGGAATTTTTATAAATATTCGTTAAAAAAGAATCAATATAAATCGAGTGAAAAGTGATTTCTATAGATTAGAAAGCTACTGAAGAGTGTGGAAGAAAAAGCAGTAATATATATTCGTTGTTATAGTTAATTGACGATAATTCTATTCACGTAATTTCACCTCTATTATTACTACACCTCCTTGTATTGAAATAGTAAAATTCAAGAAATATATACAACATATGCACAAGGATAGTTTGAGTTTAATTTAAAAATATATAGATTCTAACTCTATGCAAATGGAATTCGTCAGCACAAAAGACATGAGATGAAAAGGAAGACAGTGACCTGTTGGCAGTTCAATCCACCCCTACATTTCTAACACTGCACACTCAATAAAGTACAAACTGTAATATAGTGCAATATATAGAACCAGCAACCCTCGATGGAACGCTTGCATATCTTGTTTACAGACTACTTCATCGTCGGCAAAAAACAAACATTGTAGCAGTTCATATTAAATTTGAATACCGCATGTTCAAACAGAATAAAATTATTCTCTCTTTTGGGATTTGTATCAGATCGTTCCCCTAAATGTAGTACATATGAGAATTCCAGTTACAAGTAATGCTTCGATAACATTTCTAATAATCCTAGTTAGTGAATTTTCCTCAATTTGAGTAGTTTCTTGTATTTCGATAATGTATCGCTAATGCTTTAAACAATTAAGTAACATTGCCTAAATTTTAAACATGTTATACTCACTGAGACACGATAGACTTCACAAGTAAATCGGGGAAAACACAATTTAAATGAAACCTTCCCCGTTGTCTCATGCTTGATATATGTGATATTAGTAGGGGAGGCGCTGAGCACCGCCTACCCTGATGATTGTTACAAATGTTTTATTACAGTTATTATCGTAACAGCACGGAGTCTTTATTAATTTGGGAAGAGCGCTGCTTTGAAGGTCCCGTTAGGAAAAGCGATTTCTGCTAATGCATTTTGGATATTCATCATGATCCACGTGATTTATGCCCATCTGCATTAATATTTGTCACCAGGCATTGATTTTGTTTGGAAAGGGACATGGATTGATGTCACTTCATGCAAATGAAAATCTGAAACTTACTATTAAAGATGTCACGATATTTAATTGTAGGAACATTAAATGAAGAATAGGAAATACATTTTCTTCAATAACGATAAACTAAAATAAGTAAATATAGAGAATCTGGTGAAATAAAAATCTGTACCAGTGAAATTAAAATTTAGATTAATTTAACATTCTGAAAATGAAAGTGTACATTATTTTTGCCCAACTAAGACATTAAATCGTGCAGTCGAATGAAGATTAACAATATTTTTATGTACACTTTTTGCGGTATGGTATGAGGCACTAAACGCAGATTGTGCTTATGATGAAAATGCAGGAACATCTAATTTGTTGCCAAATATACACACAACTGATAAATAAAGGACGATGAGCTGCTATATTATAAATTCTCTCGAAATTGGTGAATATTGATAACAGCAACGTGACTATACCATCATGTCAAGGATAAGTTGGAAATGTTGAAATACTGAACATTTTAAATACGTTGTTAAGCAAAGTGTTAAGCAAGAATTACATACATAATTGGACATTTGCGTGACTTTCTCGAAATAAATTATGTAATAGGTATCTTTAAGTACTAATACAGAACTAGAAGTTGTATTGATTTTTATTACATTAATTTTTGGGCAGCAGCTGCAGCGCCTTTCTAAATTGTATTATGTATAGTTCTATTGCAGTATTGCACGTCCAGTGAGAGTTAGCACGAAATTCTCTCCGTCTACAGCAATGGTAATTTGTTTTTATTTTGATGCAAGCGCTCTTCTAAAAGCTATAAGTATTATTGATAAAAGAAAATTACTGTAGCCAAGGTAATGACATATTTAAAATTTTTGGCTTCGATGCAAATCTTCTTTTAAATTTTTGCATTGCTTTTTCTAAATCTTTCAATTTCTGAAATATTTCCACTTGTAGGTCAATAAAACAACAATTAATTAAATACTATTTATATTATTAGTATTTTGACACATATTAAATGTCAATTTCTTCCACTGAAGAAGTCGTATTAACGAAAACATAATATTATATGTGCTGGAATAAATTGGTATTTAATTAATAGTTGTTTTATTGACCTACAAGTCGAAATATTTCAGGAATTGAAAGATAAGTACAAAGAGGTCACAAAATACCATATATTAGTCGCTTTTTCTCAATTAAATATTAATTAATTAATATATCAGTAGCTCGACAACAATGTGGCAGGTGCTACTAGAATTTCCTCTTATCACAAATTTCTATAATTTTAAGAAAATTTTGCATCGAAATTTCAAAAAATTATGATTGTCGTATATGGATAGAATTTCGTGCCACTTCCCACTGGCCACTCAACCTTAATTCTGTCCCAAAAGAAATCATATTTGCAACATAGGTAAGGTAAATCTTACATCATTCTTATAAAGTAGTTTTGAGTAGGTGCAACTTCAAATTACCGAAAATCGATACGCAAACGAAATTTTCATGTATTTTCTTTTTCTAATCAAAGAGCAAAATTTAATTCTGTAGTATTTTTATCATTAAAAGGGGTTTGTGAATCAAGATAAAATTAGACAAATTACGACAATTTTTGTTATGGAAATTGCAGAAAATCTCAACATTATTCAAATCACACACATATGTATGTAATAATGAGATTTTCTCCTAGATAGTTTCCTAGAATGTCCAAATCTCCTAAAAGAAATTTTTATTTTTGAAGTATATTTTTCAAATAATATTGTTATTGCATTTAATTGCAATAGATACTGCTGATCTATCTAAGAAATAAATTGCATGATTAAATGTAGGATTTGAAATGTGAAGCGTGCAATTATGTAACATATGTTTTGTATTAGAAACTACTTATGGGATTGTGTTTGGGGAAATTAGACATTGTAATTTTACGAATCTCATAATTTTGATTAGTGTACTACATTGATAAGTTGTTTGTTGAGTTATTTCTATTGTCTATTGTCTGTGTCCATCTGTTTTCCAAGTTAAAGAATTATTCTACTAAAAATATGCGTGTAATAGGTGCTCATGGTGTATTGTTGAAAGCCACCCTCCCCGCAACTCCGAATGCAAGATCTAATTTCGTCGCTTTTCACCTCTCAACTTATTTATATCCTCCAATCCACGAATTGTCCGAGCTAGATCGGTATCTGTTGTACCGACTTGTGTTGTGTAGTGCCTTGCGGTGTGCTACTTTCCACTTTGCCACTGGAGAGCATGGGGTTAGAATTAGTCCATTGTCGGAGGAGAAAGGCGATGAAATTAGATCTTGCATTCGGAGTTGCGCTGATGAGACCTGAAAGGTCGCAACCACGTGGTCCGCTTCTAATGCTTGATCTATTTTCATTCCATTCGCCCGCAGGGTGAATTCCAGCAATATACTATGCGCGCCTATTACAGGCACTTTTTATATTGGTATTTCTCTCCGTTTTCAATTATTCTACTATTAAGACGTGTTCGTTATCCAAACCTAATATCGTCTACAATTTTGTAAGTTGAACCTGCTCTGAAAAGTTAAAGTATATTTGATAACCAAATATTCCTGATTTTGGGATTTAGTGTGCTAATTGTATTAGGTGTGAAGATCATGCATGCCGCTTGAGTCAACTTTCTTTTACTACTATTTAGTACTTTGCATCTGGTAACGGACACATATTAATATTAAATTAATTTTTTAATTTCTATCTTGAAACGATCGACGACGATCTACAATATCAAAAGATCGAGATATCCAAAGACGATGTAAATAGTCTACCATACAATTCAATATTGAAGACACTTTTAGGTTAGTCGGTGAAGTATTTTACTTGCCTGCTCTATCACTGCTAATGAAGTTTGCATTTCTTTAACATAATTGCCAAACAGTTTTAAAGGTATAGAAATTATAAATCAATTTGTAAATGCAAGTATATCAGTATTTAACCTCATTTCGTCATGAGTTTAATTTCTAATAGAAAAATGCAAAATAAAAGTATGAATGCAAACCTATAGTATCTGCCATCGCTTTAGATTTGTTACTATTTTGAGCTTTATAATTTCTATATGCCCATATGTTAGAAACAATGATTTCTAAATGTTTTCAACTTTCAATTATCAAAGCATCATTTTACCATTACACCATGCAAACTTTGTACGCGTGTCCAAAATTTTAGTACAATATTTATTTTACCATTTTCGACAACGACCATAATATAAAATCCTCCTAAATAAACGACAACGACAATAATATAAAATCCTCTTAAATAAACGCTGCTATTAGTACAATCCAGCCCAATACTCTAGCGACAAATGAAAATATTGCTTATACAACATGAAACAGGTTCTATCAACAATCTGATCATAGTCTTTATGAGTATAATACAAGTACAAAGAACTGATACTTGACATACACAAGCGAAATTGTAATTTATGGTTTATTCTATCCAGTGGTTCAAAAAACTGTTTGTAAAAGGGGAACGGTTGAGCATAGGCATATGGAATGCTATTATATCCTTATGTAGACTTACATTTAAAAATATCAAATTTTAGTTCTGAAAACTACTTTTATAAGATTTAATAAAATTTAAAAAAATGATTTCAATGTGTAATTCCCATGCAAAATGTTTAACAATAGTCACAACTACAATACAATATTATTAGAGCTTCATTGCAGCATTATTAAACTATAAGCTCGAATATACACTAAAATACAGCTTTTAAGTTTTATCAAACTTATAAGCATTCAAGTTGTTTTGCAAAAAACATTTATCTCTAATTGAATAAATCAATTATAATAAGGGATGATGGCGTTCCCGATGCTAACATATATTGCATTTGGATGGATAAGTGAGTTTGTTGCGGGGGTAGCTTTATTCGATTTATTCCTGAAACGCAATCAGGGCAGACGATACACGATAATGCAGCGAGGGCAGCAATAGGAGATATCGAAAATCACATTAGGCTGCGATCTTTGATGATATTTTAAAGGAATTTAGGCGGAAAAATTCTCGGTACAACAAACAAGAAACAAGATATTTTGAACAGCTGCAGTATTTTCATAACCGTTTACAGATCAAAACTCTAACGTTAGCAATAATAACCTTATATATTATAATGGAACTGGGGTTCGATTAAATAAAATTATTTATTTAATAACTTGGAATAAAATTAACAAGTTTAATTTGATTGACAGTAATAATGACATTATCACAGACTATACTCTCCAAACATTTATTTTCCCGGCGACGAACGCACCATTATGTTGCTATAAAAAAAATTACAACCACTTTGGACTTTCCTCATGGCGCACTCAATACTATACATATATATATACATATACAATGATTTTATATAAACCCTAAACAATGCGTAGATTCTTTTCTATTTCTTACGCGCATGAAGAAGCGAATCACTGATAGCTTATGGTATCTCTTGCCAAGCTTTAAAAATTTGGCGTTGAAAAGCATCTATACAGTTTTTTGAATAGTTATATGTCATTAACCCTCCGTTCTACCATATCCCATCAAACGAGAAGGTCGTGCAAGCAGACCAATATTAGCACGATGAAACGATTTGCTGAAAACTAAAGGATAATATCCCTCACACCATAAAGTCTTGAGTGAGAACCGTATATCGTTGCACAGAAAATTGTAAATTTATTTCTTCCCCAGATCGTCCTGTGACCATTTCGCAGCTATCACGAGTCCATAAACAATATCGAGATTTATCAAAAGATTCCTCATTCAAATTTAATCTGTCGATAAATCACTTCGTGTCGTGGAGGAAATAGTCTATCTAAAATCAAAAGGTCGAATTCTGCTACACATAAATCTTATGGAGCTTGCTTGATTAATTAATCCTCTCCAACTATTACCAATTTCTCTTGTAGAAGAAACAAGGTCCCCAAGAATCACAAACCGAAGCGCGTGGTCTTTACGATTAGTGGTGCGTCTAGGACGGCTGCATCATACATAGACGTCATTATCTTCTATCCACCTTATAAACAAATAAGTTGTAGAGATACTGCGTGTCATACGAACAGCAACATCACGAATAAATAATCCAGCTTCTAAAAGACCGATTATTCTATCACGTTTAAACTGCAGTCAATTCATGGAAATTTGCACGTTGTCGAATAGGAGGCATATTACGAAGATTAATTACGCTATAACTAATAATTACTAGTAATGACTAATAAAGCTATGCTTCATAGTGGCGCTGTCAAAAAGTCAAATAGTGTCTATGTCAAAAATAAGCAAAAACTTAACGACGGCTTCTAATTTGATAAATTTAATGATGACTTTATTGGATTGTATTGAAATCTTCATGGTTTGTTAACACGACTAAAAGATACATTTTCTAAAACTGTCATCAAATTTTAGCAACGTATACTGGCTGTTAAGTTTTTTGATAACTGCTAGTATATTTTTGGTTATTTTGTGGTATCCATATGAATCTTTTAAGTCCTTTCTAAGTCCAATGCTTTTACCTGCGCTAGCGTCCCAGGTAGCACACAACGTTGGCGTAACGTTGGCTGATTATCCGAGTTGTATTGGGCACGCGTTGGGCAACAATGCTGGCAGTATGTGAAAGTGTGAACATTTTACAACGTTGGTTTTATATCTTTAGGCGACATTGGCGTAGGATAAACTTTCAATACCTACCCGTTCTGTTGGTGAAACGTCGGCACCTGACGTTGGAGTTTGATCGAGAGGATACATAGGAGTAACTACGGGAAGTAATATTGGGTATTAATCTTGTATGTGATATCTATACGATAAAACATGCAAGATGCAAAACATATATGATGGTACCTATAGGTACACTGATCCGATGTTATTAATTAGTTTGCTGAATAAATTACAGCGATATTATACCAACTCAAAATTCGAGTTAATTATCTGTATATAATATATTTTCATATGAAATAAACTTGATTTAAGATATAAACTACCAAATTACAATAATTAGATCATAGATAATTTAATAGAAAACTTCTGTTTGAATTTTTCATGTCTATGTATGCAAGATGTTGATAATAGTTAAGAACATATACAAGTAATGATTTGAAAACTGTTATAAAATCTACGCTTATGTTGAAATATTCAGCGTTCAAGACAAACATGCTCATGATTGTGTAACATAGTACATCTCGATATGATCTGCCTGAAATCAGGACATATATCTTAGATGTTTTATTTCATGTGACAATATATAAGGAAAACTTACTACAAATTTTATGTTTTTTTTATGTTTATGTTGTTAACAATAGCTAACATTGAATCATATACCCATATAACACCATACATGATCTGCACATACAATAAATAAAGAAAGTAATTACGATATTTTATTTATTAGTGAAACAAAAATTCAAGATAAATAAAAAAATAAGATGTGATATATCTTATTACAGAACAAAATTTATTATCTCTTTACATGTTATGGTATATAATAACTGAAATATCTTATTGAACTAAAAATATTAAAACATTATAAAACACTGACCTAATCGCGGAGATGTTCACAGCTCAGCTGATTCCTAATTTTTATCAGCAGCAGTAGTCAAAGATGTACGACCAACAATATCCTTTTCCAAATTACGCTCAGCTTTACCTTCATCTCGAACCGTGAGCAAATGAAAAAATATTAACATATGTATGTATCTATCTTTAGTTTACGTAAAGTATTAGAAGTATACACCATGTCCAAAGTTATGGTAACGTGTTTACCATTGCAAACTTATTATTAAAGCTATGAACTTGGTTAAATTAACAATGACGAAGTATAGCTAATTTTTTCTATAAATCAGATATACTTGCAGCATATTACATTTTACGAGAAGAGTAAATAAATGGCACTCGCAGAGCAATAATTATTAAGGATGAATTAATAATCACAAAGAATGATTCATTTGGCAAGTAACTAGGAAAACCTGGATGTGATTGTTTATTCTACAATATTTGATCATTGCCTACTTGCACATTTGCACAATTATCAGAAAGTATTTTTTACTTGCTTATTTTTAATTTCACAGTAGTAAGTAATAAAGATTTTGTTCAAAATATTGGTTTCTTTAAAAATATACAATATTCCATTAAAAAAGACAATGTGAATGCTTTTTTTCTGTTTTTCTATCATTCAGAGTAAAAGGTATTACTAACTTAAGTAATCAACTTCATAGCTCGTGAACACTTTACTTTGGACACTATGTATATTTCATTCCAATACAGATCTTGAAATGAAGTTGTGGGGTTTGCTATGTATACAGTGTGATTACGTATCACTTTTTGGAAATTTTCTGATTGTTGATTTAATAATTTTGACTACAGTTATTCTTTAACTTTCGCCTCATAACTAATCCTTTTCATTAAAATATCGCAAACAAATATTGAGACAGCATCTAAATATTATATTTAATATAAAATTTGAATTAAATCGAAAATTGTCTTGGCTAAATATGTAATAAAAAATAAGTTATTTTAGTTAGTATTTCTTAATTAGGAGGAATTTAAAAAAATACAATATAATAATAATGACTATCCACAATAATTTTTTTACATAAATATCTCAAGAATAATGCACAAAAATTAAATCTTACCTATAATCGCTTGGAAGATGTTCGTTTTATCAAAGGCTTGCTTCGATAATTTTTATCTGGAATTTTATAGCTTTTGAGTCTCTCAATATTATCTTTAAATAGTCTTCAATACAACCAGCACGGTTCAACTTATTCAACTCAGCTAACACGAGTATACCTGTAAATACCAATGCATAAATAAAAAACAGACATTACGTATACTGTAAAAAAACTTTTAAACTTCATGCGTAACTATAGAAGAATTTATTATTAAAGCTCTAGTATAAGTTTGTGAAAAATTAAAAAAGGCAATTATAGCTTACAATCAGTTGTCACAAATGATTATGTGTAATTAGGATATCATACGCAACTCTGGCCTAACATCGGAAATAGAAGATGGAGCATCTGTAAATATATTTTGTAAGAAAGAAACCATGGCAATTATCAACATACTTACAATCAGCAGTAAGGACGGCTGACATTAGTATACAAGATACAAATAAGTGTTGCGTTATCGGAATCTGACATATCTTTCAGGTTACTGGTATATCCAATGCTTTCTTAGTCACCAGGTTGTGGTAGCTCACAACTTTCAATCACAGCATGTATGAAAAATACATTATCAATACATATTATATTACCTATGTCTATGCAAAGTACTTACCCGTCCATTGTTCTTATAACATCTATCACAATAGCTGCTATTTTAAATATTGTACAATGTAGACGGTAACTCTTAACTATATAACTCTCTCTCATGACTAACAGCTGGGCTAATAAAACCACAAAAAAACGAATAAAATCGAATCAACAACACAAGCTTGCATATGGCGGTGCACCTACACTCACTGTATTTCGATCTAAATGTCGATTGCGGATCGATGCGCATGCGCATTACATTTGAACTCATATAGCTCACAATGTATGGGTAATATGACCAATAATAATATTTTGTAAGTTCATGATTTTTGAGATAAAAATGAATATAAAACAAATAGTGCCTTTTAAAAAGGAAAAAAAAAACGTCACATGGTAAGATTTGAACGGGAGACCTCGTGAATGTTACGTAAGAACTCTAACCACTAAGCCACGGGATCAGCTTTGACTCCGCCCTCGCTTCGATTGTCGTCTGAAAACTTTTATGCGACATTCAGCCAACAAAACGATCAAAAGCCAACGAACATGGAACGTTGCAATGATAAGTTGAACCAACGTATTTTGCTGATATTTAACTAATGTTGGATATTTATCGTTTGTAGACTGTGACTTTGCGCCAACTATGTTACGTTGGCCCGAGCTATCGCCGACACTTAGCCAACGGACTGTGCTACCTGGGGTAATTTAAAGCCAGCGATAAATCTTACAAACGCTGTCATTCATTCACGATGCTAAAGTTTATTAATATGCATTAGTCCAATAAAGACGGTGGTTTGCAAAGAATTAATTATGGTTGAAATAACTATATTTGACAAAACGTATAAATCTTCCAACTTTCACCGCTAACCATTAGTAGCGTTATTGATACATTTTTTAAAGTCAACTAGTTTATAATGATATGTTGTGGTGATATGCTGAGCGAATTATTTATTGGGAGGCCATTCAATTTGTCCCAATTTGCAATTTGCGCTATTCTATGTTTTTGTAATACTAAATGGCAAATGGCTTTACTTCTGATCAGTAGCTATCTATTGTTTTGACGCTATCCGTTAGATTATCTTAAAATGGGAATCTAATAACGTAAATTTGCTCGCTCTAAAATAGGATTTGCTCTCTTAACGTTTTTAAAAATGACTTAATCACGACAGCTCCTTTCTAAGTTAAGTCCTTAGATGTCTTAAGTTAGTTAATGTCTTATTATAATTGAACTTGGAGACTATTGTTACTTTGTGACACTAAATCTTGCTGAGGTATGAGCACCGATATAGAAATTTGGCGATGATGCCCCACAGATGTATGTTTTGCTTTATATAGAGTAATTCGTATTTAAATATCTCATAACTTCTAGAAATAAGATCAATATAATTAGAGTAATGTTAGACATCAACATTAATTAAGTCTGCGAGCTTCTATCGTCCTTTAATAAAACAATTTAATTTCCATTTTTAATTATTTCCGCTTCGAGGGATCTACGTCTCTGCGAATGAGAGAGGTGATAATTGAAACCGTAAAAGTTAAAGCATCGGGCAGGAAATGGACTTAAATCGAGGGGTAAGCTTATCTTAACTTTCTCTCAACGCTAGAGCTTTCACGGCCAATGGAGAGAGAACCGATCGTGCGACTACAGATACTGTCAACGTTAATGAATATTAGCTAAACAAAGGGATTTATCCTCATTGTTTCCTATTCTTCTCGTTCGACTGCACTTGACTTTTATTACTCTATTTTTCTATCGTATCTATTGTATTAAACAAACTTGGAATCGCACATAAATTTTCAAACATCAACATTACGTTTGTGATATACACATGTTATAATATTTTTTACAATTACATTCGCTTTTTTGCATTATAGTATACAAATGACTAATAGAGAAAATATTATTCTTTTTATATATTCCGTAAATGTTTATTCTTTAATATTTTATTCGTCAATATTAATTCCACAATTATATCAATGAAAAGACCTAGTTAACAAACAACAGCAATTTTCATACTCATTCTATACCTTCAGTAATTACAAAATTGTGATCACTAATATACCTTTCCGTATCAACACAATAGTGGGCTTCTAATAAGACTCAATTCGTTTTGCATGCCAATCAAATAAATTGCGAAAAATAAGAATACGTCTTCATTATAGCTATAAATAGATATATCGCAAGATATATCAAGTCCCCACGGCAATGTTAAGGGATGTTCCTAGTTCGTCTGCAAGCGAATAATAATGAATTAGATGCGATATAAACTGGAATCCCTTATATATCTAACGTCTAGCCAGGGAAACACAGACGAAGGGCGCCGATCTCGCTGGCGCCATTCTCAGTCTCCGCCAAATAATGAATGGTCCATTGGTGGCGCCAAAAACTTCAACAATTCGACTGCCGAAAACTCCGTAACTGTCTGGCGGTCGTCTGGATGGAGAATCATGCGAGGGGTACAACATAGATACTACCGGTAAAAAATATTGATTTCTCGTCTCTTTTCTGGTTATATAAATAGATTTTAGCTTGACGGAATCTTCTTATAATCGCACCCCATCAGTTTGTGTGGATCGTATAGAGTTGAGATAAATTTAGATATCTTGCCAAATGTAAACTATAAAGTTAGTGTAAGAAAGCCAGAAAACAATTTTGTTATTTGATTTTTGTCTCCAAAGTAAGCAATTTTCACTTTTTGTTATACATATTTAAAAACTTATTTGGTTCTGCTAGTTTTCATACAAATGTATTTAATATTTCTCTTTTATCGCGTGATATGGAAAAAAAAATTATATTGTTGAAACAACAAAATCTCTAAAAGAAATACAAAAAAAATGATCTAAATATGTAGCTTGTGTTGTTTCTTCATCTAAATATTAAAAGATATCTATAAATTCTTATTGTTACATAGTTGCAATCCTGCTGGATTAAAATAGTTTATGGCGCAAAATTATAGAGTTTTTGTTATGAGTAAAGCTGCAACGGCTGTATTGCTTGTCAAGGCTTGTCACTGTAGATGTTGCCGTGCAAATTGTCTATGTAAATATGTTCTCATGGCTTTTTTACAACATTACCTCGCCGTAAATAATGTTACGTTGTTGATTACGCTTCAACAGTAAACGATAGCTAACCGGAGTGCCTATGTAGGCAAACATTGCTATAAACAGCACCGATGCGATTCGAACCCTGGACCAGAAGTACTGCACTACCTGTGACTAGCCATTCTTGCCTCTGTGATTATCGACCTTGATCAGTGATAGTGTTTACTATAATCTAGCTTATCTTTCATTACCACTCTTCTAGCTTTCATTCTTGATATCACATTTTCTTAGATTCACGTATTATTAATTGATCTGCACACGAAAATATTACTATAAGCATGTAAATATTTCATGCTACATTTACTATAAGCCATTTGAACATTAAATATCGCTGGTATTTACCTCTCTCCAACATTAGTTGTACTACACTACCAAAATGAGAATATTTTCACCAAATAACAACTGCATGACATTTAATCATTTAACTGCCATATATTTCGTAAACTGCGGATATATGTATATCTAGCAAAATATAATAAATATGACACTACAATATCTAATTTTAATCACTGTTTCTCTTATAGCGGGCACAATGGTATTAGAATGTCATTAATCACTATCATATCAAGTACTCGCATCGAAAGAAAGTAATTATCTACATCATCCCTCTAGAGATAATTTCATAACCCTAATGAGAAAGTTGTTGAGCTGCTTCATTAGTCTTCATTACCTTAGAAATTCTGCAAATTTAGATTGACGTCCCTCTACTCTTATTTAACGTGAAGCGTAGCAGAGGATGAACGCGACGCTTCTAACTTTTAATCATCTACACGCAATGACGTTTAAACGTGTAGATTCCTCTTTTCGTGAGTAGATATGTACTTCACTAGCCAGAAGCGCTGGTCGGGTAATAATCGTTCGGAGAATAGCAAAAGCCAGGGTAAATCTCAACTTCAGGCTACGATATTGGCGCTCTGGATCGGGCAAATATTTGAGAAGTCAACACGCGCACGAGGACGAATCCATCTTCTATGTCAACAAGCACTTCATATCGGGTGTTTAATATCGAAGACTGTTTGGAAGCTTCCCGCTGTTTCTTTTATGATCTAAGATTATCCCGATTGCTACGCTCTTTCAGAATGTTTTAGATGTTAATGTTTACGAATTTATCTAAGAATTTCCGCATATTTGAATAAACTCGTAGATGAGTGCAATTTTAAAAATAAAATGAGGAAATTCTATAAATAAGATTTTTAGTAATATGTATAGTGTAGTATAGTTAGTAATATAAGATTGCAATATTACGACTACTATTGTTTAAAAAATTATCTAAAATTTTATAACGTGTGTGACGTTTAGGACGTTAATGTTTCTCTTTCTATAAATCATCCTAATTTTAGTATATGGTGATCTTTTCATGAAAATATTTTGATTTCAAAGGAGCTCTTCATCTTAAATTATGTTTCCGTACCTACATATCTGATAAGATTTCTGATTAACTTAATCAAACTAGACAATTATTTATTATTTCTGGTTTTAACTAATAACGCAGTAGTTTTTGCTTGAGAAATGATCAAGTGCACAAAATTTCACAAAACTGCACTACGTTTTCTTTTGAATTATATGCCGTAGGTAGCCCCATCTGACGGTTGATCAATTTGTGAATTTATATCTTAAAAACTTTTTTTAGCGAAATCAAACTATTTATTTTAGTTAAAAACCTTTTATTTAAGTTAAAAATACAATGTCCCCGTCGAAATGAACTCGAAACAAAAACAAAGCTCTAGGGTGTATACAGTTAATAAAACTAAGCTTTTTTTCAACGGTTTAGGTTTAAGATTGAGCAAAATTAAAGAAGTGTTAGATAACTTTTAAGTTCACTCAAACAAAATCAAACTATAACAAAATAAACATAAATTCAAAGTACATAAAGTAATCACAAATTCTAACCGCAAATGGAGGTTTGATATTCGGTTTTTGCAGGAATTATCTCCATTCTCCCTAGACAGTATTTTAACTGGTTGGTTAACTGTTTTTAGGCATTGCGGTATGCCCACTAGTTTGGCTTTTTCATTCGGCCAAAACCTGATGCCGTACTTGCTTTATAGCTAAAACATGCCACATAGAGTGGCTGACATGTATGAGTACAGTCACCAGACACACGAAATAATATGGGGATCCAACAACTGAAGCGCGTATCATAACCTTGAACTTATCAATAGTTTATAATTTTCTCTGGATGCCTAACAATTCCTTTTGTAAATGTCTCGCACCTTTGAGTTTAAAGGACCAAGAGGATACCCTCAGTCAGAGCACTTTGCCGCCGCCTTCAATATCGCTACTTCCTCGACATTTGTAAAAATGTTTGGGCGACCAATTGATTCAGCATGCCGGCCTTCGTATTTATTATACAGCGTTGCATATATGTATAATTTTGTAGCTACTACAAATCTCTGTGGTATTTAACGTTTCTTCCATCATCGTAATCGTAGAAACCAGTACCTAAGGTACGTTTGTGATGGCGTGGCATATTCTGAAAAAAGCAAACTAAGTATGTACAATTTATAAATAAGAAAGTTACATCGATCAGTGGTGCAACATTGACCAAGTAATCAAAGTTGCTCCACCGATTAATCAAACTAACTTCAAACTGCTTTCACAAATCGAGGTCACAATATCATAGCATAGCAAAATCGGTAACGACTAACTTGACTTACTATGCTAACCATATGTACAACACAAAGTACCTAGCTAGATAACACAAATTCTTGAGTTTCTCTACGTGAAGTATTTCTGTAATATAAAACCTTCCGATTCAAAATTAGATATATGTATAGGAACCAATCCAATTACTGTTGATCTTGCTATGCGTCATATGTATTAGCCTAAAGAATAATTATTAGTGATTTATTTTTGTTTTTTATAATCTGCGCATTATTAATAACAACACCTACAATTTTATAGCCTAACGTTTCTTTTCTAAAACCGGACGTCCATTTGCACGTACACAAAATGTTAAATCGTCTGCACGTAAAATCATATCCTAACATCAAAAATAAAAACTAAGCGACATTGTCTTCGTACTCAGTGCGGAAAGCTTTCACGGCCATTAGTGCCATTGTTTTCATGCATGTGTATTTGTACCCTTTAAGCTTGGCAGCACTGTGCTCGTCTGCAACCGAAAAGCGTTCCCCTAACGACGCCCGTCACCAACCGATAACTGTCACAGCGTTGCTCGTCACAGTCTGGATTACCAAACGTTTGCACGTCATTTAGCGACGACCAGCTCCTCATTTTTGATTGCCCGAAAGCCAGACAATCCCTAATGATTGGAGTTATGTACTATCTTTTCGCAAAAAATAGGTTTTCAATCTAATACCAGCGCTAGTACGACTAAAACAGATTTGCGTTTATCTGTTAATTTAATGAAGGTATATTTTCTAATTCATCTATTTCAAAATAAATTTTGTTATTCATGTTTTAATAAAAATTAACAAACTTGAGGACAATGTACGCTTTATTGTAACAGGTAGAAACTATGCAAACTGACTGTACGAAAAAACGTTACACTATCTACTAAAGCTTTTTAAAATTAACATTATTAAAAATAAACCAAATATTATTTGTGTCAAATAGAGAGTAGCTAGCAACATATACCAAAAGTATTGCAACATTTTAAACTTGTATGCATATGCTACATATACAGCGTAGCCGCAGTTCGTAGGGTCAAACATGGGTAACTTCTTTATTTGAAGACACAGAGAGACGGTTAAATTAGCAAAAAGGTGTAGATTTAAAAGCTCACAAAGAATCCATTTTCAAATTTTACTTTGTTTAATATTGAAGAAACACTGAAATCTCCTAATGTCTTTTATTTGCAGTTACTTTTCTGTTACTTAAGATATTAAGATGCGGTTCGAAGTAATTTAAATGGTAATTTAAAATACTTTTATTGACGCTTAATAAAACAAATTTCTTTTGCGCAAATTTTTAGCAATCTTACCTTACCTAAAAATTTTAAATTGGCAACCGAACCGGCTTTTTTGGCTCTTTAAAAAGCAGATTTTTTTTCTGAATACAATCATGTATCTCTCGATATGGAAATTTTGTCGAAATTTGGAAAATTAAGCTTATTCTGATTACGGGCAGTTTTGTTTATCACGTTATCTGTGAAAACAACACGGTTGTTATCATACGAACCTGTCAGAAGTGTCAATGTTATTACTTTAATTTATAAGGGATAATTTTGAAAAACACGATGTATTTTGTACGTATATCAAAAGTTTTAATAGCGTAAAACTAACATTTAATAACACAAATTTTATGTGTGCGTACAGTAACCTAATCTTACTTCAAAATTTTTCATTTGAACTATATATTTTTTTCTTAGCGCAAATGTGTATCGCATGATAGGAAACTTCTTAAAAATTTGAAAAATTCAGCCTATTCGATTTAGAAAGTAATCTCAACTTTCTATGAGAAAAGAACGCCATCATACATGTACTCATAGGAAACGATAACATCATACTTATCACTGTAGTACTTTTCACGGCGATGTTAGGACAGTACCTGTCACTATGGTAAAAAGTATGATATGTGCCGACCTGCAACATCAGCTAAAGATAAAGATGAAGAATGTAAAGACAAATGATGATATCAATTTGATATAACTTGTGCAACTATTTAATCTACATATTTGTACACAGATGCTTGTTTTGCCCTTACAATTTCTATTCTATTTCTGTCTATAGATATTTTGATTTCAATTCAATTATAAAGTCAATGTTATTATTCGAATACGTATAGAATACTTTGAAAAACAATGTCTTTTATTGCACTTTATGTCTTGTACCTTGTTTTCAGATATATCTATTATAGTCCTCATGACTTACGTGGTGCTACAGTATATAATAATGGTCCTAATGTATAAATAAAAAATGTTCCAGGATTATTCTGTATCGGTCGAGAGTTTGCTATCTTACATTAATTTATTATCATGAGTGTACAATAATCTATCAACTACTTCAATTTGAAACATTTTGGTACAGACTGTACGAAGCAATTTGCATAGAATTGAAATTGAACGCACTGTATTGTTGGCGAACAAGGAAGGAGCGTGGCTTTCAACTAGAAATCATTTTAAAGCTTTACCAAACGTTTCTTTTACAACCCCATTTCCACCCTTTCTACGAATAAAATAAATGCGATACACTTCCAATTCGTCCCCTGCAGTATATTGCTTTTACTCTCGACTATTACTTTGAACATTTATACAAGTTATGTTTGTTGCATGCGTCTCTGTAAGCGGCATAAACAAATTAAATGTATTCATATTTTGTTTAAATTAATTCACTTTATCTCTAGTATCCTATTCAAAAACATTATTCGTAATAAACTGTTTCAAGTAGAACTAAAATTGATTTACTTAAGTAATTTCACATGAAAGTCCTTTGTTAACTTACTATTTTGTAGGTACTGTTTAATGTGAACCGCTATATGAGCAATACCCAGCAGTACGTAATCTTCAAGCTTGCACAGCCGGCTTTCACGAAATGAAATGCAGACATATTACTCGTAACATTTTATGATAATTTAAGTACTTTACTAATTTACCTACATACTTTACCGGGTAATACGCAAAATCTTAATTTAAAATAACATTTTTGTACGAATGTATAAAACTTTTTAATAGTTCTATAAATGAAAATTATGTTGGGAAACTTTTATGAATCTAATTAAACTTGTTTTTCGAAGTTGTACATATTCATTTTAATTAATTCTGGATTAAGAGTTAACGTGCAGTGCAGGTATACTTATTTTTATCGTAATAGGTATCGCTCATGGTGATCTTAATCCATTACTACATTACATTGCTTTATACACTGCCGTGATGAGCGACGAATAAAGCGTTCTAAAACCTCCCCGGTGCCGTACTTAAGTACATATTTACCTAGTACTTAACTTCATGAACAGATTACATTTATAAAAAAGTCATGGTAGTAGTTTATGCCTTTATGTTATGTTTATTAATATTTATCTAAGTAAAGAAATACAATAATAGTATAGACAATATGTTTTTATGTTTATAGTATTTTTTCTTTCTTCCTGCTATGGTAATATTATTGAATCATCTCTCAAAATCATCTGCATCCATTTTATTGTGGTAATCAACTGATATTCTTCCTTCAAATACTAACAAGCCATCGTCAACAAAACCATTTTGCGAACTAATATGTGGAATAATTAAGTGTCTACCTTTACCAACAGGATTTTTCAGACCCGTTGTTATACCATCTATAAATGCTTGTCTGCGTGTTGTAACATTAACATCTACCCACACTTTTGCTTTTGTGTGTCTGTCATTAAGCCACGTTTCATCTAAATAATATATTGGACGTTGTTATTTTTGTTATTTTTTAATCGAAGATAAACATAAATTGCTTCGGACGTCGATTAATATACAGTAGGACGTCGAAAATCCGAACGTCAATAATTCGAACCGTCAAAAATCCGAACTCCTCAATAGTCACGTACTACCAAAACTAAATATCCTGTGATTTTTGCCAAGTAAAATAAAGCTTACGTTGAAGTCAGCTAATGCGTCATCTAATAACAATCGCCGCAGCTGTTTCTTATCGTAATTCGATAGACACGCACATAATTTACTATATTCTTAAAGTTTCTTTTATTCATCATTTAGTTTTGCTTACTCCGTCAAGAAGTAGGTACGTTTTATTTATACGACTACTTTATAAATTATTGATATGATCCGAACAAATCGATAATTCGAACATCATTAGTCCCCAATTAGTTCGGATTTTCGACGTCCTACTGTACTATCGTTGCAATGGTGGTTTTGAAAGCGTTTTACAGGATAAGAAAGATAGAAAGTTCATTACTTTTAAAATGCACAGTGAATCTTCATCAATTAATTATTTGCCTCATTCATGGTAAATTTTGCAGCAGCTGTTGTTTACTTGTTAAAGTACTAATGGCAGATATTTTTTAACAAATCATATAAAACTTGTCTATCAACTATGTGCTACTGTATATTATATATTTATTGTATTCAACAAACTCTTCATGCACTTAAAATATATCATGCCATGGTATGTAAGTCCAAGTATCAACAAATCGGGAAAACGACTTATAAACCTATTAATGTCGGTTGCAATGCTTAATCCGCGTTTAAGATACCTGTTGTAATAGATACATCACCTGAAAGTTTTCTAAGGCAATGTATATTAAACTAACTGTAAGCAGAGCGACTCGTAAACAACATAATTAAAAATAAAAAGGTACGATGATCTTCATACGTACCAATACATGTTGAGATGTTAAATGAACTTCGCACAGAGATTTCTGTCGTGTACCACAGATCAATATACATATGTATATACCAGTGATACCAGACACATAACGTAAATTCTTGATTTTTAATAATTTACACTCATTATTATAATATATAATACATATAGAAAGGAAGAAATACAATGAGCTAATAGCGAACATTGTATATATACATAGGGTATTACAAAACTACTTATGATACATTCTGAAAATACCCATCATAAGGCTACCCATTGGATTACGAACGTCGTCTCAGTTTATAAATCCGCGAACAACGAACGTATATGAGTCACGAGGGCCCTCGAATTTCCTCTCAACAAGAAAATCTTCTTTATTGCACTGACGATCCAAGCAAATCCGAAAAGCCTCTGTAGCCTACTCGCTACGATTCATGAACACATAATACAGCATTCTTTCTCGTAGAGGCGCACACCCTCACAGATTCAACCTAGTTTACCAGCACTAGCATAAGTAGCTACGAAAGTCTCTAGGACTGAACATCATATAAGGAGTGAAAAAGAGGCAACGGCCAAACGCCGGTTGCTTGGCAATGTCTGCAACGTACTCGACCACCTTTCGATTCAGCCTCAACATCCCTTATAGACGTTATTACACCCCTTAAACGGATAAAATGATCCTTGAACACGGTTTTAGATAGGCGCGTAGAGTTTAACGGCGACATTCAAATTTACTTTGCTAAATTGAATCCGATACGGAAAATAATCGTCAGTGGTTACGAGTAATGCAATACAATATACTAAATGTTACTTATACATACATATTTATTTATATAATTTGCTTATATAATATATAATTTCTTATAAATTTTGCTAAGTGATGTTTCAAAAATAAAACTTGAGCTTTTTTTCTTGACATTTTTTAAAACTCTGTTTTCATTTTATGATATATGTTTGCAGTGAGAACTTAAGAAAAGTAGTTTTGCCCTAAAGTAAAAAAAAATACTACTTGTTTATTTTATAAACTAAATTACAACGTTAAAATTTTATTAAAGATTTTCGAAACGTCTTAATGCTTAATTCTGTTTTTCTTATTACTGTTTTGTTTGTGTCATTACCCTAAGTTTAATTGTCTTAGGTGAGATTCTAGATGATATTGAGACAGTGTATAACAGAATATATCAGGATATAACAATATACAACAGTGCATAACAATATATAACAATATACCGCAGTATACCTATAACAATATACCGGGTGTCTCTGAGTGGTGGCTCGCTCCTATAATTTCTAAAATATTTGAGATAGTGAAACCAAATTTGGGAATTATGTACGGCGCTTTAATTTACATTTCTTGACATAGTCGATACATTCAACTCAAAATGTTATCCCGAATCAAAATATCGAAAAAAAATCAGGTAGTCCCATTTAAAAATCGAAAATCAAAGTCATATCCGGTAAAAGCGGAAGTGATAAGAATGTATCGACTATGTCAAGAAATGTAAATTAAAGCCCCGTACATATTTCCCAAAGTTCGTTTCTCTATCTCAAATATTTTAGAAATCATAGTGGCGAGCCACCTCCCAGAAACACCCGGTATAGCTATGGTCCTTAAGTACGTTAATAAATAATTTTAAGGTGCGATTCCTTGGGTAATCTCGAGAAAAAAAGTTCCTATAAACATATGTCCTAAAGTGCTCCGTTGTAGAGATACAGATTTATTTCGCACAAAGAAAATTATTTAAAAAATTTAGGAAACAGTTACAATAAATCCTAAAGGAACTGTTTCGCATCCAACAATTATGCGATTTCTAAGGTCATTGATGGTCATCGAGATCTTGAATGGGCGTAGTATAGACAAGGGATTTTAAATGTCCCCACAGAAGAAAGTCTAGAGGGTTCAAATCAGGTGACCCTGGAGGCCACGGCTGATTCGGAACTTCCACTCCTCGACCTATCCATCTATTCGGATATGTCCTATTTAAAAATTGCCGAACTTGTAACCTAAAGTGTGTTGGAGCGCCGTCATGTATAAACCAAACTTCATTTCCGATCAAAAGTGGAATTTCTTCTAAAAGGCCAGGCTCGTTTTCAAGAAATATCCGATATAATGCACCATTAAGTCGAACAGGAAGGAAAAGGGGACCAATTAAATAGTTATTAATTATCCCCGCCCATACATTTAACGAAAATTGCTCTTGAAAGTGCATCTCTCTTATGGCATGCGGATTTTCATCTAACCATAAATGGTTGTTGTGGAAATTCATAATTCCATTTCTGGAGAAGTTCGCCTCGCCAGTAAATAGAATGTTGGATAGAAATTGCGCATTTTGGGCAATTTTTTGTGGGAACCAATCACAAAGGACTCAGCGTTGCGGAAACTCACGTGGAAGAAGAGCCTGTACTCTCTGAATATGGAAAGGATATAACTGTTAATTGTGTAATATCCTTAAGATGGTTTGATAGCTTGTGTTTACCATAACACCAATGTTTCTTGTACTGGTTTCTGGATGTTCATCGATTAGCTGCAGAACAGCTTTCCTGAGGTCTTCCCGCAGAATTTTTGTTTCTCTCAAATGGATCATACGAGTTTCTGCTAGACGACGGTGAATATTACTGAAGGTTTCCGAACAAGGTACAACCCGTCGAGGATATTTTTGTTCGTAAATACGCCGCCTTGCTTCATAACTATTTCCATTTGCTAGACCGTATACAAAATGCATATCTGCCATTTCAGCATTTGTATAAGTCACCATAATTACAAAAAAGACTTATAGGTACGAACTCTCAAATTAATGAATGTTTGACAATACTTATGAAAGTTACGTAAGTACTAATAAATGCTGTAAACATGACAACCAACACAACAATTTCCTGAACCGTTTTCTAAATTTTTGAAAAAAATGTTTTGTGTAATAAATCAACTTGTATCTCTATAACGGAGCACTTTAGAACATATGTTCATAGCAACTTTTCCTCACGAGATTACGCAAGGAATCGCGCCCTAAAATTTCTCGACGAACTTAAGGACCACCCTGTATATAAAAATATACAGAGTGCCCATACCTAGTACATGGAAGTCCAATATCTTGTTTAATAAGAGAGATAACTGAATCTTTTTTTTTATTTCATGCGTCTAACTTTCTCATGATCTACAAACCTAAAATAATGTCGATTATACAGCAGTTACCTGAAAAATATTCGCGTTCAATACGATTTTACAACAACAAATAATAATGCAAATATGTTTCAGCTTTTGTAGAAGCAAGTCTACTACAATAAAAGAACGACTGTAAAACAGATAGAGATAAGAACCCAATGATAATACAACTTGTTATAAACTTGTTGAATTATTTTTTGAACAGTGAACATTTCGAAGAATTTTTTGTTTTTTAATTTTTTGTTTTTTTAATGGAGTAAATTTAATTTGATGCATAAATTTAATCACTTTTTAGTATGATACTGCGTTTTTTACTCAAAGTGTTGGATGTAGGTACCTATGGGAATGCTGGAGCAAAGTTGTAGAATATTTCATTCTGCGTTTTATTGATTAACGGAGATCTTTATACATTTCTTCGTCAAATTTTCAGCGCACCTCTTATACTGTAGGTTAGTTTTTAACATGGTGTTTTGACGAACCAGTATTGCCTAACATTTGATAAAAAAATAGTTTTTCTGTTAATTAGCGTAACCAAAAATATTCCATTTATACATTGCTTGTTCAAGCTTTTCAATATAGAAGGTTTCATATATTTCTTTCATACTAGCAGAGTAAGCTACTGGTACTGATGGGAATTTTTTGCTGTTATGCAGAATCACAGCTTTTAAACTAATTTCTCCACACGAGAAGAAATATCTTTACAAAACATTAAGCAATTCTCTTCGAAGAAATATTCTTTAACTGAATAAAAAATATATATATTTCCATTCTTTTGAAGAAGTTTCCATTCCTTTATCCACAAAATAAGCATGGTTTTTGGATAACTTCACCTCTCGTATGAGATTGGTAAGATCTTGGGCCATTAAATGAGGCTCAGATGGACAGCTTGGTTTCAAAATTCTATCTCCACATTCTGTGTCCTTTTCTTCATTACCTCCACCAAAACCTGAGCGCTCTTCATCTAATGCCGCATGTCTTGAAAATTTTGGTATGAGCAATTCTTCGCATCGTGGAACTCGTCAAATAAGTAATGGTGCACCACTGTATATTTTGATTTTTACTTAATCCTCTTAATGTTTGTTAATAAGAAATATAATAGTCGGAGCAGTGATCGTTGGATTTTTTCTAAATCATAGGAATAGCAAATGGCATGTTGCGTGAGCCATTTTTCCATACAGGGACATGCCTAGAGTACGCTATACAACAATCTCCGCTTTACATCCAAAATAAAGTTCATAACTCTTTTTCACTAATGAAGTAAAGTTTCTTCTTTGATACTTTTGCTCTTCACCAGAGATATAACGCAAATTATTCAAAAGTAAAAAATGATTGAGTAAACTTCGTACAGTAACTAATTCTGCACTCTTGTGTTTTTATGGTTATGTCATTTAACCGGAATAGTGCATACTATGGCTATAATTTTTTTTTTTGCTTATTGGTTAACTCCTAGGTGGTCTGTAAGCAATCCAAGATACAAAATAATTCTGTTTTGTGATTGTATTCAACTTTTCAAGTACCTAATCAATAAAAATATTATATGTAATATTACTATATCTGTTATATGTAGCCTAATACTCCCACAGAAAGATATTTTACCTTCTGCGAGTCTATTGATTATGCAGAATGCTTATATGCACTCGAATTGCACTCAACATGTTTAAAACATATTTCGGAATGAGTGAAGACGACCTTCTTTTACTTATCTAATTGTTGATTTTAAAACCAATCAGCAGCAAACTATACCAACAATAAAATTGTTTAATTTAATTAGCTGTTTGAGCCGGAAATATTTTTCGAATTAGTGGTAAGGTAAATAGACAGAAACACATAAGGCATCCGTTCATTAAACAGAATAATAATAGGAAACGCGGTCCTAAGTGCAGGGCTTCATAGTAACTGCAAAATCAATTACCGGTTACCCTTCTTCCTATATAGAGAACCGCTTCACCACCAGTGCCAGAACCATCGTTTACCGTGGAAAAAGCCCGCCTTGATGTAAACATCGCGTTCTATAAGTCGTAACTCAATTTCAGCCGACTTTCAACTCAATTTGGGCATTAGCGGGGCTTCGATACCCGTTAATTTAGGCCGACGTTTAAAACGTGGGTGATAGCTACGTTAACAGTACTGGGGAGGACGCACAATATGACGTGATTTCGTTGGTAAATATTGAAGGTATCTCTACGCATAACCACGGCAACAGCCGATACTGAGAGTAAATGTGAATTTAGAATATGAAGCCGAAACATATGAGAAATTAATGAAACTATCGAAATATTATGCAGAATGGTAAGTTAATGCAAAATCAGCAATAGAACACTACTTCAGTACGACTTCATTAAAAACCTTATGTGAATTATACCAGTCAAATAGAAGAATAAGTATTCTTTCATAACTCTCGCGCATTTAATATCTTCGAAACCATTAGTGTTATGAAGAAAAATGTTAGACAAAAGTTTAACTATATGAAGGGGCTCATTCGATGGCGCTACTGCTGTCACTATAAAGAAAGACACAAATGTCATAGCAAGGTCAACTCTTTTTTTCTTAAATAGCATATGATATTTTTTTATCAAATTCTAAAAGAGCAATAAAATCTGAATAGAAAAATAGTAAACCTCATATGACCTCAAATTAGTACTAATCGAGATATTTCAAAACAATGAGGATATAATAAAAGTCAGTGCAGCGATGTTTTTCCTTCGTTTCTTAAATGTAAAAGTAGAAAATAAACATTAATAGTAGCTACAAATGGTTTACATAAGGTAAATAGTGGAAGAAGGCAGACGGCTATCGAATTAGATGTTCAAATTGGCGGTCACCAGCCCCAATGCACTTACGTATTCGCGCAGAAGAATCGCTATATTTATTTTAAGTGTACAATATCGACTTTTTTGACACCGAAGTATTATAATCGAAGTATTATAATTAAGTAGTAAGATAGTATAATATCGACTTGTTGCATATAACACGGAACCAACAACACCAGAAAACATGCAGCAGAAAATAAGACATGCATGTGCAGACATTTCTGAAGACTACTGCGTGTGCATAGAGATTTTTTTGCGCGAATACAAAAGTGCATTGGGGATGCTGTGGTTTACTATTTTTCTATTCAGACTTTATTGCTCTAACTTTTGTCTAACACTTTTCTTCATAACACTAATGGTTTCGAAGAGATTACAGTACACAAGAGATTGCAGCTTATGCAACTTATCCGCAAAATGGTTTTATGGATTAGTCCAAGAAATGGACTTCAAAGGAGAAGGGACCTAGTTGTTTTGCTCCAAATTGTTTGGAAATAAATTTTTTTGAGTTTAAAGTATATTCACCCTAGCTCATTTTAAAATTTGTTTTTATAGTTATTTTTTAGTTAGTTTTACACCACCTTGTACACCGTCAGATGCGACTATTGTGGTACCATAAATGAGTGTATATAGTGAAATACTCTGAACATGTTTACTCTCCTGTAAGCAACCGTAGTATAATAATAGTAGTATTTATATTCAATCGACAATACAAGTATACAGTATATAGAGTAAAGTCCAAGCATGAATACAAGTCAAGAAATGTTAATCACAGCATTATAGACTGTTATATATTCATCCAAATCGTATGATTCTCTGTTACAGAGAAGATTATACAATCTATGTTTCATTGCAACATAAATTTCTAATCTTTTTATTTCTGATGGTAAACTATTAAACAACTTCATACATGGACAGTAGACTCCCTCTCACTATAAAAATAATTTATGACGTGGAAGTAGATATGTTTGACCCTGTCTAGTATCGTAATTGTCCATACCTATATGATGTTCAAAGTAACAATATACTGGGTTCATTTGTGAGTCTGAATAAATTCAGAACATATTCAGAATTTACTTAGTGTTCAAAATTAGTTTATAATTAAGCAAATAACTAATATCTGTATATTTTGCTGTTGTGATTGCATAATTAATTATTATTTTTGTTAAAGTTTTGTTAAATCTCATTGTAAGTTTACGATTACACAATTCTTTAAAACTTAACTTTCCAGAAAATACGAATAATACGATAATTTATTACAGGTTTATTCATAGCAGGAAATACATTACTTTTAGTATTATTGAAAATCGATACTATAGAATCTACCACAAGACAAAACAAAGCAGTTTATTGAAATTGTATTATATTAAAACTTTAAATTAAGTTTTATCATAAATTTCAGCTGAATAGTATGCCCAAACGTATGTTAAACAACTAGTTATAATTAATACATTACAAAATATAAAATATTTTTATCTGCTTTCAGAAAGATCAAATCTTTATGTTCTTAGGCCATTTCCTTTAAATAAAGCGCGCGCAAAGACCATATCGTTATCGCGATATCTGCGAATATTATACCTCTTTTATATTGCATGAAAAGACCAGAAATGAGTTACCGGAAAAAGATACATTATATTTCGCCCCTTTCTCGTCGCAGGGAGGATGTCATTAGTATTTATGTCTCTAGGGTATTTCACATACAATATGACTCTATTTAGTCGACGAATTGACATGGCTCTTTTGAATTAAGCAGTCCAAAGTATAAATTCGGGATATTTCTTTCCATCCATCTTGCTTTTTGTGATCATATCTTTGTATTTCTTTACGAGAAAAAGTGAGGAAAGCAGCAGTAAAAACGACAAAAAGCACTTTGTTTCCATTGAATGTGAACCCTTTTCCATACTTTAATCCTATTCAGTTTTTACTTCTTTTTAGTAACTTAGATCGCTAAAAGTTAAACCGAATGTTCTACAATAATATTTTACATTTCTAGACTACTACAGTAACTAAAATACAGCAGATCTATTTCAGAAAACGGGTATTTCAGAAGTATGTCAATAAAACAGGATATAATGAATTAACAAAAATTTTGTGGAATTTAATTTTCATTAAGTAATGTGTTTCCTACTGCTAGTAAAACATTGTCAAGTATAAAACGACAAGAAGTAGGGTAAGAAGGATTGTTCGACAATAGAAAATAGACATATTGTTGTGGGTATTCCTTTCAGTACTAGAATTCCCAGCAACAAAGGGACCTGTACGTACCAGTTTAATCACGTTAATGCGTCTAACACGAAAAAATTCTGCATTCTTTTCCTTTTTTTATATACAGGGTTCCAATCTAATCTAAACTTTAACTTACAGATAAACTTTTGCCGTGGATAAACGTTAGTTTTATCTACTTTCATTGTAATTGTTACTCGAGCTAACTTCATTAGACTAAACCTATTTAACCCTCGCATTTATGTCGGAGAGCTTCTAACTATTAATATATACTACACAAAAAATAGATCGTTAATAATTTCATAGATACACATTTTTCAACACGGAAATAATCAGCAGCACGTGACTCATATACGAAGTGCTAAGGTTAAATTATTAACGGAAGTATATTATAAAACTATCTATTTAGTAATAAAATTATCATTTACATATACTTTCTACCCATCTCCAGTACATTTTTTGTATATTTATTAAACTTTCTATACGTGACACCATTTATTAATTAAATTTAATTGTAAAATATGTTTCATGCTGTTGCAGATAAACTTAAATTCCTCGTCTATTTCTGAATTTTAAGCAACATAGTTTTACTATGATTTACATTCCCAGATTGTAAAGAAGGGGTCAGTCAAGTTGGAGTATCACATGACTTAAATTGAAATTGAACTAAATGTAAGTTTTGTATAGGTTATGTATAGTTTTGTATACCCAATTTTAGGTTTTGTATACCACCTCTTATATAAGAACCAATACATCATAAAGGGGATACTCCAACTTCAAATAATACGATTTAGAGTTTTGTATAGGTCAAATAATGCGGTTTAGAGTTTTGTATAGGTCAAATAATACGATTTAGAGTATTGTATAGGTCAAATAGTACGACTTGTAGTTTTGTATATTGAAATCTATGTCGATATACAACAAAATCAATTGATCTCATATATTCATGAATTTTAACTACGAAAAACTAGTTGTATCATCTACAGACATGTTTTTATTTATATTCAAGTTAATAAGGTAAGCCAATTAATTAAAAAATCTCACTGAATTTTGTAAGTACCTTTAAAAATGTTAGGTTAACGTCCTTATTGTATTAACTTTTGTTATTTTAACATGTATAGCCCTGAAGAAGGAATAAAACTATTCCGAAAGCTCGGATAAAATTCGAAGAGTAAACTAATTTTATTGAGACTGCAATCCCCATTAAATTATATTATTTACTATCTATATACAGTAGTTAACTTCTTTTTACCATATATATGTATATATGCAGTAGATTTATTTTATAATGGTCCACTTTGACGTTTTGCAACTGAAAAATGAGCTGTTTAACAAATCAAACTTTGTATTTGCTGAATTTTGGAAAGAGAACTGTCAAAGTGGATCATTATAAAATAAATCTGCTGTATATAAGACAAACCAGTGAGCTCTATTGTTTTTTGCGTGATTTTTATATCAGCGGCATATAAAGCGCAAGTGGAATTTTAATATTGCGTTGGTTTGGTTTATCGGCCGTGTATAAAATGTTGTGTTGGCATTTGAAAACATAAAAAAAAACAAATTTAAGTTAACGTTGGTGTGTTCACTCTGTTGTTTGGTGTGTACAATAAATGTATGTAGGAATTGTCGGCGTATATACATTGTTAAGAGGGCTGCATCAAATATCTGGTTTTTAGTTTAATATTTAAGATTTGTGTAAATAGGTTCCTATTTCTTTTAGGAAGAACTTTTATAATAGGTTTATTGCAACAAGATGTTTTATTATCTTTCGGAAACGGTACCGGTATCGGTTTTTTTCGAAATGGAAATGAAAACCGTTTGCTGATTTGAGCATGTTCTTTTATTTAACCGAAAATTTACGATGGAAGTCTTATTTGACCTATACAAAACTCCAAGTCGTACTATTTGACCTATACAAAACTCGAAACCGCATTATTTGACCTATACAAAACTCCAAGTCGTACTATTTGACTTATACAATACTCTAAATCGTATTATTTGACCTATACAAAACTCTAAACCGCATTATTTGGCTTATACAAAACTCCAAATCGTATTATTTGACCTATACAAAACTCCAAGTCGTACTATTTGACCTATACAAAACTCTAAACCGCATTATTTGACCTATACAAAACTCTAAACCGCATTATTTGACCTATACAAAACTCTAAATCGTATTATTTGACCTATACAAAACTCCAAGTCGTACTATTTGACCTATACAAAACTCTAAATCGTATTATTTGACCTATACAAAACTTCAAATCGTACTATTTGACCTATATTATATATATTATACAAAACTTTATTTGTGCTATACAACACTATACATAACTTTTACTTTACGAATCATATTTTTTATCTATAAAAAATGCATTTTTTACGTCAAGTTAGAGTATACCATTTTCTATATTTGTTTAAGCCTAACCGAAAGGTATACAAAACTTTATTTGCGGTATACAAAACTATACATAACTTTTACTTTACGAATCATATTTTTTTATGAAAAAAAAATGCATTTTTTTTTACGTCAAGTTAGAGTATACCATTTTCTATATTTGTTTAGGCCTTACAGGAAGGTATACAAAACTTTATTTGCGGTATACAAAACTATACAAAACTAAAAGAACCACATGGTTTATTCCAATTTCAGATTTTCTGTTTCGTATAAAAGACCATGAAGTTGGAGTATCCCCTTTATGATGTATTGGTTCTTATATAAAAGGTGGTATACAAAACCTAAAATTGGGTATACAAAACTATACGTAACCTATACAAAACTTACATTTAGTTCAATTTCAATCTAAGTCATGTGATACTCCAACTTGACTGACCCGTAAAGAAGTATAATTTAACCTTACAGTCAATGCGACATATAACTTCATAAAAAGAGATTTTAAAACGTGTGCTTTGTTCTATTATTAATGATCAAGTATGAAACTAAATTTCTGTAGATACTATAACCAGTTTAATTCGTTTGTTTCTATGCTTTCCTAAAATGCTAAGGGAATAGTCGTTATTTCTGTAGATACTACTGCAGATTTAAAATAATAAACTCAAGGAACATAAATTGAACACTCTGTAACCCGGTTTTCTTAGGCGACTTATTGGTCTACACCTTTACTACTGTCTACAGTTCCTATACAACTGTATCTATACACTAAACTTAAAATTGCTAACGAAGCTTCGCATATCATTGTTACAGACAGTACCAAATACATCTTTAAATAAATCGAAATAAGATTTAAAATGTTGTAGATGCATATTTAGCAAGATACTAAAAAAGAAAAAATATGGATTTCTAGTTAAAATAAAAATGGTGATATCAACCACCATAAAAACCACCATATTTTTGACAGCTGTTGAAAATTGAAAAACATATACATATATGCTGAAGATGTTGTAGTACATAGATCCACTTCGGTGACATTGAATTTTTTAACGATATTATCAGTACATAGTGTAAATATAAGTACATAGTGTAAATATAAATGTAAAACTTCCACAGCTCTAGTCTCTATTATAAGGACTTTTCAGTATTGACCGGGTCATCGTTACGTAATATGTATACAATACAAAAATAAACTATATGATATAAAATACACTAATTCGATTATTCACCACCAATATAAGAAGTTTCCTCGGTGACAAAAAATTAATAGGGGATACCAGACGGTCAGGATAACTCGACATGTCAACTACGCTAGAGACGTAGACTTTCTGGACATTTGCAAACATTGGAAGAAATCAAGTTGGAAGACCACTTCCACAATCTTGATCAAATTCGTTTAATTCTCGATGAGATATAGAAAAGTTGGAAAGACGTATATATTTAAGTAAAATGGTGAATTATTAAGTGCTTGTTGAAAAACATGATCACTTTGTTTCAAAGTACTTCGAGTGAAGGTAATAAAAAAATATATTTTGAAATACGTTTTAGTTATTAAAATTAGGCAAAAACTAATACCAACAGTGTGATATCCTAACTGTTGTATATTATATTTAACCCAATCTAGGAGATATAAATTACAGGAAATACAATACATATATGTAGTTGCGTGTGAGTAAGTCCCGATATAAATAAATTTGCACTATCCAAAGAGGCAAAGATGATCATCCATAATAAGTCCAATATTCCAATGGCAGTGAAACATCAAACCATAAAGCCTATTTTATCAAAATCAGATAAAAATTTCCAAGTATACTTTAAACGACAATTTAAGTTAAAAGTTCCTTCAATCGACCTCTAGTAGAAAGCAAAAACACAATATATCTATTTTGTGACCTTTATGTACTTATCTTTCAATTCCTGAAATATTTCCAAAATTATACAAATTTACCAAACAATGAATTCATGTTGGCTGCAGAACTTTGCTTAAATTCAACATATTTTCAGTACAATGACACAATATATAAACAAATATTCGGTACAGCAATGGGTTCTCCATTATCTGTTGTTATACCAAATTTAGTAAGTACTAAGTAGCAAGCAAATTGAGACATGTACAATTTTATAAACTGTATGTAGATGATTGTATATGCTGGATACCAAGTGATAATATTGAACATGTCCTGCGCACATTTAACACATGCCATAGGTTAAAATTTACTTTCAAAAGAGCAAATCAAAATTCTATAATTTTTTTAAATGTAAAGATAATACATGATAACACGCACACAAAAACAAACTGGCACATTAAAGACACTAGTAGTAGTAGACATTTAAACTACATTCAAACTGCGGTAAATTTAAAAAAAATTGTAATTAACAGTTTAGTAGATCAGGCTATTAAATTAGCTCACCCTAATTTTAGAAAAGAAAATTTAAGCAATGGTAGAACAATATTAGAAAAAAATAGTTGTCCTAAAGACTTTTATAATAAATTAATCACAAAAAGAATAAATAAAATATATAACAGGTACAAAATTAAATCATAACATATACCACACTATACCATACATAAACAATTTAAGCGACACAATAAAACACTAATTACAAAAATCAGATATTTACATAACTTTCATACCTACCAACAATAGATATTTATTCGCAAATTTAAAAATACCCATTAAACAAGATAATCAAAGTAATGTCGTTTATAAATTACATTGCAAAGATTGTAACAAATGTTATATCGGACAAACCAAACAATATTTAAAGAAACGAATTTATAATCACCAATACACTGTTACACATAACGTCACCGCTGAAACTGCTTTATCTAAGCGCTCTAAAGATAGACGAATTTAAGAATAGAAGATTCTAGAAGAATTTTTAGAATAGAAGAATTTTGATTTTCAAAACACTAAAATTTTAAAAAGGAAAATAACTATAACAAAAGATTAATTTACGAAATGATATACATTAAAAAAGATGAAAAGAACTGATATCGATAATTTAAGCGTTATTTATCACTCCTGAATTTTATTAATTTTAAGCTCTTGACTAGGTTTTTTTGCCATGTTTTTCCCTAGTCCTTGAACAGAATTGTTAGAGCTTGACAAAAAATAGATTGATATACGAATAATTCGAATCATTTTAATTTTTATAGTTGTATTAAACCAATACATCCTTCATTATTATATGAGAATGTAATTAAAATTCGATATTTTAATGAATTCTTTGTTTTTTAGATATTTTTGTTGATAGGCATGGCCATTTATATTTATATTATTAGTAATTTGACACATATTAAATGTCAATTTCTTCCATTGAGGAAGTCTTTTTAACGAAAACATAATATTATATGTTCTGGAGTAAATTGGTATTTAATGAATTGTTGTTTTACTGACCTACAAGTGGAAATATTTCAAGAATTTGATAGATAATTATAGTTTACAACATATTTCATCAAAGAAGATGGTTAGAGAATTTGCATTACTTGTTGACTTTAAGCAACAAATCTTTCTTGTGTCTTCATGTTCGTCGTTCAAAGTTGTAATAATAGTGCAAAGAATACGAATAAAGCATATAATGAATCTTTATTAACATTCTTTTGTATTATTTATAACTGAAGGACGATCAAATATATGAAGGAATAGAATTCCACGAAAGTTTTTTAAATGGCATGCTGTGTTTGATGCTATTTCAATTCTTTCCATGGCCTATATCTATTTATATTACTATTAAATATCTTAAGTCAGAAAAATTATAGATATTTGTAGCCTTATTTTGAACAAACTTTGGTTAAATCAAGCGTATTAAATACATGATAGTGATATTAATATACTAGTATACTTTTATGTAGATAATATGTGCAATGTGCATGGATTGTAAATAATGTAATATACATATGTACAACATCACATATACATAGATGCTTTATTGTGTGTAAACACAAAAGCACACCCTAAAGCGGCTAGGGTTGCATAACAAGGATAGGAAGATTAGAGCAGCACGTGTATCGATTTTGCATTGGAATAAGGATACCTTTGAGTTATTAGTCTTAGTTATCGTTATTAATACGGCATTTTTGCCGTAATTAATAGAGCCAACGAAAGAGAGATAGATAGTTAGACTTCATTACCTTGGCTCTTCAGGCTCTCCGACTTTGAATAGAACGTGATATTCTTCCGTCCCATTGATGTTACCGATGATGGAGCATAATTAATTCTGCCTGCGAACATTCCAGTTATCATATTTCAAAGTCCATGTCGATAATATAGGTAGGTCCTCTCAGAAGCGTACCAGTACTGGGAGTTTTTGTATAAAAACTAATTAAAACTTCAGCGAAGCCAAACCAATAACCACGAATTTTGTGTTATTTTTGTTGAAATGACAATACTTTTTATAATAAAGTTGACTTATCAGTCGCCGTAATTTAATAAGTGTTGAATTTCTTAACGCAAATTAGTATTTACAGTACATTTAATTAATGATAATAAATCCCAGTATATAAAGTAAAATTATAGGCATTTCACGAATTCGCACGATAAAGATATAACCTAAATGTTTAAAACCTTTTACAGGCAATATGTACAACATTCCACTATATTGCAAATGAGAACATTTTGCATGACTATCACTTTTACTAATTCAATATAATTGGTTTGTCTATGGTCTTACCTGAGTATCTTACAGCACTAGAAAGATAGATTAAACACAAATTATATCTTTTTATTACAATTTCACCTTTGTGTGGTCATATAAATCAAATTTATCATTTACAGTACTTTTTGGTGGTCACATTTTAGATACGGCCAGTACTCTTGCTCGTAATTCAGTAGGTATGCCAATTTAGAATAACGAATTTTAATTAATTAATTTTAGCAAATAATCATATCACTGATAAAACAGTTTAATTTAATCCTCTAATTTAAGATAGTAACTTTTAAGGTACCGATGAAATATGTTCCATAAATTGAAATATAGCTTCACCGCCAATTTACTACCAATTTAGAGTTGGTAAATTTCCACAGTCTGTATCGTTATGCATACAAAGCCTGTTTGGCATTCTCTGATATTTTCTTGGATCGATATTTCGACTACTGTATCATCTACAATAGTTATAGATTAACTTTTTCATCGTTTCATATCAAGTATCTGCATAATAAAAATATTTTTTGATCACTGTACCATGTACCATGTATGAACACAGTAAGTTTGTACTTGGCAGACCTTTCTTTCTCATTTTTTGTTCGCTCTAAAATTGTTTAGACAAAAGCCATGTATTTTAAATTAAGTATAGATAGGACGTCGAATATCTGTATAAGAAAATGGATATTTTTTAAGTATCAAATCAAAAAGAATAAAACGCTGAAAAGTTATAATCTACTACAGAATAGTCGAAATTTCATACAGGCTGTCCCAGCTGACGCGGTTTCTTTGATAATTTGTTTATTTTACAGTATAGGGAAAAAAGTTTCAAATAAAAGTTGTCCCTATTTTTACGATGCATTGCTAGAAAATATTTTTAAATACACAGGGCGTCCCAATTATAGAAAAAGCGTATGTAACTTTATTATTTTAAATGGATCAATAAATATTTTATCAAAAATTTTGCAATTGCAGCGCTCTTGTTAATGAGCTGTAGGATCAAAACTTAAACCGGTAGAAAATTTTGGTTTGCGCGGATTGATACGTCTTGAATTGCTTTGCTGTTTCCTATATTAACATGTACGGATCCTTTTGTTGACATACAGCTCTTGGCGCTAACATTTGGAAACATTTAAATGCCAATAATTCTGTTTTTTTTCTAATGGGACACCCTATATCTGTTTACAGGGTTGGGTGTAAAATTAAATTCTCTTTCTCTTGACATCAGAATGTACCCATTTATCTGCAACCGTTTTAGAGAAAAATGTATATTTCTTCTGCTACTGTCGAAACAGACCATTTCAATTTGCACAAAGTAGGTTACGTAACAGTAATATTATGACAGATATATTTAATAATCATTTGTACCATTTATAATAATGGAAAAAATCGATGGCCTTTCCATTTTCTCTTAAACTGAGGAATTACGTCCCGTTTGAAGATACAGAATTCATTAGTGAAGTAGCGAGTACTAATATTTAACTATATCACTTCTTTAATAGTATCTGTGGTAGATAAAATAATATTGAAACGTTACGGATTTTATTGTCACTTATTTCCATTATTCGAGGGAGGTTATTACGTATAAGTTGTATTTGCGAGTGCTCATATACGCAAGATTACTAGAAGAAAACGCTGATACACAGGAAAATCATTTTATAACTATAAAATAGAAAATATTAACAAGAGAAACAACCAAAGAAATAGGAAAAAATAATCCTTGTCTGTCAATCATAAAGTTTCACCGAACCTAATCCATCAGGAAATGATGTGAACAGATCTTTTGGCGGTCATTGAAGTGTGACCGAGATAGCATTGAGATCTGCCCCGGCACTGTATCCCCACGGGAAATCAGTTAACCCGCTGCTGATAGCTCTCTTTTCGACGCTATACGCTTGCATTTTTCTCCGATTTAACTAATGGCTTTTCGGATAATGCACAAATCTCTTACCACAATGTTGCATCTTCTAGTTTTAATATATAAATGAATTTCGATTGTTCCCAGTATCAATTTACATAACTGGCTTTGAATCTGGCAGACACAAAAATTTACGTTTGCTGCAAGTATAAATTTTAATATAGCAGCATTTGATTTGCAGTTATATTCATAATTTGTTATCATTACAGATTACTGCAGCATTAATTTAATTACCGATTACTTTGTCTTCTAGTTTTGTAAAACCATAGATATCATAGTTGCTTAATTGCCGCTGGATTTCAAAAGACGGAGGACGATAAATGGAAGATTTTATTTTTGAAGTGTTAAGACACTGTATAAACCTAACTCGACTCAATGTTAATTTTATATGAAACACAAGCATTAATAATTTTGTTAAATGGTAATTCATAGTTTCAGCTGCTTATTCTTAGCAGTTTCATTTCTTGAAATCACATATTTATCTTTAATTCTATCCACACTTTTAATGGAAGACCAAAAAAAAATATTGTAATAATTCAATTATCGTATTATAACTTATAAATAGATCATTATTTAGTTTATACAAATATTAAATAATTTACTACCCCATGAATCAATCTTGAATATTACTGTATAAGCACACATAAAAATTTAAATCAAACATATTTACCTTCATGTTATATGGAATTAAATACATTTTTTTGACAATCTCACAGATTTAATAACTACTTTCAAAAATGTAGAGAGACTGCTACAATATCGACATATATAACCGAGAAACATTTCCATGTAATCCCGCTAAATCTTGTTCAAAGCATCGTCGTTTACAGTATCCTTTTTAAACTTATCCATCTGGTCCCAGTATTGTGTGTGCCAACGGTTTTAGGATGAAATTCGCAGACTATTGTGTCAATTTACTGAATGAGGGAATCAAATGCATTGGAAGCAGACATCCAGCTTGCTGAAAAACCCAATATAGAAAGATTGTAGATAGTAGATGCGTACCCGTGAAGTGGTGAGTATACGACAAAGACGAAAAGATAGACGGAAAAAGGGAGATATATTAGATACAGATGGCAATAAAGGATCGGATGACCCCTCAGTGGAAATGAAAACAGCGCGATCTTTTAAAGAATTAACATCAAGATGCAGAACAATGTAATGTATACGACTTCTTAGATTATACAGGTATGGTTACTTCACTATACCTATAAAATAAATTAATAATAAATCTAAATTATATTTTCCCTAGAATAAAATCTGCAGAGACATCATTAGATTTACTATGTACGTCTTTCTAATAATTTTCAGTAAAACTGGAAATATACTTATCTTTATTTAATTTTTTCTTCATTTGAGAATATGGTTTTTATTGTTACGTTTCAGCGATTTTTTTGTTTACTTTTTTCAACATGCTGTTGTCCCTTTTTCGCTTATATTACATTTCTGATGTTACAGACTGTCTTATCTATTTCCCACGAGTTTACTCGAAAACTAATGGCAATAAAAGCTTACATCCAGAAATATTAAAACAATATTGTTGATAAAACTTTAGTCGATAAAACTTTGTTATTAGAACATCCTCCTCCTAAATACACTCTTAGATTCCCCTTCCCCTTTATTTTCTCAAATTGTACGCTCTCTTTCTTCGTGCCTTTTAATTGCAAGTAATTTTCGCAATAGTCATAAGTTTACTCCCATTGCTAGAAAAGGGTTTAGTGATTGTCAAACATGGCATATTTGTATCACATACATCATAGCAGGGGATATTTTGAGCGTTATCTGGTTTGCGATCGGCCAACTGACCGTACGTATGATAACAACCTTGATTTGCAAATTAATATGTAATCGTGTCGTGTATAAATATAACACGGTCGATGAGCTCACTTAACTGTCCCATGTGGATTTTTTTTCTTATAATTTAAATTGCCTGTTTGCTTGCGGAAACTTGATGTGCGTAAGGGCGCTGGCCCGGATGACATTCCGGCAGTTTTCTTGCGTAAATATGCAGCCAACTTAACTCCATTTATAGCTATTTTTAACATGTCACTTTCAACGGGACATTTTCCTGTTGAGATCTCATGTTGTTCCTGTTTACAAGTCTGGAAATAGGAAGATGAAAATTATCGTCCAATCTCTATACTCTCAACTATGTCACAGATTTTCGAGTCGGTTGTTTATAATTATTTACTTACTTCATTCATACTTTAAAGAATTAGATAATTCCTGAGCATCATGGCGTTTCCCCAAGTAGATATGTTGAATCCAAACTATTAGTTTATTATGATTACACATCGAAGACTTTGGATAGCTTTGTACAGGTCGATTCGGTATATACTGAATTTACTAAGGCCTTTGACAAAATTTATCACAATATTCTGGTAGATAAACTGAATAAGTTAAGAACACATGGTGATTTGGTACGTTAGATAAAATCATATATGTATCTCTAATAGAACTCAGGCAGTTAGGTTGAATGGCTTTGTGTCTGACTTAGTTTCTGTTACCTCGAGAATAGCTCAAGACTCGCACTCAGGCCCGTTATTGTTTATTATGTATATCAATGATATATCAACCTGTTTTTGCAATTCCGACGTTCGACTCAGACTTTCACATACATTAATTTGGAATCCTCAATACAACATTTACACTACTAGACTTGAATCTGTTCAAGAAAGGGTTGTTGATCATCTATTAAGGAAATACAATGTCCCATTAGAGTTACATCGTATAATTAGTTCTGAAGTCAGTGTATCGTGTACCCAAGCCGGTCTAAAACAAAACCAGAAAAGTAAAACAGCAGAAACCAAGCTTTTTATGAACTCAAAACAGGCCGGTGTATTACACCAAACGATATCCATTTCTAAGAAAACCGTGATGTTAAATAATGGCACCTTACCTTTTCTCGACGTATTAATGACGACAGCAACATAAGCCACACCGTATATCGTAAGAAAACACATGCCGACCGATATCTACACGCTACGTCACATCATCAACCGCACCAAAAGAGATCCCTTATTAACACGTTGCTAAGAGGAGCAGAGAATATAAGCGATAAGGAACACAGATCATCTAAGGTTCAACATGTACACAACGCATTGCGACCGATCGGTTAGAAAACCAAGGACATACGTCAAAGATGGAAAGAGAAGAAGAACGAGGATGTAAGTCAGTAATAAGTGACAGATTAAAGAAAACATTAGATAACACTGTCAAGAAGATAGAGCAGTTAGTTCGGCTGAATAAAAATCAACTGCCCAAGCTACACACCAAAGGCATATACGAACTTGTAATTACGGAAAAAGTTACATCGGACAGACAGCAAGGAGCATCCAGTGCAGAATTAAGGAATATCGACGGGATACCCAACGTGAAAATACGAAAAGGTCTGCAGTAGCTGAACACTTATTTCAAGATGGGGGACATTGCATTAATTATGACAACGTTAAAGTCTTCGCCAAAACAACGCAGTACCATCAGAGATTGATACGAAAATCACTGGAAATTATGAAGAATCCAAGTAACTTCAACCAAGAAGATGGATACAGACTGAGCAATACCTGGGGACTAATTATATCGTCGACGTAACCACAACACCATAACGAATGCAGCTCATCGAACTATAACCAATCAGCGAAGCGAAGAAGAAACAAGGTATATAACGAGGAGCAGAAGACAGCAACATCAGTCTTTAGAAATTCTTTGAAGAAGGTGACAGCATGATCAGCGAAAAGTCAAGTGCAAACTTATCTACGCGACAGCACCCAGAAGACTTCAAAAGAGTAAACAACGGTAGTGACCTACGTTCATAAAGTTGTCTTTTACTATTTAGATACCTTATCGAGTAAACATATATCTTGAAATTTGACTTGTTGGTAACAGCTACCCACATTTTGAGCTAATTGAATCAGTTGGGAGCCAAGCACCGTCCCAAGATATATACACTCTACAATATCATGATTCTAAAGTTCCTGAAGGTATTTCTGCATGACGTCAAGCCTGATAATATGTTAACCGCCTGTTTTTGCACAACAAAACGCGTTGTATATTACTAGATCTACCCCAATGCGTTATTGCAAACTGTGGACGAGATTGAAACGAAGCAAAGTAATAGGCTTTTAGAACATCCGCGCAGGAATACTTTGCAAGCTTTCTCAATGCATAAACTTTCCCTGACAATTGTTCTGCAAAGTTTTCAATATGATCCTTCCACGTCTAATTTGTGTCTATCGTGACCTCAAGCATTTCAACTAAGTTTGAAATTCCGAAGTTACATCTACCCTAATACTTTTTCGGTTAGAGAAAAGAATTGCTTTGGTTTTTGTAGAGTTTAGTTGGCGAGACGCTTTGGTTTAGCATTGCCACTATCTTTCAATTCCTGAAATATTTCCACTTATAGGTCAATAAAACAACCATTAATTAAGTACCAATTTATTCCAGAACATATAATATTATGTTTTCGTTAAAAAGACTACTTCAGTGGAAGAAATTGACATTTAATATGTGTCAAAATACACAATTACAATACACTGTTACACATAACGTCACCACTGAAACTGCTTTAGCTAAGCACTGTAAAGATAGACGACATAATTTTGATTTTCAAAACACTAAAATTTTAAAAAACGAAAAATAATTATAAAACAAGGTTAATTTACGAAATATATACGTTAAAAAAGATGAATTTTTAGAACTGATATCGATAATTTAAGTGTTATTTATAATAATTTAATTCCCGCCTGAATTTTATTAATTTTAAGCTCTTGACTAGGTTGTTTTGCCATGTTTTTCCCTAGTCTTTGAACAGAATTGTTAGAGCTTGACAAAAAATAGATTGATATACGAATAATTCGAATCATTTTAATTTTTATAGTTGTATTAAACCAATATGTGTTTTTTGTACCAATATGTTGTTTTTTAGATATTTTTGTTAATAGGCATGGCCATTTATATTATTAGTATTTTGCACATATTAAATGTCAATTTCTTCCACTGAAGAAGTCTTTTTAACGAAAACATAATATTATATGTTCTGGAATAAATTGGTATTTAATTAATTGTTGTTTTGTTGAAATATTGTGGAAATATTTTAGGAACTGTAAGATAAGTACATAAAGGCCACAAAATAGATATCATTGCCATTATGATGTTCAGGCTTCTCGTTAACACTTTCAGTTGCATATAACCAATATGTTATCATCGCGTATTCATTCGCGTATCATTCTCGTAATTAATGATTAGTGCACTGCCGCCTTTTAAAGGATCATCTAGCTCATTGTGAATGCACTATACTCTTTTAAATAATAATCTAACTCAGTGTGAATGTGAATGTGGATCAACAGTAGTAAAGGTGTCAAGACAGAGCCCTATTGGACACCCGTGTCAACCGCTACAGATCCGAAATCAGAGTTGTCCACCTCCGCCTCCTGCGTTCTATCCCTAAGGTACGAACGGAATCAATTAAAATATACCTCCTTAACCCTGTAATTTTGCAATTTATTCAGTAAAAATCTGGTCAATTGTTGTTTTATTGACCTATAAGTGGAAATATATCAAGAATTGAAAGATTTGTATCTAAATACACTTCTGATTGTACTCATGATAAATATTTGGATTAGGCAATCAGCTCCACTTATTTCACTGATATTTTTTTATTTAATTTAAAATGTTTTATCAGTTTGGTGATCATCAAGCTAATAGCTGCGATTACCGTTTTAAATTTCATAACTTAGTTACGACGAATCCTCTAAGTAATACAGTGCTACAGACCGCTCATGGAGGTTGACCAAGAAAACAGATCAACAAGAAATGGGTTCAACTCACACAAAATGTATTTTTTATTGGCAAATAATAAGATATACGTTACATTAAAAGAACAACTACAAAAATCTCTTTTCATCAAAAAATCGCCTCTCCCCTGCAAAACAAATCGTACTACCGAGGGCATTATCTGTATTAATTTTCGCAGGAATTCAACTGGAATATTATTCCACTCCTTCTGTAATACATTCTAGAGTTTTTTTAAGTAAGAGCCACAATGCTCACTTTTTATTTAATTTGTCCCAAAACAACTCTATCAGCTTGAGGTCGGGATTTTAGAGTGAAAACGTCATGGTTTGTTTAATATTCATCAAGACCATTTTTGCATATCTGGACCGTATGCACGGGATCACTCTTCTGCATAAACACAAAATTCTGGCTAATTAGTTGTAAACCAAATAGACTCGCTTTGTTATATCTCATCGTCTCATTTCTCCATTAACACGTTATTCAACAGAAGTAATTATATATACAATAATAGAAATAAGAAAGAAAGGTTGCGAGTGGTATAGAAAAGCTACCAAAAAGCACCATAAAAGTTATCACTATTTAATACACTTTTGTAGTAAATTTTATTCTACATTAAGAATGATAATGCAATTTATTAGCTAATTAATTTATATTCGGTATTTCGAATCAAGAATAATACACGTAGCTATATATAAATATAACCCAAAAAAGAAATGACAAAACACAAACATTATTTCAACCGAAGAAAAATGATCTAGCAAATGCGGTTTTTGTGTCGCTGAAAACCTTTCGACGGCAAAGACTTCGGAAAAGACGAACTTGTTTTCATCCTGCGAGGGTGTACCAACCCTATGAGGAAAGAAAACAAATGTCGGTCGCTTGGTCACTCAGCATGCCGCCTTTCCATCAATCAGGGGTTGTTACTGTCACACTTTTAACCTTTTTCCCTTATCAGAAGATAAACTACGGGTCATTGAAAGATTGAGCCTTACAGATTTAAAATTTAAATGGGTATATTAAGCAAGTTTTCAGTAAAGAGAGCTTATAAAGTTTTCAATTTTCTAGTTGTAGAAAGAGCTAAAATTATTCAAATATAAAGCAGAAACATTTTGTACTTATGTGTATTACAGTTACATTTTAGAGACAATACTGAGTCAAGTAATGGTATTTAACTATTATTATATATCATATATGTATACTATTATTTATATTATACATAGTACACGCAAAAAGTTCAAATTAAAAATAAATTAGCTGGGGCCACTGTTTTGTTTTCAACTTTAACTTTTCGCGTGTGTTTGTTTACGCATAGCTTCTGAGTCTGCTGCCACTTTGTCTATTCTCTAGTAGCAATTATTGATTTTACTTCCGCAAGAAAAACGGGTTTCCGAATATATAATTCATTTTAATATATTATATACACATTTCTAAATAGGGCGCATATGTAACTACCATTCGAAATATACTAATACAATGCGTAAATATTAAAAATATTGCCTCTGCAGTAAATAACAATTAATTTTAAGTTAAGTGAAGTTGCAATTTCTGATATAACAAGAGTAATTCTCTGCTGGTCTATCTTATATATAGGAAGTTCAGCGAAGTAAAGGTTTCACACAACGTAACGGATTTATATGCTGATTTCTGAAACATATCTAGAGAATATGACCTGAAATCAAATGCACTAACTGCACGACGTATCCTAGTAAAATTGTTCGTGTATTAAATCCGGGATTTATATGCTTTGTAATACGACCCGCTAATTTTATGATAATTTTATTCTTCTAAGCTCTTTTCGATAGCTGAGTGAAATAGAAATTCAATCAAATAACGTAAAAAATAATTAGGCACGTGCTTGAATATGCATACATATATAGCACACTTTTTCATTACGCACAGCAAGTTCTAGACTGATAGTTACGTCAAGCAAGCAGTCCGTTAGTATTCTTGGAAAGATTCACAGATATATCGGTGTAATCGATAGAATCTTTAATCGGTTCTTGGTGAAGCATTCTGATAAAACAGAGATAACAAACTCAAGATTTAGCTGTTTCACAAAATTTATATATACATACCAGTCGTTTTGAGTTGTAGGATATTCAAAGCGAGGAGGAGGTAAAGGGAGCTACGTCCCCACCAATATTGTAGAGCACACCAATATAGACTAGACTGTGGTAGAGTCATACGCGTCCCTACTTTATAGCTAATTTTTTTACCTCTTACCCCTTCACGGCGTTATTTACCCCATTTCTCAAAACGACCGGTCTATTATCAATATACATTGCCATTACTAGTCACGAACTCTATGGGTTTGTGGTAGTTTACTCAATTCTAACAACGAATATTATTTGAATCCACGATGGCACTGGTTGTACCAGAATACGCCAGCTTCAAGAAACCAAATCACAAACATCATTTGATTCTACTAATATACTTTTATGATAATACTCAGACGTACTATACAAATATGCCTAGCTAGATCTGCAGTGACCACCTGTAGACTAGTCCAGATTCTTTATACTGACAGCATTAATAAGCTTTGTTAAGGGTGATTGTTTCTTCATCAGTTAAGATATCTGCAGCTTTCAATATCACAAAATTTAAGAGTTGTAATTTTTTCAATTACCAGAGAAGCTAGTTTAAATGTTGTAAAGTAAAGTCTCTCCTCGCTTAAACTTTAAATGAATCGCATCGTTTAAACCAGGTCCAGGATAATTTTTTTATTAGCTTCTAGGTGTGTAATTATTTTCGAGATCTTTTTTGTCCGATTTAAATATAGATGTTACAAATACTTGTTTCTATGGGACACATCCTATTTCTACACAAATAGTCAGCGCAGTTTCTAAGAATTGCTGAGGTGTCCTATCAGGACCTCCATCCTTATGAACATTTAACCAATCTATAGAATACCATATCTTACAATATCTTGGCACCACATCACAGTTACATAGTGTTGTGTGTCCATGAACAACCTAAAAGAATAAAAGATGTGATTGTACATATGAAAGTACGAAAAAACTTTCTATTAACATGGGCCCGGAATTGCTTCTTAAGGGAGCTACCGCACTTTAGATATGACGTCACAAAACTGGTGTTTGGTCAATTTATCTTGAACTACATAGATTTAATTTATTATTCAAATTTGGTGCATGTTTAACAAATAATCATTTATACTTTCTATATTTATTGGCTAGTGACTATCGCATACAAGGTTGGAGAGGAGTTAGGGGCTCTATATATTTTCTAAAGTGCGGTAGCTCCTTTAAGAAGCATTTCCAGACCCAACTTGATAGAAACTTTTTTTCACACTTTTGTATGTACAATCAACCATTTCATTGTTTAGGGGTTTTTTGTGGACACACTGTATAAAATAACATCATCAATGGTTATATCAGCAAACACCGAGGAAAAATATCTATTAAAGAGACCACAAATAGCATTAATACCATCCACATCGTCCCATTTAACTAATAGCGGCTTATTAAAAAAATTTCTGTAAAGTCTCCAATATTCACGTATCTAATATTACTCTCTAATCACCTTAATAGTTGACTACGAGAACCAAAAATGAAATTTGGATGTTGTAATTATTCTAGATGATATACATGTACTGAACAATACATGTAAAATTACAATAAACTTGCCAATAGCAGTATCAACGTTGGTAATGGCCAGCTCATGATACCAAGTAATTAATTCTAATAAGGTTTTCAATGCACTGTAATTCATTCATTTAAAATCGTATATAGTGTGACAGTTAATTGTTGAAAATTCCTCGCGTAGTTCTTCAAAATAGAATTCAATAGAAGGATGATAAGCGTGCTCTATAACTAATGATTGGGCCAGAGCAATGAGACAAATATGTTGAGAGCTATTGGAAAATATTGAATCTAATCATTATTATTTGTGATAGGCGTTAAAAAAATAAAGGCACTTAACCACCAAATAGTCAACCCATAATTATTATCATTAGAAGAGCTATGTAGAAAACAGATGTAGACACCACCATTAACAAGGCCAGGATACTTCTCCAGTAGCACAACAATACTAGGCATGTTGTTCCAACACGCGATTAAAATATTTAATGCGGGCGCATTATCTAATTACTATATGTTACCATTATTGTATTTCTATATCAATCCAATGTTGAAATACGTACAACGTGGCTGGTATGTATTAGAAGATAAAATAGTTTGGAAGCTATGAGGTATAGCAAAATAATAATAATAAGGCTCGGCACGTAGTAACAAATAATGAACTTGACCAATGCCGCGCATGTTGTATATATACAGTATTGCAAGTAAGAATAAGAGAGATTTAGACAATCGATCAATATATGTATACTGCCAATATTTGTCCTACAAAGGGCCAATATATTATACCGACATTTTAAAAATATTTTTAAAATACTGTTGTACTGCATTTAGGCAATATTGGTGGTATATTGGCTAGGGAGGGTTGACCATTATATATCGCCAATATTCCTTCTATAACGGACCAATATATGTATTACATTAGTATTTTAAAAACAGTTCGTTGTACTATAAATATTCCTTTGGAAGGCCAATATTGGCGATATATATTGGACAACCATGTTTAGCTAATATAACACCAACATTGGCTAAATCCTTCCTATATTGGACACATTTACAATGTGGTACCTAGATGTTACCAACATGGGTATGAAATTGTGTGCTGTTGGGGTTAATACACACTCAAATATCGTCGAGATCCACAAACTACACCAGCCTTGAAACAATCTTTCACGGCAATAAAAACACCACCATCCCTCTTCTCATAGAAGTTTGTGCAGTTTCTTCTAAACACAGCGAATCCACTAGTAAAAAATACCATATCACATACATATGTCATGCGTAAGATTGCTTTCAGTGATGCACATTATATTAGCACGATAATTTAAAACTCATTGCACAAATACATCTATGCTCGAGCTGACACGATTAACGTTAACATTACACTAAAGCAGAAAATTCACAAAGCAAGCAAGCCTTACAGGTAAAAATGGCTAATTAAGTTTCCTTATTTAATTTTCCAATCTTTTTGCAACTATAGAAGGTCTATCAGTTCTTCTTATGAAAACAACACCGCTCTTTAATGTTAATTAATAAAATATTCCTAGATATAGGTATACATGTTGTTATGTAACTTTATATCATCCACATAATACATAATATGTTTTTGATTGCGTTTTGTATGATTTTAGAATTCGCAATGTATTCGATATGTCATCATATCTGGAAACCTAAATGCTTCATTATTATTTCTTGTTATTATTTAAATTACTAGGTTTGGAATGAAATTTGAATGAAAACATTTAGATTAACTTCAGAAATTTCATATCTCATAATTGGTTTCGCTACAAAATATTGAACGCTAAAATCAAGTTGCAGTAAGATCTCAATTCACTATTATATTCACTATTATAAATATAAATTATATATAACTATAAATTATATCAATATATGTACTTATAATTTTATCCGTATATACATACACATATGCTGCATGCCATGGAAACTGCAACACCAAGAAGGGTTGCGAATTTTTTGACCAAACTTGGTAGAAACGTATAACTAGTCAAAGGCAATAATTGATTAAAATACTAGGTGGTCGATATCCTCTTGGGGTATGGTGGGGGATTGCCTAAATTCATAAGTTTTCGTCCCATAATGTCCCACACATGTTCTATTGGCGAGAGGTCGGGGGATTTGGGTGGCCATGGCAAGATATTGACATGAGCCTCTTCGAAGCGATTTATGGAAATTCTCGCTACGTGGGGAGGGGCATTATACTGCTGGAAAAGTGGGTCTTCAAGCGTTTGAAGATATGGAAGAATATGGTGTTCCACCACCTCATCAATGTATCGCTGGGCGTTCATGGTGGTTTGGATGAATACCAACTGAGACCTACTCCCATATGCTATAGCACCCCATACCATAACACCCACTGCTCGATGTACATGCCTTTCAACGGAAAACTGAATATCACAACGTTCCCCACGTCTTCGTCTGACCCTCATACGGCCATCATGCATCCCTAGACAAAATCGAGATTCATCACTGAACACCACCTTATGCCACTCCACGATCCAATGCATTCGCAATCTACACCACTCCAAACGTTCCTGTCGGTGTTGAGCCGTAAGTGGTAACACAAGATGTGGACGATAAGATTGTAAGTCGAAACCCCTAATTCGACGATAAATGGTTCGAAGGGTTACAGGACGACCTTGATTACCTAACCACACGTCAGCAACCGATCTAGTACTGGAGAACCTGTCTCTTAGTGCCATTAGGCGAAGGCGGCGGTCCTGTATCTCATTAGTTCTTCTTCGGCCTCCGGTTTCTCTTTGGCGTCTATCCTGACGCTCCCAAGTCCATGATTGATAACAGCGCATAATGGTGGGTTGGTTTCGGTTAAGGCGATTTGCAATTTCCCTGTATTAGAAACCACCTTCTCGCAAACCAACAATTCGACCTCTGTCGAATTCGCTTAATTGGCGATAATTTCCACGTTGCCGCACTAGGCATAATAAAACTCTTTAAACACGTTAAACAAAGGTATAATAAGACAAAACCATTGAAATTAATTTGAAACAAACAATAAATACACCACACATTAATGTCATCGAAAACTGAATGAAGTGTCGGATGTGCCATGACCACTTGATCTATCGCAACAAAATTTTAATCAATTATTGCCTTTGACTAGTTATATGTTTCTACCAAGTTTGGTCAAAAAATTTGCACCTATTCTTGGTGTTGCAGTTTCCATGTCATGCAGTATATATGTATAATAATATCGAAATTATTCGGAACGTCGGCCTGTCAATTATTAAATAAAACCAATTTTATATTTGCTTAATATTTCGTAATTTGTTAATTACTTCACCAGGAGAATACTACAACAACAATTATTTACAAGTTAGTTTACAGAAAGCTCAAGCTATAGGTCATAATACTTACAATATATGATTTTTCAAAATATTACGGTGACTTGATATACTTATTATACTTGATAATTTTACAAGTGGACACCAGTCGTTTTGAGAAATAGGATAAATAACGCCGGGAAGGGATAAGAGGCACGAAAATTCACTAAGAAGTGGAGTCGCGTATGAGTCTACCACAGTCTAGTCTACAGCGCGTAGACTAGACTGTGAGAGACTCATACGCGACCCCACTTCTTAAGCTACATGTACACTGTAGACTTTTTCACTAGATTTACTCTCGTTAGAGTTACTCAAGGTTGAATTTACAAATGGACACAGCAGTGGGAGCACTCTAGCGAGATTTAGTCTAAGTTCTAGCGAGACCGATGTAAATCTAGCTAGAGTTGCAGTGGACACACTTTCGAGACTTTACCGCGAGAGTGATCTGGCTTTATTTGACTGATTAATGCCCGGTTTCTGACACGTTAAACAAGTACAACACAGGTTGGTATCTGACGATTTAACAAAGACAGTCCTCGTTAAATCGTCATATACCAAACAGATAACTGCTGTTTAACGTATCAGAAACCGGGCATAAATAGAGCAGTTTCTCTAGCGGACTGTTAAAAACAGTATGGCTTCCAAAGGAATGGTGTCAAAGAAAGTACGGCATAAAGAGGAAACGTTGAAATTAATAGAAATTGCCATTCTGAATTGAGTATCTTTCTTCGTTATTATTGGTTCAACTTTCTTCACTAAACATTCAAAGTCTTTAGGGCACATACGCAAAAAGTTTTTACACGATTTGAAATCCTCATCATATAACTCATTCAACAGCTGAGTGAAAAATCCATATTTCTGTCGTTCTAATATCCACTTTCTAACCCACACATACTTTGTTTCTTTTTATTTATTCGCTGCTTATTTCTATTTTTCATAATTAATAAAACTATAGCAGCAGCAATTTTTTTATTACATGTTATTGGCATTTTGCAGTATTTCCAGCTAAAGACTACAATTATATACACATAATCTGACTACATTACTACTTTGTCGCTAGTTTGTGCTCTTAAAACTATGATGAGATGATGACGCTAGTAGAGACGAAAATCTACAGTTTGCACGAACCGTAAAGTCTATAGTATACACAGTCAATAGAGCTGGTTAGGTAGAATTCACTCTACGACCACTCTACGGTAGTCTAGCTAGACCTAAAATTACTGCAGTGTACACACAGAGTTAGATTTGTCTAGGTAGAGCAAACAGAATCTAGCTAGATTTTACTCTACAGTGTACACGTACCACTAGCGAATTTTCGTACCTCTTACCCCTTCTCGGCGTTATTGATCCTATTTCTCAAAACGACCGGTATGTAATAATTGTCAATATATATTAATGTAAAAAGCAGTTTTTTTTATAAATAATGTGTAAAGAATAATGTAAAGAAGTACGGTCGAAAATAAAATACTTTTAGATATATGTGTATACGTATATATAATCCGGACATCATTGATATGCTTTACGAACAAAACTGCCATCTAGATGGAAATCAACCTGTGAATTGACGAAATTCATGGAGACTTCATTGTTAGTGATTTAAGTTGGCTGAAGAAGTTTTAACAGGTGACCAAGGAAACAAAGTAAACAAGTAGAATTGTTTATTGTGTCATGTTTATCATCCCTTTTGTCGGATTACATTTATATTACGATAAAAACGAATGAAATTTGATTATCTAAATTTCATTTACTCATCTGCAATGGTTTTGAGGTACCTATGTAATGAATTTATTGTTAAAGCTACTAGAAATATGCATTCACCGATTACGATTTAAATAAAATCTACACAAAAGTGTTCCGCTTCAACAACAATCTACATGCTGCGGCGTAGTACTACTCGTATAAATTTAACTCAACTCTCACGACAAAAAAAATCATTATTTATTTTTTTGTATTTAGTCACCAACAAATATTGCATATTGCTATACATTCATATGGATATTCTTTTTGTTCCTTGTAAGTCGAATTTTTATACAAAATATTACATGTCTATAATAGTCCCATCTTAAAAATGTGAGTGGCTAGAATTTGACGGTACTATACCCATGGTATTTCACGTAGTTTTAAGACTTCAGGATTAAAAGAAAACAAATTATAATTGACTCTGTTTAAAAATATTTTGAAAATTGTATCAGCAAGATTTATTTGTTTAATATGTAACAATATCTACCACAACACATCAGGTGCCATTTTCATTAATTATATTTATTCAATTAATTTCTCTCTCATGAAAATAAGCTACTACGTGCCTTATAAATCCATCTCACATTATATTTAAGCACAGTTCTATGAAAGCACCGTGCAAGAATAGATATCACATTATCCCATAAAAATGCCTTGCAGCACGTGACACACTGAAAATCTAGAATTCCGGGCGGCTAAAGTCAGTCCGATTCCGGGTTCACTCGAAGCACAGACCTCGTTTTTACTCCGAGTGCTTTTGTCTCTACCCTCCAGCGTTCAGTAGGAGATTAGAAGTGCACGTATCAAGTAAATCAAACAGGTGCTCTAACTAAATCAACAACATTAGTGATAATGTTAGTTAATATTTCCTATGAAAAAGGTTCTAAGCGCAACTATCGTATATGGTAAGTCATGCTAATTAAATGTTTCCTTTATGACGTAAAAAAATTTCCCTCAGAAATCTCCGTAAAATTGCCAGGTCCCGGGCGACTATCCAACAAATACACTTTCAAATCAACGATAAACCACCTGCGTTTACCCCTCTATATTCTACACCCTACGGAATGAAGCACTCCGTTCAATTCAACAGGTTGGCAACGGCGCATTTATTATTTAACTGGCAATCCTAATCACGCGAAATCACCTGTTACTTGATCTCGCCTCTTTTCACCACCGTGTTTGGCTTATACATAAATAACAAATCCAGAATTATTTCCTCACTGCTCACGTAAATAAATCCATTGCGATCAATGGCGTTACGTCCCCTCATCTTGGGGTATACAAAAGGAGACAATTAAGTTACATCTCAAGTAACCTTTGTTCAATACAATAATATTGAATTCGTTCTTCTTTTAAATATTTGTTATTTTAAGTAGCATATATAAATGGTGTTACATATGTTATATAAAAAATACATACATATTATGCGTACAATATAAAACGTTTCTAGAACATCTCCATGTAAATGTGTATTCGATTTAAACTAAAAATCATAGTGAGAGTATAGCTTGTTATTTAAGCTAAACATTATTTTAGTTACTTTGCAGGGATTAAATCCCCACTATTTGTGTATACTTCCAAGCTTTGAAATATTAATAAAAAAAAGTTCAGTAAAATTTATAGCAAATAGCATATGACTTTCAAAAGGAAGCAAAGAAACACCAACCCAAAATTATTGGTAGCCCCAAAATCAGTGTAAATTGTCATGATATTTATTTAAGGAATTTTTTATTTAAATATTTCTGACTACAAATATATTTTAAGGTTATGCAGATATACAACAATTTATACCTATTCAAATTCGAGTTCTATTAATATAGTAGCTATAGGTTCCTGAAAACGCTTACGGGATTAGTATGCTAATAAAACACATTTTATTAAGCTTCTATCTGCATCCAAAATTACCTTTATCTTTTAGTTTGAGTACTGCTGTTATTAAACGAATTACTTAGAACCAGGCCAGTCCAACGTTATTATACTACAAACAAGTACATCAGTATTAATCTCATCTCTACCATTAAACTCAAACACTTTTGAAATTGGAAGATTGGTATCAACAAATAAAGTGTAAAATTGAGGGAATAGTCGGATTTGTATAGATATTCGCTCCCAGAGCATTTTATGTTTTGCTTGATATGATATGTATGATGTCACATATACAGACAGATAAACATTCTCGACCTAGAATTTAAAAATAATAAGATGTTGACATTTTCTAAACACAAAAATTTGATTTTTTTCCTGGACGCCTGGTATAGTTTCGTAGAGTTTATAATACTGCATTTAATACAACACAGTTTCTTAAATAGTTACCTACTTAAAATTTTAAATTTGTACCGGTGGGCCATCTAAGAATGGCGCTCGGGCATATCTCCCAAACGGTTTGCAGTACAGCTTCGAAAAAAAAATATAACTGACTAAAGTGACTCGGAGAAACACCTAGAAATTATTTAGAAAAGTGTAGGATGACCGCTAGATGGTGTATGTGAACATCGAAAATTTAGATTCTTATTTTATACAAAATTTACCAACTGAAGGTCTATCACAAATATGAAATTCGTAATTTTCTGAAAATTCCGCATACTTTATACGGAACATTTTTTTGTACTTTGTCGAATAAGGGATGTGGAGGAGAGATTGTTTTGAGGCTAATGCTTGCAAATTCGAACCAATCTAGTAAGTGACGTGTGTGCTAGAGGGCACTGTTTAATTTTTTCGGAAATTTTGTTTTTTTATGAAAATATTAAATGGAAACATACATTGTTGACTACAAATTAAAAAAGTAGGCTAAATTACCAACAAATCAGCGAAAACCGGGTATCGCTATCTTTTACCTGTCCTATATCTTGCAAAACATGAATAGTAAGAATATGAATGTGTAAATTTAAATTATTCTGCTTTCCTTGAATGGAATTTAGCAAATGTGGTCTTATTAGAAAGGACTGTCCTTGCCTTATATTTAATGATACAAACTGTTTAATTTTATTTTGTTTATCATCTCCAGAGGGCATTACAAACACATCTCAGTGGGTAGAAGGAAAAGAGCAGTGCGTGGAAGGTTATATTTATGCTCAGAATATAAAAAATTAATTAAGAGCTTAAGATGTTAATGAAAAGCTCAACGGTATGCTTGAAATAAACAATGCAGCAAAACAACAAAAAAGAAAACAAGAGCCAATCACTGGGGATATAAATCTTCAACATATTTTCCATCATTTTCTATGCAAACGTTCACTCTACAACAAGTGGATCGAACTGCAGTTTCTATTTCTGCCTTACTATATACTTTGAACGGTAGTTCCTAATCTCACCACAAAATTGCTACAAGCAGTAGTCGCGTTGCAAAAATAAGATATTTTATTCGCCCCCGTAAATAAAAATCTAAACCAGTCTTTGGGGTTCTGAGTGGCGAAAGAAATAGACGGGCGTATTCTATCCACCTATCGGGGTCTAGAAAATTGCAAACATCTACGGAGAAGTGCATATCACACTTACCATATTGAAAAACATGTCGACACGTCTTCTATTTACATTTCCTTAACACCCTTTAGTGGTGGCAGAAACAATGATATTAAACAATTTAAATCACTAGCAGTAGGTATAGGTAAATCCATGACAGTCTATTTTCTTGGCCACCAAACATTCTATGCACTATTTTTTTCAAAAATCACAAAATTAACGTTTTTAATTTCCTTCACGCCTTCTAAGGGTAATCGACAAAGTAAAATTAAACAGTTTGAATCACTAAATATAGACCAAGGAAAATTCTTTCTAATAAGACCAAATTTGATAAATTTCGTTGACGGGAAGCAGAATAAGATATCTTCGGATAGATAAAAGATAGTGATACCGGGGTTTCGCTTGTTTCTTAGTAATTTGGCCTACTTTTTTAATTTGTAGTCGACAATGTATGTTTCCATTTAATATTTTCATAAAAAAACAAAATTTCCGAAAAAATTAAACAGTGCCCTCTATCACGCACGCCACTTACTAGATTGGTTTGAATTTGCAAGCATTAGCTTCAAAACAAAGTTTTCTCTCCTCCACAGCCCTTATTCAACAAAGTACAAAAAAATGTCCAGTATAAGATATGCGAAATTTTCAGAAGATTACGAATTTCACCTTCACTTGGTAAATTTTGTATAAAATAAGAATCTAAATTTTCGATGTTCAGTTACGCCATCTAGCGGTTGTCCTACACTACTCTATATAATTTGCAGATGTTTCTCTGGGCCACTTTAGTCGGTGGTATTTTTTTCCCGAAGACTGGAAACTGTTTGAAATTTTAAGTAATTATTTAAGAAACTGTGTTGTATTAAATACAGTGTTATAAACTTTACGAAACTATACCAAGTGTCCAGAAAAAAAAAATCAAAATTTTTGTCTTTTAAATAATGTAAACATCTAATATATTTTCATTTCATTGGATAGTACGTTTAAAATTAGTGGCAGTAGGTACTTACTTTCCTATAACTAAATGTACGTATGCAATAGAATTTAAAAATATAGTTGCCATTTGAGAATACTAAGATATCAATGGCTTCTGCACAAGTTGGAATTTTTTTCTGAACACCCGGTATAGTACTTTTTTGTTTATAATATGGCAATAGCACAGTTTTTTAAATAATTACTTAAAGTTGAAATCTATACATGCATTAATTTTTTAGAGATATAATCGTTTGTAATAGGTAGAATCTGTCAACTTTTTCAACAATGGAGAATAAAAATCCGCTAGTTTTAGAGGCAAGTTTTAATAGACAATGTAGTCTTAAATTTGTCTCGCGAATACAAAAATGAAATTCAAGTCTTAAATATGATATATCTAACTAAATATCCGTTCAGATATAGCATTTACAGTGTCTATAATTTCTGAAGTATTGAAAAGATCTTCAAAATAGTGCGTGTTACGAAAGAAAACAAATCTAGACGACGTAATTTTTTGTATCGTTCACAACGTAAATCAAAGATTACGTTTAAAACGACATGAATTTTATGACATAAAGTTAATATACAGCTTATTGACATACATATGTAAACAAATTTTCCAAATGTATTGTTGTCTAACGTAATTTACTATTAAACCATCCTGTATTAACAGATAATATTAGGATTGTTTAAAACAAAATTCTCATTCAAATCCTTCGAATATTTTTTCTCAGATACGTAATAAGCTATATAAGGATATTTCGAAACTATTTGATACAAAATCATTTTTCAAAGAATATCTTTTATTTCCTGATTTATTTCCACTTAGAGGTCAATAAAACAATAAATAATTAAATACCAATTTATTCCATAACATATAATAATATGTTTTCGTTAAATAACTTCTTCGGTGGAAGAAATTGACATTTAATATGTGTCAAATTACTAATAATATAAATATAAATTGCCATGCCTATCAACAAAATTAATTAAAACAAAGAATTCATTGATATATCGAATTTTAATTATATTCACAAGTAATAATGAAGGAATAATAATTTAATACAACATTAGAAATTGAAAGGATTTGAATTATTCGTATATCAATCTATTTTTTGTCAAGCTCTAACAATTCTGTTCAAGGACTAGGGAAAAACATGGCAAAAAAAACCTAGTCAAGAGCTTAAAATTAATAAAATTCATGCGTGAATTAAATTATTGTAAATAACGCTTAAATTATCAATATCCGTTCTAAAATTTACCGCGTTTTCATCTTTCTTAATGTATATCATTTCGTAAATTAATCTTTTTTTATAATTATTTTCCTTTTTTAAAATTTTAGTGTTTTGAAAATCAAAATTATGTCGTCTATCTTTAGAGTGCTTAGATAAAGCAGTTTCAGCGGTGACGTTATGTGTAACAGTGTATTGATGGTTATAAATTCGTTTCTTTAAATATTGTTTAGTTTGTCCGATATAACATTTATTACAATCTTTGCAATCTAATTTATAAACGACATTACTTTGATTATCATGTTTAATGGGTGTTTTTAAATTTGTGAATAAATGTCTATTGTTGGTAGGTATGAAAGTTATGTGAATGTCTGATTTTTTTAATTCGTGTTTTATTGTGTCGCTTAAATTGTTTATATATGGTATAGTGTGGTATATGTTATTATTTGATTTTGTACCTGTGTTATATATTTTATTTATTCTTTTTGTGATTAATTTATTGTAAAACTCTTTAGGATAACTATTTTTTTCTAGTATTGTTTTTACTTTGCTTAAATTTTCTTTTCTAAAATCAGGGTGAGCTAATTTAATAGCCTGATCTACTAAACTGTTAATTACGCTTTTTTTAAAATTTACCGAAGTGTTTGAAAAATAGTTTAAATGCCTACTACTACTAGTGTCTTTAATGTACCAGTTTGTTTTTATTTGTGTGTTATCATGTATTATCTTTACATTTAAAAAGTTTATAGAATTTTGATTTTCTCTTTCAAAAGTAAATTTTAACCTATCATGATATGTGTTAAATGTGTGTAGAACATGTTCAATTTTATCATTTGGTATGCAGCATATACAATCATCTACATACCGCTTATAAAATTGCAATGACAGCTTAGTTTGTCAAGTGAGACCTGCTCTAAGTCCTCCATTACTAAATTTGCTATAACAGCAGATAATGGAGAACCCATTGCTGTACCGAATATTTGTTTATATATTGTGTCATTGTACTGAAAATATGTAGAATTTAAGCAAAGTTTTGCAGCCAACATGAATTCATTTTTTGGTAAATTTGTATAATTTTGAATTAAATTCCATTTTTTGTTTATAATGTTTAATGCCAAATCTGTAGGAACATTTGTGAATAAAGATACAACGTCTAAACTGATAATTTCATGATTACACGGTACGGATTTTTTGTTAATGAAATTAACAAATTCCCACGAATTTTTTACATGATACTCTGTATTTCCTACAACATTACTGAGAATGTAGTTTAATTTCGTTCAGCAGCATTGATTCTGTAATGACTAACGAACATAAAAATAAAAATAATTTATAACTAAGGCTTTGTACCTACTAGTTTCTTATTTAAGATGAAATGACATTTCTTCATTTCAATATTTATTTAATTTAATACAGAATAATAAAATAATTAAAAATATAACTTACCAGTTAATTACAAAACTTGTAAGATTCTAACATCATGCTTACTTTGCGAGGATTTAGTTTAAAGTTCCTAGAAAGTGTCACTGCTATAAAAATGGATGTATACACCCTAATATAATAAAGAATTAGCATAATAAATTGCAAGAATATAGCTTCTAAAATTTTACTCAATAATCGATAATTTTGTTTCGCGCCGAAGACGAAAATGGGTAATTTTGTTTCCGAGACATTTTAAAATTCAAGCAACGTATTTCTGATCACTAGCTAAACCACCCTAGGGCTCGCATTGCATATTTATTTCCTAACAGTTTCATAGCTGGTAAGAGGGGACTTCGCGGTGTGTCACTACATATATACATAAAAACAGAATAAAGAACAAAATGAATAAAACTAGAATCAGGACATGTATTTTATGACAAAATAAAAACATGGATTAAGATTTCTCTGAAATTAATTGTACATCCCAATTCTTTCTGTATGTGTAAATAAACTGAAATAACTTTCAACACTAAGCCGTCATTGTTTAACTTTGATGACTATTCAATTGTTATGTTTTGTTACGCTATAATTTTGCGGTATCACAAGTAATACATATTGTTAGTGTGTAACCTCTTGCCGAAGATAAAATTTTGCTAGAATATCGTTATTTCAAGCCCAATATTTCTAAGCAAAAGAATTATCTTTTCTATCCACCATTTCTGAAATTACTTTACTAAATATTATAGACTTTATTTCTTAGAAGCTAAAGATAGGAATTTAGTTGTCGGTTGCATCTGTTTTATATAATTCCAAAACAAAATCTAAACGTTCTATTTACGATGTACACTAAAATATATAGCGTGGGGTCGAAGAGAGACCCCAACTCCCTTTGTTATTATTCTTCAAATGTAGTCGCTAATAAAATATGATTATCCTACCAATAAAGAATGCTTTTAAATTCAAAAAAGTGGAGAAGCTTCCACACCGCTGACATTATATTTGATAATTCATAAAGAGCATTTAAAATTTAGCATTCACTGTGGACAATTTTGTTCCCTTATAACTTGTTTCTTTTAAATAGAATCCAGTATTTTCTGACACTATTAAATATGTTATGGTATTAGCATTCTGTATACCAAAATCTAACCGTTTTCAACATCTTTCCATATTTGTTAAGAAGTGGCTAAAGTTAAACCTTTTGTAATGTTTTATACTTTCCTTTCTGATCAAGGTTATCACACGAACGAGTTACCCTTTATATTCTTATAAAAAACAAAAGTATCCATATTTTTGGTACTCATTGGTATGATATTTATTGATATTTTCCATAGCGATTATTGATATCAAAAATGTGATGTTGCCCAGTCTTAGCCTAGAACTTTGTGAACTCGTATGTTATGGACGTTATTGCATTTTTAAAGGTACAAACTTCTAGACGTGATACAAAATTAGTATCAATTTAATTCGGAAAGTATTGTGGATTTTCACGTAAGAATATTGTTTAAAAGCAAGATTTACTTATTTATTAGCAGCCTAAATTCCTTTGTACGCTATCACATTTTATACATATACATATATACGTATCTCTTAAATATTCCTTTTTTAATAATGTGTAATGTGTCGGCTTATACTGGCTCTTCCGTCACAATTTTCTGCTACTTACATATTGAGTATAAAAATACTTATCGCTTCATCCTTGGTATTTAATGTCCTCTAATAGAATACATTTAAAATTGATAATTATATTATTACCTTCACTCAAATTTTAATGAATATTACCTTAATTATAAATAAATCACCTAATTTTAGATTCCTTATGCTATATCGATTTTCAAAGTCTCTCTCAACACCATCGTTTGCTTTGATTGTACGATCACCGCCATGACAACGCGTAAAGCGAGGCTTCTATCTTCTCAGAAGGAAGTGTAAGAGAGACGGCTCGTTTCTAGCACTTTCCCCATGAATACTGAAGAGCCTGGGTTCAGGCAAGTGACATCGAGTACTCGGCTATATTAGTTCGCCTCCTTGAGATGCGTTCGGAATAATACCGAGAAAGGCACGGTTTTCTGATCCTACTGTTGGCAGTAGAAAACACACAGTCGAGGTGCAAAGTATTGTTAATGGTTCTCCCTTCGCTTTACTACGTTAAATTTGATATTCGATTCGAAACGCTTTAATTGTAACTTAATATTTCGCAACGTAAAACTAACTGTGGATGAACGAGGGTGTAAAATGTTAAAATGAAGCATTACTATCTCATTATATTTATATAACTTCTTATCTTTGTTACTCGACAATAATGACCCATCTTTATAATTATCTATTGTTCTTCCTCCTTACGACAGCACAAGTTTATTTCCAAAATACCAATACATAGCATGTAAAGTATGTATATGACTGGTTTTGAAATCAAATTGGAATGTATTACATCTAAACTTAATATATGGGACAGCCTGTAACAATATTTTCCAAATGCTTATTATATCGAAATAATAGTTTCATTCCAGATTCATCCATATCTTAAAATATAAGAGAAGCTAAATTCTATAGCAGTTAATATCCTTCTCCATAGCCTTCATAAACTACGGCAACGCAATCATGTCATCACTGAAAACCCTACCAACTATCATAAAGTGATAAATCTGAGCATATTAGATTCGAACATCTTAAAGAAAAGTAACAAAATACATCATTTTACTTCAGAGCCAGTCAATTTTGCCAACGGTTATATTAATTGTGAAAATTTATAATTTTTCCCCATAGGGAAGTTCTTCACTGGATCTCTTGGTGCAGAAGTAGAACACTAAACACTTTAACCCACTGAACACCAAACAAGTTTTAACTAAAACACAGACGCGTTTCAACAGCAATGCTGTCATTATCAATAATAATAATCGATAATAAAACTGAGTTTTATTATCGCCTTGATAATGACAGCATTGCTGTTGAAACGCGTCTGTGTTTTAGTTAAAACTTGTTTGGTGTTCTGTGGGTTAAAGTGTTTAGTGTTGTCAACAGTCTGTAAAATATAACAATCTGTGATTACGAAACATTTATTTCCTTTTTTTTCCACCTTTCTTTACACTTTTGTATGCAATAGATACTGTTCCTCTAAATCGTTCTTTTAACTTCTCTTCAAACATTCTTGGCCTCAGTATATTGCGAAAAATTAAAAAACAATGTCGATTAGATTTTGTCGATAAATATGCGGGTAGTAGTAAACTAAATAACGAATAAAGCTAACAAAAACGAAAAAAAAACTTCCGCATAATAAGCAAGGCAATTGCTAAATAAAAATATTAAATTATTAAATAAATAACTTACTTTATTATTTATTAATATGGTGCTCCCTAGTTTTCCAATACATTAGAGTTAACCGTAGCGTCTCTTTGATGGATAGCCATATTATCTATATAAACATCAACAAGGTGAAAGTGGATTTTTTAATGCCACGAAATGAATTCTAATTTTTGTAATAGTTTTAGTTGCAATTTGGATATACAGATACTCCTCGAAACAGAACTATTATTATTGGAGTTTTAAAGAGATTTGATTTAATAATTATTTGAAGGGAAGAAGGAGCAAACTGTTGTTTTACGCAATCAATATATAAATTTACGGGCATCGATAAACCGCTCGATCACTGTTATATTGCCAGATTTTTGTAGTTAGAAACTTTTTTTTGTTTTGTAAATACTTAATCACAATTATGTAACTACTGTTTCCAATAAATTCTAAATACATGTCGGATATGCGTCCAGCATCTTCAAAAATAAAAATTTGAGCTTTCTCGCTATAAAATTCTTATGGCTTTTTTAAACAGCTTCTAAGCTTGCTTTTTTATTTCGGCGTGTCAATAGAAATTGGAGCTAATACGTAATCTTAACGCTCCTATACATTTATGCAGCATTGTTGCAAACTTGATGTATTCTATTGTAAATTGGAATTCACTGCGCGTGCAAGAAGTTGGCACATAAAGAAATAATAATAATCAGCACGGTATTGCAAGATACAACAGACAGCAAATAACCGAGAATAACAAACAGTCCCATTTCGTCGATTCGTCGACAGAAAATTTAGTACGTGACTGATACCGAAATCGGCTTCTTACAGTTAATCCTGTAAAGGTCGTTTGAAAGCTCGCTTCTATTACGAGAGAACAGGGATATTTTACGGTTATCTCCGTTTCTGTTTACACACAATACCAACTATAAAATACGAAACATAGAGAAAAAGATTTAAATACCTGTTTGCAACCAAGATTTACGAATTTGTTCGCTTTAACAAAATGGTATCGTTTGAAATCATGGAGACTTTATTAAAATTTCGACAAATAACTAAATGAAACGTTATAACCATCTAGTGGTAACTATTAACAAAATTCATCTGTAGCTTACTACTTACTTAATATAAAAATACTTAGTGTTAGGAAATTTTCTAAAACGAAGTCCTGTAAAACACAAAATAAAATTATTTTAATCTATACAATAAGTAAAGTTCTAGCTGCAAGATGTGATACTTTGCTTACAAAAGTACGTTTATATAATGCATACCATAGCCATATTTTAAAACACATCTGAAATTGACTAGTTGAACGGTTTCCCAACGGTTTTGGAATATTGCAGTTTGCAATTCCATTATTTAAAGAAAATTGTAGTTGAACAAATATTATGAAGGCTTCTGGGTTTTCAGAGAGTTGGAGTAGTGCAAACAGTAGTTTAAACTAAACAAAAAACAAAATAAAATAATAATAGTAGTATAAAATAAGTACAAAAATACAAAATAAATTCGACGTTTTGTTACTAATGAAAGTGGGTACCCAGTTTTGCTCCTCAAGAAGCCAGAAACTTCGGATTTAGTAGATTTATTATCATTAGCATGTTTTCTTTTCGTAATAAAAGGGCGTTATCATTTAAAATGGCTCACTATAAAGACTATTTTTGTTGATGATACCCAAGTTGTACAGCCTAGTGTTCAGAGACAAGTTATATTAATCACTCTCGTAATAGCGATGTCCGTGTCACCTGCAGAAATTAAGAACCATAGACACTAAAGAGAAAATCAATAAATCCAGATTAAACTACAAATACGAATCCGCTAATCAAATTTATATTAATGGATCGATTTTTATTTCTATATTATTGTGTTGTACAGGGTGCGCCAAAAAGATCTGACGGTTTTAAAGTAAAAACAAAGTGAAAAGTGATAAACATTGTTTTATTGCTTATTACAGCAGGGAGTAATCTAAATTAATGAAAATGATATCAGAACAACCGATTTTGTCCGGTTAAGATCTGAAGGTAACGTGCTTTAAATGATGTCCTTTTTCGAACAAGCATTTTTCCAGTCTTGCACTGAAGTTGTCGAACACCTTCTCTAATAATACAGGAGACAGATTGGCGATTTCTTGGCTTATGGCCTCTTTAAGTTCGAACAGTGTGTGGGGTCTGTTTGTGTAAACTCTTGCTTTAAAGAATATCCACAAGAAAAAATCACACATGGTAAGGTCTGGGGAGTGAGCTGGCCATGCAATGTCCCCTAAACGCGAGATGCTTCGGCCTCGAAATTTGCTTCTCAAAAAGTCCATCACCTCATTGGCTGTATGGGCAGTTGCCCCATCCTGCTGGAACCACAGCCTCCTGCGCACTAAACGAAGTTCAGGGATCAGGAAGTTTTTCAACATTAACAGATAACGGTGAGAATTGACTGTAACGGTTCGACCATCCTCTTCAAAGAAGTATGGTCCAATGACACAATTTTTCGTTACTACACACCATACAGCAACTTTCTCACTACGCAAAGGACGTTCATACTCTTCTTGAGAATTTGTAGCTGACCAATAACGAAAGTTATATTTGTTGACGTAATCGTCATGATGAAAATGTGCCTCGTCGCGCATCATCAAAATTTGTTCATCAGTTCTTAAGTCAATCATTTACTCTGCAAATGTTATTCGATTTGCACAGTCGTTAGGGTCTTCTGGACAATCGCCATTTTATATGGGTGGAAAGCAGATCGGAACGCAATATTCGTCGTACCGAGCGGTCAGACATATGTGTAAAACAGTAGTTTGTTTACGGTTCGGCCGACAAGGACTGGTTTGCACAGCTTCTCTTAGAGAAGAATATCGATTGATATTCTCTGGCGTCCGGGCTGACTTTGGACGGCTTGTCGACTTCCGTTTTAACGTTGAATAGGTAGCTCTGAAGTTACTCACTCATAGCAGAATTGTATTCGGAGTTGGGACTCTTCCTCTTGAACCCACATTAAAGCGCCTACGGAACTTTCGCTGAACAGCAACGTAGAAATCGCCACTTTTTAAAAACGCGTCGACAACAAACACACGATGCTCAGCCGACCACTGCTCCATGACTACTAACAATGTCCACGTGTGGGCTGTGAGATGTGCCTACACCTCCTACCGCCCACCACCTACTCAGATCTTAAACGGACGAAATCGGTTGTTCTGATGTAATTTTCATTAATGTACATGTACTCCCTTCTGTAATAGGTTAAATTAGGAGTGGGGTGGCATGGGAGCCTGTTTCACCGCGACCTTTACAAGTCTATTGTGATCCCCTTTACCTTAGAGAACGCTCTCCAGTATCGCCTTCTTAATCAGACATATCATTTTTGAGAGCGGCTCTTTTATGTAGCCGTTAGCTGTGGGGTTCCCTACACCCATTGCTAGAAACCTTGTCCTCGTTAGGCCGTCACAGTGGCACAAAACATGAACTGGGGTTTCTTCTTCTTCTTGACAGAATCTGTAGAGAGCATTATCTGCCAGGCCTATGTTAAACATATGCCTATTCAGTCTGCAATGACCGGTCATCAGACTTACTATCATTTTGACAGTCTTCCTGTCTTTACTCAGTAGGTCTTCAGTAAACTTAGGCCTCTGTTCCCTTAGGAACTCCTTAGCCTGTCTTTGTCCTGGTGATCTTTCTCACCATTCCTTGGACTTGTTTTGTGACCATTCGTAGATGGGCCTTTTAATTTGTCATTTCGTAGTGCCGAAAGGAAGGGGCCGCTTCTATGAAAGGCCTTGACGAACCTCGTCTGGCCAGCTCATCTGCCGCCTCGTTTCCCTTCACTTCCGTGTGGCTGGGGACCCAGGCCAAAGTTATTTTCCTTAGGGTACCCACCTCATTTAGGGCTCTTACGCAGTCCCAAACCAGCTTTCAGTCAGCACTTGCGGAACTAATTGCTTTAAGTGCTGCTTGACTGTCAGAGTAAATAGCGACGCTTTTTCCTGGTTCGGTCGATCTGTCTACTTCTCTGACACAGTGATGAATCGCAGCAACCTCAGCCTGGAAAATCGTCGAGTCCTTGCTAAAGCTCAATGAAAGGTTCTTGCACGGCTTCTTTCTATAAATGCCAGCTCCTACGCCGTGTCCGTTTTAGAGCCGTCGGTATACCAGCTTGAGTCCGCTCTTACTGGGGGGTCATATTCCCAGTCCTTCTTATCTGGTATTATAACCTGATATTTTCCATCTAGGTTAAATTTCTGAACCATGGCGTCGCTTGGCGTCCCCGTTAAGGGCCCGTAAGCTGCAGATCTAACCCTTCCTTGTATAAAGATTTGTAGCGGTGGCAGGTTCTGCAATAAGTAATAAAACAATTTTTTTTTTTCATTTTCATGTTGTTTTTATTTTAAAACCGTCAGATCTTTTTACCGCATCCTGTATTTAATGGAAAACATTAGACTATACTAACATACAATCTTTACCAAAATTAATAAAAATTAAAACGAGTCTTTATAGTGTTATTACTTAAAGACAATTACCGCATATATTATAAAACTTCAATTCTGTAAAGCATGCGTTCTCTCAGATTTTTATTAGGTGCAACTTTAAAAGAATCAAACCCAAAAAATGAGCTGTTAGAATCCACCAACGATTTGGTCAAATTTAGATCTTTAGCAGTGATTACACAGTTTCGATATTTTCATCAACACTGACGTCCACTGATCTGATGTCGCCTTTGCAGTATTCACGGTCCTCACCAAAGTGTTAGTTATGATTTCCATGAACAGTTAACAAAGATTAATGAATTTTTTGCAATTTACTTTTAATGAGTTATTATATCGGTTATTAATTAATAGAATAGATTACGTATTGCATCAATGTTTTATAAACCTGCTCCTGAAAGGAATTAGGTAGCCGGCACTTAGCTCACATAAGAAAGCTCAGCCGAAACACATTGCAGCAAAAAAAATAAACATGGTAGCAGTTTACTGTGAAGTCATAATATTGAATGGAAGAAATCTGTAATATCATATTACTTATGAAACGCCCGTGTAATTGAAAACAGTATTGTATTGGAAATAAACAATGCATCTAATTCTATACGACTGAAAAATATATTCAGGTTTGTACATCCAACTTTTAAATATATACTTGCTGACAATACTGATTAACTTCACCAGTAAAAAAAGATTCGACTTAGTGTATTACTAAGCATTTAACGGACTGGAAGTGGAGGATAAGCATTGAAATATTCAGTATACTAACTTAGAATTACAATATGTTCAATCATTTTGTAGGAATTGCTTGCAACAAAATTTGCACTAAAAATACAAAGGAATCTCCTCAGAAAATTCAATTCCAATACATCTAAAAATAATTATGATATAAATATTGGTTAAATCGCTTCCTGATATCTGAATTAAACTTTAATGTGACTGTATATACAAATGTTTAAATCATATAGTCATGTAATATTTATATAAAAATTAGAACTAGTGGAACATTTAAAATGTTTAAAATAATATAAAATAAATTAAAATGATAAAAGTCGTCGTCTAGGATGTAGAATAAATGTAATAAATTTGCTCAATTTATTTAGCATTTTTATTTTTGGTAAGAAAAATATTTTTCTACTTCCTCTTAGCAGAAATTTAATTCCGTACCCCTAATTGTGTATCGATTAATACTTCAGGATACTTTTATTAGCAGCAGTAAAAATATATACTGTATAAATGTAACACAAGCATTAGTCCGAACTTTTATAGTTTATCGATTAATTCAAGCTGGATAATTTAATAGCACCAGTGCAGAGCTTTTAGTTACAAAATATGCATATAATAACGGTTTCAGAACACAGTAATTTACAAAAATACCATTCCGTTCCCTTGAAAAGTTTCCCTCGTATCTACGATCAATTTTCCACAACTAAACGCGCTTTTACTAAAACATTTCTTGTGTTCCATTTTGTGTAATTACAGGATATCAAAGATCGTTGATGCACAAATTATTATTGATGCAACTGATAATGGCGAGCGTGGGACAACTTGTTTTTGTATAAAGTAGGGAAAAGGAAGGAAAACGTTTTGTACCAGTAAATCGTCACGAACTCACTATTATTAATGGAAACGCAACACTACGATCATTTCTCAAACGCCCTTCATTTAACTTCGTTTACGTAATATGTTTTGCTTTTATTTGTCATATTTTTCTTTTCATCCATTTACAAATTATAATTATATTCATTCAGGAGACCCGCATGCCTTAAATCTTCTAACGATTTAAATCTATTGATACAAATTAATATTATCCCATTATTACTAATAAAAATTCTTGTACATCTTACCAAATAGAAGACGATTTTTTTGATATCAACAAAATATTCTGTCAAACTTCTACTAGGAAATCTGGTCAATTTTTCATACACATATAACTTTGCTCACAGGAATGCCTCGAATACTTTGTGTATACGAAATAACTTGCGAACTAACCGCTTCAATAAACAACCATTCAAAAAACTGTTTGATAGGTATACCAGTACCTGTATTATCACCTCCAATAACAATTGATACTCATATAGAACAAATTTTTCTCTTAACGTCACAACCATAACGGTTGATTTGTGGATGCGAGAGCAATCATATGATCCGCAGAAGATGATGAACCAATCAGAGAGGGATATTGTTCAGTATAAAGCTAACACACTCTGAGTACAGAGTGAAAGTACCCTAACACATCTTTTGTCGTTTACCGAGCTAGTGATGATCAACTTTACATGACACTTTTTGATTATATCTGATTATGCCACTTTCATTTTATAACATGTAATGATTTTAGCACACTCCTGAATTGCCTATCTATCTTCTATGTTTAGTTATGCGCTATGTTGTATATATTGCTCTTCCTGATTATTGCTTACAGACCATTCCTATCATGGATACAAAGATAAACCAAATTCTTGCTTAGAGCTACGATACATTGGATCAATATCGAGATATGCATACATATACCTGAAGTTCAGGAATGAGTTACAATAACAATTTGGTTATACAGGGTGGGACAGAGCTTTCTTACTTTGAAATCCAATAAAAGAAAAATAATGCAGATGTACATTTAATGCTTCGAGCAATATCAAGTACAACACGTAAAATTGATGGTTTTAATGCGACATCAAGCAGATGGCGTCCATTATTGTTAATACACTGCCTTAATCTACTTCTAAAGTTTAGTACAACTCTTTCCAGCATATCAACGGTTATGTTGCCTATAGCTTGACGAATGTTGTTCTTAAGGTGATCCAGGGTCCTAGAACGATCGTTGTAAACAATTGATTTTAGGTAGCCCCATAGAAAATAATCGCAGGGTGTTCAATCAGGTGACAGTGGCGGCCAAGTTAGATCGCCTCTCAAGACGATTAGGCGTCCTAGGAATTGTTGCCGCAAAACAGTCATTGGCGCACGAGATGTGTGCACTGTGGCACCGTCCTGCTGGAACCACACATTTCCCAACTCTATCTCGTTGAGTGTTGGCAGGAAGAACTCCTCAATGATGTGGACATAACGGTCAAAAGTCACTGAAACAGCCCGTTGGTTTTCTTTAAAACACCATGGACCATTTATTCCAATTCTCGATATTGCACACCTAGCAGTCACACGTTGCGAATGTAGGGGACGCTGACGAAGTTGTTCGGGGTTATGAGGACTCCAATAACGCATGTTCTGCTTGTTTACAGTTTCTGAAATATGAAAGTGGGCCCCATCACTGAAGAAAATTAAAACATCGTCAAGAAGCGTTTCACATGCATTTTCTCGAGCAACAAAATCACGTGTATTAAGCTTCTGTGCTAATTTGTACGGAAGAAATTTCAATTCTTCATGGAGAATCCGCCTCACAGAATGAGCAGAAAACCTAACAGCAGCAGCATGTTTTCAAGTAGAGCACCTAGGGGATCGCAAAACAGACTGTCTTACCAAGTCGATGTTTTGCGGTGTCCTTACAGTTTGTGCAAGACCAGGTTTCTTCTTTTTCACATCACCAGTTTCCCTGAAGTTGTTTACCCGTGAAACAATCGACTGCCGACCAGGAACACGGCCTCGGCGCGCAATATTGAAATGGACACGGAATGCACATTGCGTGGCGATGATTGGGCGACCGTTACTAAAATATGCCTCGACAGCGAACGCGTGTTGCACCTTCGTCCACTAGATGATGCTAACTGAATTAAGCGGGATAAAACTTTACGCCTATTCTCACCTTTCTCTGAGCATCCGTCGGTCCATGGCGCCAAATTCAAATAAGCAAGTTGTTCTGCCCCACCCTGTACTATACATAGTTGTAATTTATACTCAACTATATCACTTACTTTTTCCAACAACTATGCACATTATATGTATTATACTACTACAATAAATGATGCAATATTTTGAATATAACTATCTCTTAACTTGGTTACTATATTGTACTACCTATATTTATTACTACTTCCTTACAAAATATACTCTCAGCTTTACAAATATCATCTTTAAATGCGTTCCAATCAACATTATTTAATACTCTACAATTTTATGATTACAGGAAGGGCAAATACATGACTTTTCAGCAATCAAAGTTGGACAGCCAGGATCCGGCTAATGATCTGAGCAGTCCAGAAAGTATACCCGATATCGATCGACCGCCATTACGACATATCGATACCTACCTAAAACCAGAATGTCCTTGTTTTACAGCCAGATACACAGTTGCTCTTTTAGCATGCATGGGATTTATAGTTATGTTTGGGATGAGATGCAATATGGGTTTAGCCAAATTAGAACTAAGAAATAGGGTAAGTAAATATAGAACATACATATAAGCATATTATTCCTATGTCTACAAATACCTTAATAAGTACAAGGTAAACATACACGCTAACAACTTAAACTACGAAAGCCTATTGATAGAAGAGGGTGGTGGGAGTTAAAATTAAATGTATTCATTTTATTATTGTCAACTTTTTACATGACAGGAATATCAATGGTTATATCAAATACTTTACCGAACCATCAAACTTTATCCTAATGGAATACACAATAGCGAACCTATGTACTTTGTAATTATTCTTTAGATTTAAAGATAATCATGAGAAAAGCCATTTCTTTTATTCCCAGACGAAAAAATATATTTTTTCACCTAGAAATCGGGGAAGAAAGAAGCACGATTACAGCGCTCTCCCAAAACGCGGCGTTTACGTGAACTACAACGTGTGACGCATGAAGCCTTGTTTATGTTATCGAAATCAATGGCTTGACTACTTGCGCCTTGTATCCGGACGATTTCTTTTTACTTTTAGAAAAAATAGTTCACTGCCATGAGGAAAGATGTACCTTTGGCAGAGAAGACCACAGGATGATGTTGTTCTGATCATTTTGATGTAAGTACAAGTACCTAACCTATACGAGTAGTATGTTATTAAAATTAGTGATGTTCTACAAGTACATACGTTACAATAATATGTATTATCATGCATGTACACAAAGTACTAATTCTATGTATTAATGGTTAAAAAAGGGTCTTACATTTGTGTTATCATATTAATAATGTCATAACCCTATAATCTGACTTACAGGTATTCTACGTCAGCTTGCGTTTGGGTCACGTGACTTCCTCGGCCATCTTTCAACTCAAAAAATCTCGAAAATCACAAGTCTTTGAAAAAAAATTATTTCTGTTTCATTTACCGGCGATCTCAATCCTTTATAAAATGTTTAATTCCTGTTAACTTTTGAGAAATCTAGGTTGTCTATTAATGAAATAGTACAAATTATAAAGTGATTTTATAATTTGCCATAGTATTTGACATAACCACTGACATTCCTGTCATACAAACAGTTGACAATACTAAAATGGATACATTTAGTTTTACCTCCCACAACCTTCTCCTATCAATAGACCTTCGTAGTTCAAGTTGTTATCCTGTATATAAGTATATGTACCTAACAAATACTTTAGATAATTATCTTAAATTTTAATAAATAAATAAAAAATGAATATAAAAAGGCTCAAACGTAGTTCATAATGTTTGCTTCTCAAGATGAATTAATAAAATAAAATAAATTTATAATAAGTGTATTTCCATATTGTGTAGACAGGTGACAGTTTGAAAAACATAGATTCTTCCATATTCTGGGGGTATTTAATAACGCAAGTTCCTGGTGGTTTCTTAGCAACGCAATATCCTGCCAACAAGCTCTTCGGAGGCGCCATCGTAACATCATCTTTACTGAATTTACTTGTACCAGTTACTTTGCTCGACGCTCCCTTTGTTGTAATGTGTGTCAGAGTCATGCAAGGTTTAGTAGAGGTAAGATTTCACTGTTTACTACCAACCCAGAAATTCTAATTCATTCTTGATTTAAGGGAGTCACCTACCCTTCTTGTCATGGCATCTGGCGATATTGGGCGCCACCTCTAGAACGTTCTAAATTAGCAACTTTAGCGTTCTGTGGATGCTATGCAGGTGTTATGTTTGGAATTCCATTATGTGGAATCTTAGTTAGGCATGCAGGTTGGCAATCGCCATTTTATTTTTATGGCTGTATGGGAGTAGTATGGTATATTTTTTGGATATGGTTAGTTTTTGAGAGGCCTAGCAAACATCCAACAATAGAGGCCAAGGAGTTACTATACATTCAAAATTCGCTAGGAGAAAGCGCAAACACTGCTATACCGAAATTTTCCGCTATACCATGGAAGGCCTTTTTTACTTCTTTGCCAGTTTGGGCGATTTTTGTAGCTAATTTCTGCAGATCGTGGAACTTTTATTTACTAGTGTTATTCCAAGCTTCATTTGTTAGTGAGGTTTACACTATTGATATAGAAGAGGTATTTTACTAAGAATAGTCTACAAGTTGAATATTTACTATTTCTCCTTTTCAGAATGCTTTGTTGGGTGCTATACCTCACCTAACGATGACCATCATTGTACCTACAGGAGGCGTACTAGCTGATTACTTGCGTAGATCGGGTCTACTAACTACAACGCAAGTTAGGAAATTATTCAATTGCTGTGGATTTGGTATGGAAGCAACGTTTTTCCTGGTAGTTGCCTTCTCGAATTCAGTTTCGGTAGCGATAGCAGCTTTAACTATTGGCGTAGCATTTAGTGGATTTGCCATATCTGGTTTTAATGTAAACCATCTCGATATAGCGCCTAAGTACGCAAGTATACTCATGGGTTTATCTAACGGTGTTGGAACTATTGCTGGCTGTTTGTGTCCAGTAGTTGTCCATCGGATAACGGATAATTCTAAAAATCTGAAAGAGGTAAGTATAACGATACAAACAGCTTTTAGTATTGCAAAAACATTTTAGACGTTTAAGTATAACTCTAATAATAAACAAAGGAAGCAAATGTTCTAAAAGTATATCAATTGAAAAGAGAGAGGCTTGCAAATAAATATAAACACAAAGAATTACATTCGCACTACGGCTTAATTACCATAGTGATAATGTAAGTCTGTATTGTAATATCCATTGGAAATTGGAAATGCATCCAGCTTACCTTTGCAAGCACATACTTATATAAATTTTCAATACACCATATATTACGCGACTTCACGTGGCGTAATATTTTAGAAAGTTTTGAGAAGAAAATATTACAGTTAGGGATTGTTATTGCCAACATTGTACAGAAATATTTAAATAAATCAAAATAATAACGTTTATTCCATTCGTCAGTATTTTTTTCTAATAAATAGTCCCAAACCAAAGAAGCTTGATTATGTAGCATATTATCATTTAAACCTTACTGATAAAAGCGTCCCACATGAACGATAAACCACAAGTGATGACAAGCAGTAAGTTATCCACAACCCTTTCTAAAACAACTGCTAATACTTCGACACCTATTGACGAAAACTAGTCATTTCATATTGCATATATTGCATATATGGAGTATGCTATACTATAATATTATTTGACAATTTCATTTAATAGTTCGGCAGCGTGACCGATGTCTGAGCAAATATATTTTGGCATTACACTGTGATATATGTATTACAAATGCATTATGACCGAAATAGACAGCATAAGTAACTTTCTATTATCGGCAAAGTTTTAGCATAAATTTATATAGACTTTATATAGTTAACATGATTTAGCAGCATTATTATATCATATTTCAGATAAATTTTACACGGACAGTTTGATCAAGAGATTTTTCGAATTACGAAATAGTTCCTTATACTACCACCGTTTATGAGATAACAAACTTCAGATTTCCTTTATGTTTTACCATCTACGAGAACATGAAAAAGCAACTTAATCGCATTTCCGGTTTTGCCGGAATTAAAGCTATCCCTCTTTTCGTTCTGCTATACTTACCTATCCCGCTCTAACTGTTTCATGCAGTCGTCTTGCATGGACGCTTTTAAAACGCCCGACACAATGGCATAGCTTCCGAAATATGACAGCGCGAGTAATGTCCATAGTGAGAGTTCATTTCGGCGAGAGAAATCAAGTCAGCCGAGTGGAACATGCGCTGCCTGGGCGGAGGTATTTGATATATGAAGTCTTGGGGTTTTCCCCCTCGGTTTCAACTTAATGGTACATAACTTATAAACGATACGCGTCCTACATCGATATGAATGTCGAATTTGCTTGAGGGAAAATTTGCACGAGAGTGACAATGATAGAGAGACAAGACTCACCACTTTACTTGCTGACGAGTATTGCTTTGAAATAAACTATGCGTGACCTATTATCTCTGGATCAGTGTCTTTGTTCGCACACAATTTTATTAGTGTAACACTTTTAACTTACAAAATGCGCACATTTATAGATTTTGACATACACTGTATAAGCAGCATTTTAGAATCAATATTCGCATGTGCATAGTGTATATTCGACCATAACTTCTAGATAGTTTCTTCAAACTAAAAAAATCACGCATGCCTGTTCGGACACAAATTTCCAACTGTTTCGTTAAATCACTTGTATTTTCTTCGATTTGAGAAAAATTTTAAAATCGTTCTTATGGTCGGCAAACTGTTGCCAAATGCTATAGAAATTTTAGGAGTAGCTGATCGATGATTTTTGTAATCTTTAGTTTGAAATTGCTGGAACAGATTTTTATTATTACTTATATTCAACTCGATTGCCGATCTCTAACAATAACAAGAAAAAGAGATTGAACCATACTGTATTAGTAACACAAGAGCACCTCACAAATTTCTACCAATACATACAAAAATGAATTACTAAACTCATTCTATTACCTATGTGAAAGTATACAATATGAACGATACAAACATTACACCTTCAGTAAATACTTTTGTTTAGTAAAGAACTCCTTTTTCGAATTTAGTATTACTGCCAACATATCTTCAGTTTTCTTTTGGTCAATGTTAGAAAGCATTGTTACTGTCTACGTTTGACAGTTTTGAATTAAAATAGGATACATTCGATATTGCTCAGTTCATTTTTACTTTGACAAACCCATCTATGTGTAGTAAAAAGCGTTATTAAAACTATAATCCATCATCACAAGCTTCTGTTGTGATTATAAATTTTTAGCAAACTTTTAACAAAACACCCATAACAGACGACTTGATTAACTGTTTTTGTTTATGATGAAATTGCAGAATTTTTACCGGTTCAGTTTCTCAGTTTTTTGAGAATAAAAAACGATACATGTAACTCAAAAAATATCTACATAGAAATGTCGCAAGGGTTGTAAGCAAACTATCTAAGTTTTACTAGATAACACAACTCTTCGCTACGCCTTATTAATAAAAATATGCTATAAAATAATGTGATAAACTAATCGTCTTATTAATTGGAAAAGGTCATCATGGAGTTGATCATATTATAATTGATTTGATTCGTATAAATTCTTACTAAACCAAATGTTCATTAATATATTCTGGTAAATAATGTAACTAAGTCGCTATACTAAGTCACTATGATTAGAGAATAAGTCTCCTCTCAATTCCTTCAATGCAGTGTACATATAATATCCTTCCCACTCTAGATAAGCATTACCTTCTAATACTTCATTACTCTTAATCGAAATGTCAGTTATTTACAACGTCAATTTTTACTACATATACTTATTATTGCGTATCTTCTTCTTCTGCATTATAATGATTATTTATATATATTCCTTAATGTATTTCAGGAAACAGAACATTGGAAGGTTGTTTTTATACTAGCAGCCGTTATCCACTTTTCTGGTGTCATATTTTATGCCATTTTCGCATCTGGTGAACTGCAACCTTGGGCAGATACTGCAATTAATGAAGAAAAGCAATGGAATCCTATGGATGAAAATATTAATATCAAAAAATCTCCAACGGTAACTGATATTTACAAACACCTATTTTATTTATGTTAAAGGAACAGAACATTTCACGTAAATATTATTATATAATGTATAAAATGTTTTTTGCAGATACAAAGTAACGGTCTTCTCCAACGGCAATTAACCGGTAAAAATTCTGCAAACTATGGTTCCGTGGAAGACCCAACACCAGCTGTAGTGACTACCACAAATCCGTTCATTAGTAATACCAACCCGTTTAGATCCGAGTCAATACAACCTGAAGCTCAAGACACCTATATGCACGGTACAGTAGAGGATAGAACTTATTAGGATCGATTTCACGCTACTTCCTCATTAACAGGGTGTCTGTACTTAAACTTATCGTATATCACCACAAAGCAAAAAGTAGTTCATTCCGTTTTCTACGTTTTTGATGTCGGTAGTAGCCTGATATTGATATTACATATATACCAATATATTTCTAAATGTAATATAATGAGAATTAGCAAAACGTAAGAGCATTTGTTAGTCAAGGCACAATAAAATCAAAAAAAAATGTTTATGTAAAAAATTGTCAATTTTTAACTTATACATATATAAATGAATATATTGTAAAGACAAATAAATATATTGTTAATAATAATAATTTATCTATACTATGTGAATAAGTGTAAAAAAATAGTTTCCAAGGAAATGTATATTTATTAAAATTAATAGAAATTTAACATTTAAAACAATACAAATTTAGTTTCTGTATAATAGCTAATTTCATGTATAAATTACACTTGGAGTATGTATGGAATATTACCATTAAAGTTTAGTAAAGGTTGATAAAAATCACATCAGAAATATGCGTTTCAATGCTTCCGTCTTTATTAACTTCTTATATTGCTAATTAAAGGATGTTTCATAATGTATTTATCATCAAATATATACCGGAAACATGAAGTGAAAGTAACAGATGTAATACTCCAATACTTTTTATTCCAGAAACATGATCTTTTAAACTTATTCCTATAAGGTATTATAGTTTTCTGATCATGATTCATCTGTAAAAGACTGGATACTAATGGATACTGGATACTAATATTCAAACATTAATGATTCTCTATTACTGCCATAAAAACTACGTTCCTGATAGAAAATCCGTTATCGTCCAAGTTTACATTTGCTTTATATGTGCAAATTAAGACCAAAAATGCAGTTCAATGAATTCAGAGATAATCTAATTACACAAACTTTAAATTTGTGAGCGAATTGAATACAAGCCCTGTTGTGAATGAATATTGTGAACCTTCATAGAACTTCCTAACTTTTATTAAATATGTACCATAATATTGACTTTCATGGTATGTTTGCAAATATCATATTTTCATTCGGTTGCTTGGTATTTATGTCATTAAGGTCCAGTGAATATAAACCGGTACCATCAATGTTTACGGTTTCTTTTACTCTTACCGTACAAACAATATGGTGATCAACTTCCTATAGCTACAAGTTTGCAGTATTAGTTATGATTTAAATAAAGTGAGATGTAGATGTGGTATACTCTGCAACGAATGAATGCTTCGGATTAGTTTTTCTGCTTTCTAATCACGACGAAAATTTCACATATTTTGCCTGCTGCCAACGAACTACAAACTCACTAATATTAGTCACTTTTCGAGCCGGGTTCTTGTTACATTTAGTATCACATCGATTTTTGCCGCACAACATTAAACAACATTTTTTTGTAAAAATAAAAAGAAGCCAATAAAAGAATACGCAACTTTGAAAAATGAAATTGTATTTTCTTTATTCTACTAAAGAATGTACTTTCCGTTAGCTTTTTGAAATTTCAATGATTCTGCACGAACTACAAAACAGTAAGAATCAAAATATTTCATAACAAAATCTGCGAATTTGTTTAGTATTCTTTTAATACCCACAAACAAATCTGCTAGAACGAAAATATCTAGTAGAATTGCTATAAACAAATCGATAGGGCTGTAAGTAGTTGGATAATAAAAAAAATAAATATGCGGTTACTAATATAGACATTAGCTATAATTATAAATAAAACGAACGGAGCAGCGAATTCCCACAACTCTTTCATCTTTATTTCACTTTAAATTAACACTGAACAATTTTTCAATTCCTTACTTAGCATCACGAAGGTAACTAACAAGAAAGTATGACATTAACTAGCAATAATAACTCATCTTTATTTTCTTAGTTTTGTTTAACTTCCTTGATTTTCGTCGAACATTTTATACTAACTAAGATATATAAAAATTATGCTACTTGTATAATCGTGTACGTAGTTCTCACAGTATGTTAATAAAGATTTAATAACAAACTTCAGCCTGAAATGTTCCTCTTTTTACTTAACACCTATACACAATTCATTCTAAAATAAGTTACGAAATTGTAACACCGATACAGATTCACTTCAACTATACCGCCGTTAAGTGCACCAAAAGAGTTTTCTTCCCATTTTTTAGCAATATACCTATTCTTTCTCAACACAAAATTAGTGTTATGCGTATTTACATATATACTGTTTTACTTCAACTGCAGGTGAGTTGCTTATTCTCTCTTTCTAAAATGAGATTTCGAAAAAACGATGTCCAGTGCTTTTACTGAATGTAATTTATTTAAAGCATTCTTAATCGTGTTAAAAACCTGAGTCTTCATATGCAAATTGAATCTTCAAGATGAAATATAAATGTTTTTTATACCCGTTATACTTATCTCATAACTGTTACTATGGCTTTGGTCTCTCCACATTAGAGTAAAATTCCCCTCCGTGCTATTGTCACCGGTTCAAGAAATAAAATCTGTTATCTTTAATATAGGTAATTATTATCTAAAATAGGTTTTATTTCCTTAATTTTTAAACAACATTTGGATTTCAATACTTTTCTTATCCTTAGAGTCACATCCTTTTGATAAGGCCACAAAAATCCTTAAGTATTTATTCTTATGTATACAGAATTATTCCAGGTAACTGCGGCCAGTATATACTCACACTCGCGCATATGCTATGCTTGGGAAGAACTCAGTAAATTTAAGTGCAAAATTGGTGGCTATTATAGAAAAAAAATTTTGGGAATAAAGGTTGGTAAATTAATTGTTTTTAGACGACAGAGGCGATTACTGATCGTCACCAACAAGCTACGCTATTATGAATAAATGCACATTTAACGTGTTACTATCTAAAACACAATGAAAAGTACCTAAATAGCAATGGTGTTATGTTTATCTGTTTAAAAAAAAATGCAGCAGCGATTTAAATTTATTTTATTGTTTCTAAACACAAGATAATATTCATATACGGATCTTTGAAATACTTAATTTGTAGATCAACGTTCGTTAATGCTTTTTTTTATAACAATTTACGCGCAGAAGCTATCCGAGCTTATATCCCGTATATCTATCTACTTAAAACAGTCTTCTTTTTACAAATATAAACCGAAATATTAATAATAGATATTCCAAGTCACATTACGTAGTAGTATTCCAAATCCGTGAAGATACAATCACACATACTTCACATATGCAGTAAAGATATTTGATAAAGTTTCTTTGTGAAAAGTTTCATAATTATAAATACCAGTATCAGTATAAAATAAGTCATACTTTCCAATTATTAAAATTAGTGCGAGGTTTACAAATTTAATAATATACGAAAGATCTTCTCACAAAATCAAACATTTCATACTGTAAACTCTATAAAGGCACGATCTACACAAGATGCGCGTCTGCTTTCATGCTCATACAGATAGTCTTGACTATCGTTATTAATGTACCCTACTGTAACAAGGATAATTGGACTGCAGGCCGTGGGGCACCGGACTGAATGTGACTGAGAACCTTAGAATAATCAAACTTTAGGTCATATATGTCAAACGCTCTATACGTGGACGTATGTACAAGAAAGCTATTTCACATAGACACATTTCTGGAACTTCATTAATGCACACAAGGCAATATTTTATGGCAGTATCCTTTTTATGTAGAATTTATTAAAATATTTAATTTAAGCCTTCAATAACATATTTCTGTAAAGACATAGATTTTATTACGACTGCAAGTACTAAGTTCGAATAAAAGTAATATTATATGGAAACTTTCAAAATATTATTTCTTTGCTGATACCTATTTATTGCTTATAGATATTCTTTTGTGATGTGATTTTGCGCGCTGTGATTGCAATAAATTAACAGTTTTTGTTTCATTACGGATTAGTAGTATTATCTGTAAATAAATTTATTAACCATTTTATAGTTTATTCATATATAACGTGTTTTATTATTTGAAACAATAATGAAAACATTGTTGAGATCTTTGATCTCAAGGCTGTGCTGACAATAATAAGCGATCGAGGGTATCGCCAGACCTTTGGTCTGAAACCGTTGATAATAATGAAGATAATAATTAGTATGTAGGTGTGTGATTGTTGTGCAGCTTGATTTCATAAAACTAGAGAGCAGAGAAGTCGATAACGTAGTACAAAAGATAGTATTAGGGCGCGTCAATATGTATACGTTTGAGAATAAAAATTATTTCATAACTAGTGTTTAAATGGTGTACGTTTCAAAGTTAATATATGTCATGTCAGTCCTGAATTTTTTGTAAAATTAGAAATGTATGAGATATATATGTAAATGTAAATATTACAAAGATCTTTAGTATATCTTACAAAGAATTTTGGTTGCCAAAAATTATGAAGAAGATGAGTAATTTCTTGAATATTTACACCCTGCAATAACAGTATTAACTATTATCTCTTCTTATGTCTTTTTAATTGTTTTAAAATACTAAATAGAAATATTCACATATACATATATGTATACTGCAATGAATGTGTATGCTAATAATGCTAGATTGATTAAATTGTGTATCATATAACTGTTAAATTTCTTAGATATAACATCCACTAACTTAAAATATATCTATACATAGAATGTTATGGATAAATTTGTCTACTGTAAATTAAATAAAAATGCTGTAAAATTTTAAATGTTTATAAGTTTGTGATATTAAAATTGATACTAACATATATTTAGCACTATGTATTATAATCTACTTGTCTAGCAAAGATAGCTGAAGTGGCATTATTTCGAAAATAGCAAGCAGAATTAAGAAATTTACTTAACTTCTACTTATTTGCGATGCATGCCATATCATACAAAATAAAGGAGTACAAACACATTTCGTGCATTGCTCTTTTCGAAATTGCCTTTTTTTGTCATATCTATATATGTACCTAATGATAATAATTTACGAAAGTGTAATTTAATAGCCTATCTTGTTCTATCTTCTATACATGTCTCTCTCTGGTCAATATACATCAAAGAAAGTGTGCGTTTATTTCGAGAATAAGCAATATAAGCTTCTGTAGGTGTTATTTTTAAGTTCATAGTAAATAAAATTATCTATAGTCGTGTTTACATCAATGACAATAAGGATGCTGCCTTGTTTCTCAAAATATAATTATAAGTACGATCAATAATAAAATACGCCAGTCTTTCTGTCATTTGTAAATGTGACTAAATTAGGAATTTAGTGTAGCGGCAATAATTAATGAAATTATAATATGTATATCTTATTCTTTGTCATAAAAAAAGATGAAATGTATATCTTACCACTTCAAAAACATCAAGGATATATTATACAGAATATTAAATAAACTCTTTATTCTTATTGATGGGATGTATTTACTTAATGTATAATAATAGAAATAAGTATACAGCAAACGCTGTTCCTACTGTTAATAAACGCTGCATATACGTATACAACATACTAAATGCATTTCTTGTGGTTCGATAATCCTTATTTGGATCAAAATAATAATTGTAAGTAATCTACTAATGTAATGAATAAATCAAATCTGTTATCACATATTTAGTTTTTATTTTAACAATTACCCACAGTATCATAAATATCACAGTTATATATAGCCCTATTATTTCCTGTAATTAAAATACAGCTTATTCGATTTATACAATTACATGTCTCGTTTGATAGGCAAATCTAAAGCTATCTAAACAATGTATGATCAATTAATTCGCGATTAGAATAACTATTCTGATGTGTTTTTATTTTTCTATTATCAGTTTAAACTTTACGCGTAAGAGCCAAATTTATTCATGTTAAAAAAAGATTTTCTAATACACTGGGGAAGAAAAAATAATCTTTACACTGAGGATGAGAAAGAAAAATATATGAATTTGATAGCATCTTTTGTCCTGAATACAAATATGATATTGATTTTTCGCTATCACGCAAGGTTTTCAAGAAACATTCATTTATAATTTTAAACAATTTTTGCTGTCTCAAGCACCCATCACACATTAAAAAAAACATTTTTATACTTTTTACCTTCTTAACTACACATCAAAAATTCTGACTAAGCCTGAAAGTAAGAAATAGTTTGCATGTGAAGCATCCCTCTGGATGATGCAACAAATACCGACCAGCATAATAGGATTTCATTTGTTTTGGTCCCTCATTTCCATAGCCGATATCTGTTTTGAGGAAAGTGCTCTCTATGCTCATTGCTTACTATGCCAAGATTATCCGTGAAAACATCTAGGTTTAAGTGCAGGAAGTATACTTTTGAGGACATATTACAATCCAAATATTATAAGATGTTATGAGATCGTTGACAATACTACGGTAATTTACTGCTGTCGATTCCCAAATAAACTGTGAGTAACAGTTGCGTCATATTTCACATTTTCTATCCAAGAATGAATGATTCGTTTTTAGGTCATTATTTTCTAATGTAGTGTTTTCTTTTTTCTGTTCCTATTAATTTTTCTGTTTCCTATTCCTATTTCCAACTTCTTGTTATTATGCTTTTAAAACTAACCAAGCTGAAAAATACTTTAAAGTAACTTTAGAGCAATCAATGAATAAGAGCCACCATGATCGATAATATTCAATACTAAAAATCTCCATAAGAGAAGAAATATATATACAAACATAAAGCCATTTTGTTCAGAAGAATTGAGAATAACGATTATGATAAATACATATTTTCGTATACTCTTGAAGATTCCATCCTTTATTAGCTGCGAGTAAAGCACTTCCGACAACTTGTTGACTAATTTTAAATCTCATACAGCTTGATTTAAAAGTCCTATGACCCAAACCTGTTTCTTCTTTTTCCTTATTTCCATCAGAATCTGAACTGTCTTCATTTAATCTCGTGTTCTTGGGTCTCATTGCAAGTGAAGATGCACCATTATAATAGCATAAACTTCGAGTTCACTCAAAACCATAGCTATAGAAAATGTAGTGTACCATTTCTTCATCTAATGAATAGCCCATGAAACGATAAACAAAAGATGGAGCACATTACATTTAAAGTACATATACTTTCAAAAAGAAAGCAAATTATCGTCGAGGGAAAAACTACAAAATAGTTGACTTTGCATTGTGTAATATACTTCAAAACAACTTAAATTTCATGTCTTTCTACGTTTCGAGGTAGTCCAAACATTTAAATATAAAATGTAAATTTTTTATCTTAACTCCGAAGTAAGTTCATTTAAAACGAAACTAACATGTGCATGACTTTCCTAATTATCCTTTTATGAGTAGCAACATATTCCGCTTGTACCACCAATTTGTATGAAAATGAAACCGCGTATCTAACTCGGCCTGCATATTCGAATTCTTGTAAATATCTTAAAGAGGATAACAAATATCATTTTTCATCAAAACGAAAGGTACTAGATATATATAAATAAAAAATAAAACTAAAATAAAGGGATAAAGTGTATGTGATCTTCAGTAGCATTACTTTCTTATCATTATTTGCTTTGTTCTCCCAAAAGTTATAATCATGTTATAATTTAGCACAATGTGCTTCTGTTTTTACACTGTACTTCTTTACGAATACCATTGCGGCATCTAACAATGGTAGCACGAACTAGTTATAAAACATAGCAGCGCATACCAGTAAACTGCATCCGTACTTGACTTTACTAATCAGATTGGCAGATAGCGCATTTATAACGTAAAGTAAAGGGTGCTGTTTGACAATAATGATTAAAAACATAGTATTTGGAATAACTAGAAATTAAAAATGTATTATCACATTATCACGTTGTAGATGTGTATTATCATTGTTGTCAATCTAAATATTTTTTAATTAAATATCTTTCGTTTGCGAGAAAAAGGAGAAGTATAAAATTTTGATATTACTGATATTATCTTTAGAATATGTAGAACGATACGATCTGTATTTAGATTAGTCCTTGAGTACCCTTATTATCTAAGTGGAATAGAATGAAATATTAATTTTGGCCTGTACCGCAGCAATTCTTGTAAATATTGGGAGGATACAAATATCATTTTTCATCAAAAATACCACTCTGATAGGTAATTTTTTAATCATGATAGTGTTATAAAGGTTGATAAAGAGTATATAATACTATACCGAAACGTACTCTGAGATATGTTTATAGAAATTGCTCTAAATTCTTTCAATTGTTATAAACACCTTCAACAGTACACCAAATTTGTCGGTGTAATGTTTTTACACCCTGTATACTTTCTTGTGGATACAAATCAATATACTTCTTTTAATGGGATAGCACATTGTATTTTTTATAAAATCATAAATTCATTTGAATATCTTTGAAACTTGTTGTATAGTAGCCTTTAAAAATGTAAGATTTAGGCAAATATGTATATTTATAAATCACACTTAAAACTTTTGTTAAAGTGACAAAACTTTTAAAATTCAAGTTTTGGAATAATTTGAAATTAAAAACTTTATTATCACAGACTCTTGACAGATTTGTTTATCATTGTTGTTAATCTAAATATTTTTTAATTAAATATTTTTTGATTAACTGTCGAAAATGAAAGTATAAAAGACGGATGGTCTGAATTTTCTTTACGATATATGTATGTAGTTTCTGTATTTAGATTGCCGTATTGCTTGAACGTTATTATCTAAGTGGAAACATTAGAATTGTTCGATTTGGAATTTTGGTCTTACAGCAAGCAACAAAAATTTTGAAGCTACGTTTAGTTTTTAAACACTAGTTGCAGAGTAAACGCACTTTTAACGCTGCTTTTTTAGACTCAAAATGTTTTAGAGACCGTTTGATTTGCGTTATAATACATATACCGTAACAATCTAGATTTATTTTCGCATACAAGATTGGAGGAGAGTAAATTTTTTAAAAATTAATACATATCCAGGTAGATAAATTTGTCAGTGTAAATTTTCCATCTAGATTATTTATATCAAATTTATTATAATTATTATTATTATTATATTTATATTGTATTTTTATATTATTAAATTTGTAAATTCATTTCAATTTCTTTTCAACTTCGTTGTCATTCATGCAAAAATGTAACAGTCGTCAGACTCATCATATATTGATAAATTGCCCAGCCCTAACTGAATAAAACTTTTAATTAAAGTGACTAAAACTTTTCAAAACGGACCATATTTTGAAAATAATTTGTGAAAAATAACTTTATCCTAGACTCTTTTCCGAGCTAGTTTTGTTTGACTGGTACTTAAATCTGCTCATATTTTATTAAAAACCTGTTTTTTAGATTAAACTGTCGAAATGATATTTCTAATCGAACAGACCTGGTCGCATAAAATTAACGCGATAAACCGAACAGCAACGTTTCTCTAGTTAGATTGCGTATTGCGTTAAACGTTTACTGTTAAGCCAAATCGAACAAACCTATTGTCTCATAGCATACGCCTCATACATCTATTAGTAAAAAACGATAGTTAAGCAAGGTGGAGCGTAATTATATTTCTCAGCTTGACAGGAGTATCTTGTACAACGCAATCTGTTTGGTGTAAAAGGAATTAATGGGATTGCAGCTATTGGCGTTAGAATTAAGAAGATGAAAAAAAAAATTACGATTACTATAACCCCACTTACTGTTAGTCCACGTGAAACATTACACTTTCGGGGTTAATTAGCGTTGTTAATATTTTAAATATTTTTTAAATATGTTGTTTGATGTTTGATATTAATGTTACCGCATATTAACTGCATATGAGTCTTGTGATGTTGCCGTACTTTAAGTATTACCACTTTTGTTCTCTGAAGAAGCTAATAAAGAATTAGCGAAAGCTTAGATACGAAAAAAGGTTCACGTCTTCTTAATTCTAACGCCAATAGCTGCAATCCCATTAATTCCTTTTACACCTAACGTTGTACAGCTACTACTCCTTTTCACCTGCAATCTGTTTGTTCTTTTCTACACATACTAATGCAGAACATACAAGAACGAGTAGATATTGCTACTATAACTTAAAATTCATTAATTTATCTAGGTAAAAGATAAAATTAGCAGGTAATTGTAATTGCATTTTCAGTTTACTCCACCTGTTTACATGAGATTTGTTTGTTTCAGATAATATAGAGAGCTATATCATCTATGACTATAGTATAATGTACTCTTATAAATAAATTGTAATAAGTAAATTTGTACAGTTATTATAATATACCACCAAATAAAAACACAAATTTATTTGAAATCAGTACAAAAACTACCGGTAATATTATTTTAATTAACTACAATAAACAAGAATCTGCGTACTGCTGTATTACACAGAAGAAAAATTATGTAAATTACTGTCTGCTTTTAACTTAAGACCAGTTTCACAATTACTATTACCTAAACCTACTATTACCTAAACACAAACTAGAACATACAATACATTTAACTAGATAAATATCATTTGAATTTTTAGATACCTACTATGAATGCCGCTTAATGAAATTAATTTAAATCATAATTATTCCGATAATAAATAATAATCCCTAGCACTACCAGAAGAGTAAGTATATTTCTCTTTCTTATATAAATGTTGTTCAAAGAACGAACAATGTTGGTATTGAAACTATTAAAATCTTGTCGAAATTATTTGTCCTTTTTAAATACTAAATATGATAATTCCAAATTTAATAATTTTTTATAATTGTACCTTTTAGCATTATCAGCTATTCTCGTGTTGTTGTAACTTAATAATATTGGCCACTTCTTTCTATAGTGTCACGATTCCAACACAATTTTGATGTGGAAATAAATTCTTAGCAAAATATATAACAAAACACAGTGTATGTTTATAATATCTTGTGTATAATGAGACTGTAGTTTAGTTAAAATATATCAAAAATATTTAAACCTAAAAATGTATCATACCCATGTGGCAATAAACAAAGGCAAAATAAACATACAATTTTCTTTTTAATTAGAAAATAACTGATGCAGGAGTGAACATTACTTATCCTAAGTTTTGGAGGCAACGAGGGAAGACAGGCCAGATTTTACAGCTCAAAACTGTTCTAAAATTGGGTGAAAGTTACCAAATTTTCTTTTATAGGGACAATACCACCAACAATAAAAAGAAAATTGTATTTAAAATAAATACTGTTATTATATTTACAGGTAGCTCTGCCCCTTCGCAAGTATATTAACGTGTTTAAGATAAAATATTGGATGAATTGTCAACCAAACGGGATAAACGTTTGATTCTGTTACCGACTGTGTACTGAGTAGGTATAACAGAAGTAAATCATATCGCTTAACAAAGTACTAAATATTGATCAATACCAATTACCAGCACTCGATAATATTTTTGCTAGTTGGGCGACTAGCATATATTTTACTGTATTAGATTTGACAAATGCTTCGCAACAATTAAGAGTACATCCTGAATTTCAGAAATACCTTAGCATCAATACGCAAATACAGTTGCTTTAATACACCAGGCTAACCTACAGTATTGCAGCATACTGACGATAAATTATTTGAACCAGATTCTTGTAGCAGAAAGCAGTTTGAGAGAACACCGTAAATTGTGTTAACAGTTAAACTTAGGTTGAAATTTAGATTATATGATTGATATGTGTAAGTAGGTATACATCCGAGAGAAGAAAAAGTAAAAGCTAATGAGTATCTATCAGAACTGCAAAATATAACGCAATTACGTGAGTATATCTAGTTCCCTGGCCCCTTGGAAGTATGCGACTGAAATTAACAAGTGCCTTAAAGGCTTTCAACTTAACAGAGGAATTAACTTTATTGTCTACACATATACCGAAAGTGTCCAAGAAATATTCTATATTAATAGAAGTTATAGAATTTGCTAAAGCTTGTTGACCACATAAAATGAATGTATATTATGCACCATATTATATAAAAAGGAATGACTTGTGGGTAGAAGGGGGTTGAATTCCCGAGATTTGGGTGGACACTTTCGTGTAAAAATTGTAACCCAAATGCAAAATCTAGACTAAGACGAAGTGACCATCTTATGTATATTTTCTAATTTTTTTCTATTCCGAAAAACAAACGAAATGTATTTTATTATATACAATAACAACTACGCGGCCACTATTTTCCCAACTACATCTACAGATAGTGAACCATTTTTTAAATAATATTTTTCTAAAATATGTCTTTGCCACAAGCCAGATCAGTTTTGCAGCCAAATTATTATTTAATATACTAATCATAGGCATGGGCAATAAATAAAAACAATAATAATAGGTGTTACTACATACCAATAAGTTAACTATTTATAAGTATCCGAATTATGACGGTAATCACTAGTCATGTAGTATTACTAATCACAAACATCAATAATGAAGTAATGATCCTTAAGCAAATTAATATGTTCAATAAAATTTACTGTAAATAAAATATTAAGCGAAACGTTGTTATGTCCATACGTACATACACAGAAGAGTTAGGACTAATCAACTATTATTGCACTTGCAAAATGAAAATAAAATATATATTGTACAGTAGCGAAAACTTCAAATAAATAATAACATTAATAATCATTATTACAATAAGAGGCATTCACTATAGTCCCTATAAATCTGATAGTTATTTCTATACACACATTACTCAGTTACAAAAACTACATTACTACTATAAGTTTTATCAAACATTGCATATTGAATGAGTATGGATTCTATAAATGCTAATGTACCTAACAACTATTAAAGCATTATAAGTTAATTAGTACTATTTCTTTTGTGTCACGTACGAGCCCATCTTCTGAGCAACGGTCGACTCTGTTTCTCTAAATAACCTTTGGCGAAAGGAGGTTCCGGATTTGTAGATACGTAATACACACCTCGAGCTCTAAAATTAAAACGGTTATAGTATTTATTCATATTGTATCAATATGTACAATACTTACTTTTGTGTTACATGTTCACCCATTAAAACATAGTCCTCTTTGGGTGGATCACACCATCCTACCAAATAACTGACTAAATTCGGACATGGATATGCCCAAAATCCTTTCTGGGTAACAATAGATTCTATAAAGTATGGCGTTACTTTTGTATGATCGCAGGCTAAGGTTTCTATGAAAAGGAATATATACTTAAAGACATTATTATTCTGTAGTTGGTACTATAGAAATCGGGTCAAGTGAAATAACATAAGTTGGTATATTTGCGTCATATATAAGTTGAGGATTTGCAATCGCCGGTTTGATGATTCTTATAGTATTGTCAATCAATGTTTTTAAAACAATTTTTTCTTGCATGTATAGGTAAGGAATATTTAAAAGTTGAACAACTTAAATGTCCCAACTTCTACGGTACTAACTATACCAGCCTCTATTTAAATAATCACTTACTAAATAAGGTGTCATGTGCACAGCCAGGTTGACTAGATCCTCCATTTATGTAAAAATCGGCGTGTCCAGTTGGACCCCACTGCCCTAATATGCCTGCACCTGTATGAAGAACGTCAACAAAATGTGCATCTGTATAATCCAGATCTCTAGATCTATTGTTCCCCATATAAAAAACTATGGTTGGATCTAAACCTAGAAAAAGAGATCAACTATAATCTCTGTTATTATAACTTATTTCGAAATTTTTGTTTTGTTTTAATAATAAATATTAAAATATACAATGGGTTTAGCTACAATTCAACAAAACCATTCACATTAAATCCACGAAACTATCTTTCCATATTCTGTTTGTGTGTCAAAATCTAATGTATGTACATAAGTTAATTCCTAATTCTAACTAGTGGATAAGAACTGTAGCTTCTTAATTAATAGAAATTTAAATAATATACTTTCAATTTTTGACCACAATGCAAGTACATATTTTTGATTTATAATATTTAAATATGCCGAAATTTAATACCATTTTATGTTTACTATTTGGATAATATAATAGTAGTAGTAGTGAGGAGATGTTTCTACTAATAAGTGATTGAATTGGTACGGAAGTCAGCTAAATGAAAAAGCTCACACAACATTGCCATTCTATGAAAAAGAGTATTCCTCAGAATTTAGTTGAACTAAAAGAACAACAACACTAACTCTTTATAGCAATAATGTAAAGGCATTTAGCGGATAATTATTAACTCACAAAGCGTCAAACGACGACGTATGATTTTGATGTTAGACTTTGACAATAAATCCTTGAGAACGCTTATTTTCCATGGCACACTGGATAAGTATCAATGAGTTATGTGTGCATTTTTCAAAAAATCTAATTATCTCCTAAACTGTCAATTTTAGGTATGTGGGACATACACGTGGGACATAAAAGATGTAAAATTGGATGCCGAAGACGACTAAGTAATAAAATATAAGGGGTACTTGAAGAAATTAAGTTATGGTTGTTCAAAATTTCGAAGAGTTAACATACCATAGCAAAGTAACCACGCAATGCAGACAGCCGTTCTCGGTGCTAAAATATACTCCAACATATCCTTTAAGCATATTATGAATTCTAAATTGATATCCGAAAAATCGAGTGTTCTCTGATTTTTGTGAATAAATATCCGCTATAGCAATTTTTTTTAGAAAAAATCGAATAACTACAAAACGGTCAAACCAAATTCAAAAACCTTGAGGTATTTATAAAGCTTAAAAATAGGTAAATCCAGATATGTAAAAATATACAAGATGTTCTATTAAAAATAACAATGTAGATGACGAGTTGCTGTATAACCGGAAGCGCTAGAAATCTCATATTGTAATTGTACAGAACATAATCGATTATATATAATTCTGAATTTACAAATTTATATTTTGGCCAGAATTTTTACTTGCGAAATTAATTGAATTGAATTTATTGTAGCAACAGTTTTTTACGCGAAAATTTTAACGAAAAACCGCAAAATCGGTCGTTAGGTAGTATTTAGAAATTAGAATATGTATTTCATGTATAATGGAGCTCCACTTTCCGTATACTGTAACAACCTATTTAAATGAGGAATTCGACAATAGCTTGATTGATCGGGCAGGATATATTACATAATTACCAAGACCTCCAGATCGAACTCCTCCGAATTATTTTATCTGGGCACACTTCAAAAATGTTGTTTAAGTTGCTAAAATAAATACAGAAAATGAACTTTGGCAGAGTATTGTAAACATCTACCAACAACTGAAAACTCTTAAAAGGTTTACAATTAAGGGCGAGTCTTTTCGAAGACGGCTACAACTTTATATATAAGGGCAAAGACGACGCAATTAGAAAACTCGATGTGACAACGAGAAGTATCAGAACGTACATGTATAAGCTTTTTCATTAAATCATATCTCCAAAACAGTTGAGCCACGACCGTAAATGTATTACAATGTTTTCTTGGTTTCATCTTTACTGTCACTAAACAGCAAGCGCAGTATGTAAATATCCCTACTGTCACCAAACAGCAAGCGCAGTATGTAAATATTTTTGTCTTAAAATCTTGTAGAGCCATTAACAGAAAATGCTTTAGATAAGTATGGGCTTAATTTGGCAATAATTTTGCGTTCATCCACAAAAACAAATGCAATTATACTTGTTATCCTATTCAAATCTTTGTTTGTATTAAGCATTATTCTTGTGTTATCCACATATGAAAATATTACTGCACGGACGGTGCAAGAGTCCAGAGTTGATCTATTTGCGTGAACTTAATTCAGAAAGACATTGGATTAGGCCAAATATCACAACGTGTTCTGTGCTAGTTGTGTGACTGGTGTATGTATGTATGTTTTCCAAAGACAATTGCGCTCTAATTTTCACGTTAATTCTAAAAAACTTACCAGTTATTCTTCCAAGTTTTCCGTCTTGATTTCTACTCAAATAATTAGCCACCAATCCTGAAATATGAGCTCCAACGCTATAACCTATCAGATGTAGATCGTCAGCTTTGATACCACGTGGATGCTGTGTTAAATATCTTATTAGCTGGGCGATGCATTTAGCACAAAATCGAGGCGCCCACTCCATTTGCTTCAGACATGGCTCTTTAACAAGAGTGCCATAATCTACTATGAAGATATTATAATCTCCCTTATGAAAGTAGGCATCACGCATGTCCGTACTTGGTGCAAGATTTCGGCCGCCACCAAAACCATGAACTACTATCTTGGTTGGGTGAAGTCTATTGAATAAGGAATTATAAAGGGAATCTTCTCTCCTAACGTTGATTAAATCTGGATTCTCTTGGCTCCTCCTAAAATGATAAAAGAAACTCTTTGGTGTATTTCTGTTTATGTTAAGTTGTTACATTAAGTCAATGTATTTTTTAATTAACACAGCTCAAAACACAAAAGTAAAGAACAAAGTATAAAAGCAACGCACCAACGTAAAAAATGCTATTCAAGGCGAAGTTAATAGCACGATAAAGTAGACAATTCACTAGAACATTACGCAGACAGCTAGAATAACATTATTCTGAATTAGGTCCACAAAGATCGTCCTTAAACTAAAATAGTATTAACGCTTGATACTCCAAATAATCTTAGGCAAGATGAAAAGGCCCAGTTATTGATTAAGTTCTATATTGAAAATATCGAAGTTTCGTTCGGGAATGCGAACTTCTTCAGGACAAACAATTGAACTTTTATACTAAATAATTAAAATTATCGACGTTGTAATTTTGATGAATAATTACAAACGTTGATAATTTTAATTATTTAATATAAAAGTTCAATTGTTTGTCCTGAAAAGGTTCGCATTCCCGAACGAAAATTCGACATTTTCAATAAAGAACTTAATCAATAACTGGGTTTTTTCATCTTGCCTAAGATTATTTGGAGTATCAAGCGTTAATACTATTTTAGTTACCGGTACTCCGTTACTGTCTTCCAATAGCCTATAAAACACAAGGATGGAGTGTTGGTCATTGTATAAAACACAAGGATGGAGTGTTGGTCATTGTAATTTACGTACCATCCGATAGTATCTACAAAACTGTGAAAAATACATCATGTACGACAGAGAAATAATTTGGTGAAAAAATTAAAAGCGAAAGTAATTTTTTGATTAGTTCACATAAATGGGGATGATGTTCACAAAATGAAAATAATGATTACTGTAAAATTAACAAATTGTGGAGCTTTGAACCGCAAATAAATTATGTAGTTTCAATGGAATAGTAGTGAAAAACTATATAAAATTATTTGTAAAATACATAGATTGCGTCTTAAATTATGACAAAATATTATTAACAAAGATATTTCAGAAACAACTCAAATATGGTGTTTCAAGTGTATATTTGTTGAAGAGTTATGAGTGAATAATGTGTAAATGTATGTCAAAAAATAACATTATTGGCATAATTAAAATATTTAAAAAAGTACCGATGACTTCATATATATGACAACAACGTCAGAAATAATTTAACGACATTACCAGGTGATCAATTCAAAATACTAAACGACGTATTCACGTGTTTTCTTTCTTAAACTAACGGTTTACAAATAATTAATTTATGCCGTGTATAATATACACCGTGTTGTTTTCTGAAATTTTATAACGTAAGCATAATGCCATCTTTCACTCTTATAATTAATATGTTTGTTTGTACAATTCATACATGAAACGAAACTCGTATGTATATATGTATATCGATCATGCAACGTACATAGTCCTTCAATAGAACTTCCGTCCTAACTTTTCTCAATCTTAATAACACATCATATTTTACGGATGACAAATTCCACTAACAATGATTACCGCTTAAATAGCAATGATGAACTCATAATGTACTTATTAAAATAGTTGGTTACATCGACATCTTTATACGGATATTTTCCTTGTTTTCGAACATGTACTATATTGTGTGCGGATGTAGCTACTCTTAAATATAATGCTTTGCACGGTTGCGAATAGACTTTCTAGCTCTTTTACTCTGCGTAACAACTTTGTAATTCGTCACGATTACCGAAATTAATAATAATGTACAATATATGTTGACATTCAACAATGCACTTGCATTGCAATCAACTAAACGCGTAACGGACGTAAGAAAGGTATATCTACGGTTTCGTTTTTTATTAATGGTTCTGGGGTAATGTTAGAATTAATGATAAAGATAGAACCAGTAAAATTATTAATAAGAGAAGCGGTGCTAGTAATCTCGATCGGTTAGGAAACATATTTAAATCAAATTCTTATCTGAAGCTTACTAATTCAAAAACATAAAAACGTTTGTTTGAAATGCAGCTTGTCATGTTTAGGTACATTTTCAGTAGTTACTAAGTTTGTCAATAACGGATATGTCAGTAACTTCACGTCACAAAAGCTCCAAAGTATTCCAAAACGCATTTCGATTACAGGTTGTAATACGTGTACATCAAAGTTCAGCCCTACAAGTTGCAGTTGTGTTCTAAAATTGAAGATACAGTAGCGGTAAATCTCAAATTGTTAAAGCTTGTGCTGGATGCGAGGGCATCAGTGCCTCAGTACATAAATAGATTATAGAAATCTTAAGCCTCAAAATTACAATAAAATGTAATCTGTAATTATCGACCTCATAACTCATAAATACGACTCATTACTATCCATATTAAGGACAGTATTATTTGCAACCTCCTAAATTATGCTTCAAAATTAAAACAAAATAGTCACTAGTCATCCATCTATTCTGATGGACAAAATCTTATATCCGTTGTGTCAGAATTTTCGTCTATATTCTAAGCGTTTCCGTGGGGAACGTGAAATCAGACGTAATATCCCCTCTGCAATATCCCCTCTGCTTATAATTCCTCTAGATCCTCCAACCCATATCACACTCAAATTGAAAGTTTGAGCTGTTATAAGAGAATACCACCGTATTACTTCTCCCTATTTATCTTGGAATGCTTTAACATTACTTGTAGCTACTAATTAAACTTGTACTTTGTGACTTTCCGACTCCCAGTTACGGATAAGGATGTATAGACTCAGAAAACCAATATTGATCAGCTGTGGTTTCTAACATTTTTTTTAGAATTCTTTAGTACATAAGAAAAAGAATTTAGATTATGCCACAAATCCAAAATACTGATACAGATAAAAGTATATTAGGCAAACAAAACGGGTTTGAATCAATTACCCGAGAATTTACTAAATCGTACATACCTACTAGCGCCAGCAACTAAAATAAAAATATTTCTAATAGCAACAACATTAATATACTTTTGCCAATGTTTAAAAATATTTAAAAAACATTGTTAAAAAACCGGGTATGCGGTCTGTATTGTTGATAAAAACTCTTTGTCCATATTGTCGAGCTTTGGTCCTTTCTATTTAGAACTTCTTCAGGAGAAATTAGTAAAAAAAATTAGCAAACAATTTTAAAACAAAGTTAAAAATAAGTGCTACTTACAGAAATGCTGTAAACTGAGTTTTATGGTAACTGGGAAAGATTTTTTAAAAACATTGAAAACATTTCTGATTCGAATGGAATTGTATTTGGCAATGCAGGTGTTGGGGAAGAGTTTGAACAATTTGACAATATTATCAGTTAAGTTATGAACGTAATGTAATTTTTTACATTTGATGTTAGTCTCGTACTCCACTTCACCGTCTAGATTATTGGAAGAATAAATAAGTATATTAACTAAAGATTTGAGATATCCGTTATTTATAGAAATGATTTTGAGATTTTTGTTAATACAGTAGTTGTCATATACAGGTACGTAAAATTTTTTCAGTTTCAGTTTTTCAGAGCTGTGATGGTGTTTATTTTTTTATTGTGTGATGAATAGAAAAAAAGTTAATATACCTACCAGATGCGGTAGGTTTCTGATACCATTCTAAAATTATGCTGTTGTCTTCAGGTCTAATAATTCTAGTATCCAAAAACGGTATACTACTGTCCTCCTCTAATTCAATTGTGAACTGTAGGTGTTCATTAACTATGGGATAGCAAAGATTGTCAGATTTGGGAGTGTTGTCTATTGAATCTAGGCCATGTCTAGGCGAACAAAAACATTCAATTTTGACTCAATTATTCAAGCTTTCGCAGAAAGGAAGACAAGAGTGTTGTTGTAAACAAAAAATAGTTCAAAATCTATTAGTGCTATTATGAACATTACTTAAGTCTTAAGTATTATTATTAAATAAGTTTGTAAGTAAGTTTGTTTTCTTTTATGGAAAATAATAAACTCATGTTATTATAATGCACTAATACAGTAGTAAGTTTTGTTTTCATAAAATCTTAATTGATAGGAGTATATTAATATTATTGACAAAACTAAACCCATCAAATATTGAGTGGGAGTGCGCCCGCTGTATTATTTTGCCCCGGGCCCTGGCTGTGCTGACGGCGCGCCGCGGCGGCCCTTTGAGTAATTGTAAAAACAGACGATTGGTTAAAGGCGGCATATTCACGGATGATGTCCCAATTATGTTTGGTAATTGCTATCACCAATTTTGAATGTATATTAATAAATAGACTATTTGATTAGTGATAGGGTTAACAAGAGAAAAAGTGTCTTTAATTTTGTAGTCGGTTTTTCACTTAGAGCATTACTGACGATATGGGATAAAAAAGTGGATAACTTATAAGTAGTGGAAACTACACCGCTGACTTCATTATAGGAATTCTAGACAATTTCTAGCGGAAATTTCTTTTTATCACTACCTTTTTTTGTGTTGATCATAACTTGCTTGCTCTTCGAGAGCAATATTACTATGTACAACATATGTAGTGTAGAGTAACCTAATGTGCCTAACCTAATATACATGCTGTATATCCACATTGGGTTTGGAAGTATCAAATTTTGATATTAGCACTGCTAATTTTCTACTAAGATTCATTATTAATTTTTTAAATTAAGTAATGAAAAAAAAAATATAATTAGATTATGACAAAAATTACATAAGTAAACATTCGGAAGTAATAAAACATTTGCTGCTTATATAAAACAATAAAATCAATGGATATACAGATTATTACACAATTGAGGTTATCCATTTTGTGGTTACTGGTTATAAATTATATAAAATACTTCCATATAAGCTAATAGCATATTTAGATATTTTACGTAATTTTGTTAGATAAATTTACACCTAGGAATATGGCATATATTAATTAATTATTAGAAATGTTAAAACAATAACTTGCAATTATTCAATTCAGCTTAAAAATTAATATAGTTTTGTAAAAAAAGATGCTGTTACTTTCATTATGAAACATTTTGCAATATTCATTTTTTTAATGGTTTTTTTTTGTACAAGGAGATATATGTAGCTGTAGATTAACCTTTATTTTAAATAGCTTCCAGGTATAAACAGAAGATATGTATTAATTCTGTAGTTCCATCGTCAATTTGATATCAAATATTGGGAAGGGGGTATTGCTGTATTGAATTCACTTACCTCGTATATAAATAAAACTCGATTTGTGGATGAGGACACCTAAAAGGTTTCGGTATACAAGAAGTAGTATTGAAGAGATCTTGAACCGATTCCGGTTTTTTCTGTTCTTCTTGAGCCAATATTTCTAAAAAATATATTACTTTTATTAAACGATATGTATTATTATTACCATATTCATACCATAAGTAAAGCCATTGATATAACAACTAACTAAATTGCAAAAATATAAGTTTGATTGCCTCTTGTCTCATTTCAGTGATTGTTTTACTTAAACATTAAGAAGGTAATTCTGCAGTTGTAAATAATGCCAAAAAACAATATTTTTCTTATTCTTTAGTCATACTTACAATTAGTAGAATCAAATATTATGCATACTTGATCAATTACTATTGCTTATCGCAAACCGATAAAAATCAATGTGCTAGTTAGTGATTAGTTTTAGCGAGTCCTAGTATTCTTCCATCACTTCATTCTGAAGTAAAATAGTACATCCATTAATTAGGAATCGTGTGACAAGATCAATAGTCTTGCAAGTTGATTTTATACGGTATAAGTAAACCTGTCATGTACTGTAGTTCATTTTTTTATTAATGAACAAGAACTTACACTACTATTACTATTTATATTACATAACACATACCTTCCTAATAGACAAAAAATCCGAAACTTTCTATTGTAGCATTTTACTTGTAAATTATACAGAGAAAGTGAAATAATGAAAATCGAATTAGTTTTTAATGGCAGTAGTTACTTTAGTTGACCTGGAGTGTAACTAAATCTATGTCGTGTAGGTTCATAGGTAACAATGTTTCTTTGATTTGAAGTTATATCCAACGGTATTCATACGTATTACATACATTAAAAAAAAACAGTATTGCATATGTATGTAGGTACGATCTAGGACATATGTATATTTGTCAGCGTTACTTACATAGTTTTATGACTAATAAGTTACGTCATTCATTTTAGTGTACACATTGTAAAGTTTGTCAGTTTTGCAGAAAAAGTGAGAGAATTAGATCTATGGAAAGTACAAACTTACAATTAGTATAATCCTCCTAGAATCAAAAAAGGTATGTTTCGAATAGCTATATAAGGATTACAAAGACTAGTTGATCGGACAAATTCAATATAGAAGAGACTACAAAAAAGTAAAGTGGAAAACAAATAGGACATCTAACAAAAGCTAGAATCTCTTTAGAAACCTGAACCAGTTACCAGCAAAATCAGCGACACATCAAGTAAAACCTATTTCCACGGCGTTGTGGAAAGCTACAGTCAACTAAACTATGAAAGCTCTGAGCTGAGACATGAGCTGAGAACATTATGTTTACATTATCATTATAAAATGGAATCATATCAATTTCACAAAATATTTCAGATTGCCGCTCATTCTGACATTTAATACAATCGACAAAGAAAAGGAGAATAATATTATCTAAACTGTGTAATACCAACCATATTGTTAATTATTAAAAAGTAATATAGTTTATACCGCCTATATACAACTACAACAAAAGCACGTTATGATATTTTACAATTTGCGATAACAATAAATGGGTACATAAAGTTTACAATTAAATACTTTAGGTGTATAACATTCGGAAGTTGAACCACGTACACACAAGGTCTTTCACGAAATCCGTTAGTTAAAAAGTTTAAGGAATCTATTCTTAGTACAATCCTGAAATTTTGACAGTTATATTTGTAGTAGTGGTTCTACTGTTTTAAAATATTTTCAATGAAATCTCACTTCCACTTATACCGGAAGTAAATAACAACTTTGCTATTTTAAATACAATGGTATAATTTTTTTCAGTACAATTGATTCTACGCATTATTTGCAATTATTTTGTATTGGGGTAGCCTATCTTCTCTAAATTCAACTGTTTCTAAGATATTTACAATTTTCCGTAATATTTTGCTATTGCAACATCTTAAAGAAAAATTAATGTTGTAAGGCCTTTAGAAGCAACTACAAAAGAAAAGAAAGGGTCGTAGGTACTGTGGTAACTGTCATAACTTTCAACAAAAGTTGTACAGGACGTGCAGAAATTAGTAACCAATTCAGATATCTTCAAACATTAAAAATTCTTTTTTTTTCAAGTGGCATATAGTAGTTTTTATTGTAGCACTAATTCACCAAGAAATTCTACATCGATTCGTATTAAGATCTGATATACCTATATCTTTATTCGTTTTGAGTTTGAGAAATTATATTATTGATTTCAATTACGGAAAGTATACTAACATCTGCTATTTTTTCTCATATGTAGTTAGCTATGAAAATAAAATATTTCGATAAGTATTGTCAAATGAGTGATAGTTTATGGTGTGGACTCGTTCGTCCGCGCGATATAAGTATTAATCACCAAAATTATACTTTTTTTAATGTGTAGTGGGTGCTTAGTTGCACTGACTTCGTAAGCTGTATTACTTGTCTGACTATCTCTGCAACTCTCGCGGTGTAGTTTTTGTGTGTGTAAATTGTGTTCAAATAGCTTTGTGACAGCATCATATCGCCTTTTATAATGCCGCGCTGTTAATCACTTTTTCATCCATTTTTAATGTTAGAAGATATCCGAATTGGTTGCTAATTTCTGCACATCCTGCATAAATTGCGTTGAAAGTTATGACAGTTCTCAATATCTACGACCTTTTTCGTTTGCAGGAGTTTAGTACCTTACGCTTCTAAGGGCTTTACAATATTAATTTTTCTTTAAGATGGTGCAATAGCAAAATATTAACGTATTGTAAATATCTTAGAAATAGTTGAAGTTGGAGATAGGGTACCCTGGTACAAAATAATTGCAAATAATGCGTAGAATCAATTGTACTGAAAAAAAATATCCCGTTGATTTTAAAATAACAAAATTACTATTTACTTCCGGTTGACCGCAAGTCAGATTTCGTCGAAAATATTTTAAAACAGTAGAACCAATATCAGAAACGCAACTGTCAAAATTACAGAATTGTACTAAGAGTAAACTTTCCAACTAACGGGTTTCGCGAAAGACCCTGTATATCAGTAACAATTCTAGAAAAAAATAATATATGACGCAGTATATATTAAACGTTGTTAATTACGTGCACGCTAAATAATTACACATATTCGTTCTTTAAACAGAAGTCAGTGACTTTTAAGTTTTCTCTTTCTTTAATTTGAATTCATTATTTCGAAACTATACTTTTACTACTTCCAAGACTTGTTTTCGAGTTCTTTAGCAATATACTATATTAGAAGAAATGGTGCATCACTGGCACGTAAACTATTTTAGTAAAACGTACTGTTACGACTGCAATCCATTACGTAATGAGAAGAATAGGCTGGAAAATGAATCTAATCCTATAGTACTTCTATGTTACTACTTATATAAATTTTATATTTTATGATTTACTTCAACTATATCTGCTTCTAACGTCAAGGTGTTCAAGCATCGCATCACGATTAACTATTGGAATTGTATTTCTAGTTTCATTCGTTTTAGGTTGTTCCCATCCTAAACTACGATTCCTACGAGTCATTTGCTCAGCCATCAATAATTGTCTATTGATGTTACAGACTTGCCTCACCTTTGTATTTGTTATTCCAAAATCTAGAGACCGTACACTAGAGCGTTATAAACACTTGTTGTTGTAGTATTCTTTTACCTTGTTATTTAATTATGATCCTTGTGATCTTTGTCTCTGATAGTACGTAGTATGTTTTTCTTTCGGACAAAATTCATAATTGCAAATCTTCGCTGTTAATCATAGAAAGGAACTATTAAATATTACTAGTGACTGATTATGTAAATGATGTAAGTACTCTAGATATGAATTGATCAGTATGTACCTCAGACATAAATCCAATTAAAATCTTTGAAGCGTAATGGAAAAAATAATTACAATTAAAAACCCTTAACCCGAAACACTGAAATTTCAACGTTAATCAGAAACAACAGGTCTAGGAGACCTTAATTACTAAAAACTCAAATATACTACACATTACACTTTCTTAACAGTAGTAAGTAGTCACATTATTATTATTAATTATTGCAAATACATGTCAGGCACACTTTTCGACTACATTCCAGACAGATTGGTTAGGAACAACGGATGCAACAAGAATTTGTTTTTCTCATTTTCGATGATGAACAAATACTGAGAACTTTTCTCCTGGAATCATCTGGAACAATATTTTCGTCACTGTGGATTTGATGCCTAAAGCAACCCCCAAAAGATTATCGATATGGGTTCGTAATTCACGATCAAGGTTTGTTGTTAGTCTTTGCCCTTATAGAATTTTCATTTGTTCCTAAACCAATTTCGTCGATCATACTATCATCGATTAGTGTATTCCAAATCTCTGCTTTAGAAAGTTTATTTCTTAAATTTCTGTTAACTATAGTCAACCTTGATGAACTTCTAATGATATTATGCTCTCTGGTTCTAGTATTTCTGGTTGGTTCAGTCGACGTCCACTCAAAACAATGTTTCCCACAGTATGTGACTTCGTCAGATGCTATATGTCCTTCGTCAAAAGCAGCTTCGATATTCATTCGTGTAGCATCATTGCTAGGTTCTATATCCAAGAAATCATCATCTAACTTTGATTCATCATCAGTTGAATCAATACTATCCTCTAAAAGATAATCGGGGTCTTGTTCAGAATCATCTATTACTTCTTCAGGTTCTTGTTCCGCTAAGTATAAATTCGCTCCGTCAACCAGCAATACACTTTTCTGGATGGATTCTTTTTGAGAAATCTCCAGACAGATGCTCGTAAATATTGCAAATAGCCAGAGCTGGCATATTGATGCCACATACATAGCCGGAGATATTTCGAGCGTTATCAAGTTTACGATCGATAGCTAGTCGTATGCAGGGCTGGGCGTATGTAAAATACAAATATTTGAAATACGTATTTGAAATACAAAATACATTTTGTATTTTATATTTCAAATACATTTTCCTATGTATTTTGTATTTTGTATTTGAGATACATTTTCAAAGTAGTTCATGTATTTAGAAATACATAAAATACTTATTTACTATCGCAGCCAACAAAATTCAAATTTCGCGCAATTATTTTTAGTAACTTCAACATTAACGTATAAAAAGAACTATTAATCTAAGACAAATTTGTAGGTTTCAGCGTTGAAGTTACTAAAAAAATTGCGCGAAATTTGAAATTTTGTTAGCATATACAATCCATATATGGATCTGATAGTGGTATCTTTATTTCCGTATTTAAATTAATTCGTTGGAAATATAAGAAAACAATAATGACATTGACAGTGTTATTTTAAAGGGAAAATATTTTAAAATATTAAAACTTAATAAAGATAATGAATGTATTTTGTATTTGGTATTTCAAATACTAAGAAAGAATGTGGGTATTTTATATTTGGTATTTCAAATACTAAGAATGAATGTATTTTGTATTTGGTATTTCAAATAGTACAAAGGAGTGTATTTTGTATTTTATATTTCAAATACATTTGGAACGTATTTTACCCAGCCCTGGTCGTATGAATGAAAGGAATCTTGAACTGCAAATTAGTACGCAAGTCATATCATCTTAGTTAAAAGTTAGAATTAATAAATTGTATGGCGTATTTCTACTAAAATGATGCCCAGTACAAAATTCGCGTAAAAACACATAATTTTAATTCAATTGTCCGTCTTTTTATTAGGTAGTACCATTAAAAATCATTCTTGTAAAATCCAAAAACTCTGATAATTTCATATGAAACAACAATGTCATATAAAACTAGAATTAGGTAGGGAAAAAAATAAAAATATATACAAATAAAAATAAGATCATTATAAGTAAAAGTTTAGATTAAAACATTTATACTACAGTGATGTTTTCCTTGACTCATCAACGCAATGTAGTGTTAGCCTACAGGCAAGAAATACACACACAGATGCATGTAACTTAATGACTAAACTTAGATATAATTTCTAGGTCAATAACATCCACTGCATGCTGGAACTATTACATGAGTTTTAATAATTATATTTGTTTACCATCAAATATGGTTTAATACCACAAATGCAAACTTTTTACTAATTTAGTTATTATTATGTATATAAGTATAAATTTGCGCGACGGTGAAATTAAAGATTATTAAATTTATATGCCACATACGTATATTTCAATATGTGAATCAATTAAAGTGTGTCACCCAAACACACAAACATGAATCCGATATGAATTCAAATAGTGTTTAAGTACGTTACGTTACCATTATACGAGCTCGCGCGCTTTCGTACTGCAATCGTTCACAGTTAAGAACAAATAAATAATAAAAATGCACATAAACATTTTGTTACTGTACAGTAGTCATTTCTCCACATTATAATCCAAAAAGAGAAAGTCCATCTACTTACTGATGTTCTCTATAGAAAGAATAATTAAAAGAAGAATTGTAGAAGAGCATCCTATTTGATTAAAACTGTCGATTTGATTAGAAAATGTTATACGCACTGTTGATGTATTATTGTGAAATTATTACACTATAACAACGAATGTAATTTTCCATTGCAGTATAATCTAGATTAAGAAAATTGTTATGTTAATAATATACTTGATTATAGCATATAATATTGTAATTGTGTAACATGGTTATGTATCCAACACATGCAAAAGCTAACCACTGAAAAGAGTTGCCACTATAAATTATTCATAAGTTTGTACTTTACAAACTTTTTTATCTTTACAATACACACAACCTCTACAATTCTCACCGAATGCATTGCCACAGAATGCAACCAAATTAACGCTTTCAGTTTCCACATACGCAGTTCGGTTAGAAAAGCTAGCTATTTGAATTTATAGACAAGTATGTGCATTTGAAAATCTAAGCATTTACATTGAGAATTATATGCAGGTAGTCTTTAAGAGTACGGAGCGACCACTGCACTGTTGTGTGTACTGACTATCTCTATCGGAGGATGTGTTTTGCGTTAACCCACGCTATTTTGTAGCACACGCATATGTTAACATAATTTAGAAAAAAATAACTGGTGGTAATTGTGTTACTAAATCATAAGCGGTTAATATTTGTATACAGTGTTTAGACATATAGAATTACAAGCAATTTAGTAATTAACAAATGGCGTTACTCTGTGGACTTATGGCACGGAGCCTTCCACAGGCCGATAACTTTGATCGTCTAACATCTAGAAAAAATAAATCATATGATTTAATTGTCAACCTTAACCGATCGACTTAGGAAATTTCAAGCTGACAACAATTTCTCGTCCAACACCTGAGAAGTCGAGCCGGCAACGAAATCTATCCAACGATTGTCAGCCGTTAACTTCGCCGTCATGTATCGACCGGCGCAGAGCTAGGAAGAGCCCTTTTAAAAATTTATATGCCCGTATCAAAAAATACTCCGATAGATACTAGCAATTTCTTCGACTTCTTCCGCACATAATCATTTATTATTTATTTATTATTATTATTATTTTAAGTGTTTTTAAGTGTTCTTGAACTGTTAGGTTTCTTTTCTGGCTTATTTACTAGGTACTCCATTAGAATTAGTAGAATTAATAGTGTAGTAGTTATTGTAGCTCATTTATTTGGTATTTGGTATCTTCATTAGAACCATTCTTTGTCGTAATTGGAGGATTTTTATTTTTATTTAAATTATCTCAAAATTTCATATCCTCAATGATCAAGTAGTTTCTCACTTCATCAGAACCATGAAAAATTTCATATCCTCGATCGGTTCCTCATCACTCTGTCTTTTTTATTGCTTTTATATTCTTTTAGTAGGTTTCTATATTTCACGTAACAGGCATCGCCATTATATTTGTATAACTAGCTAAATACGATATCGCCTGTGTATATTTATTAGAACCACTAAAAAATATCTTTAGCTTACTTTCCGCCATTTTCGGAAAATCTAATATTTCATTAGATGTAATATCTTCACAAACAAGTTTCCTGCGCATTCATTGACAAACATTGGCTTCAATTGCTTCTTCGTTTTGTTTACCCAGCATTCGTTTAATAATTTTTGCTGAAACGCTATATTCTCCAAAGTCTCTCACCATACCAATTCATAAGATACGAAGTAATTAAATAATACCTTTTAACTTTAGAGACTCAAAAAAGGAAATTATTCGTAGTTCATTGCTGCATGTTTATGTATACCCTTCGTATGTTTTTGAAAAAATATATGTTACATATACCTATGTATATGTGACAATTTTATAGACAGAAACCGGCAGGTGTACTCTATAAAGTGCTTAAAAAATCAGAAAAAAGAAATATATTTTCTGTGAGTATGACTGCTTCTTAGAAGCTAATATATACATTATTATATTAAATTATTAAATTGAAGTTCGGAATGATAAAGTTGCTGACACTTATCGTCGTTAAATTGGTAAAAATATTTACTGGAGATCCAGAATAAGGGTTTCGTGAAAAGAATCAAAACGCAGTCAAATTCTGCTAAGTGACGTTTCGGAGCTTTTATTCTCCTTCTTCAGACCTAATAAGTGTAATCAACAGAAGCAATCAACGATATGTTTAAAGACAAATACTTACATAAGCAAGATTGACTAATTAAATAACCAAGGCTCACAAAGTGGACAATACCCAACATTCATGACAATTTTTTATCTATCATCACTATTATGTAGTGTTAAAATGTTTTTTTAATTATTAAGGACGAAAAAACATGTTAAAAATTTGATTAAAATCTTTAAGAGACTAAACACAACATTTTAAAATTATTCAAAAAAAGTGTTTAAATATCGTTGATTGCTTCTGTTGATTAATAATTGTATTAAAGAAGGAGAATAAAATTTAGCATTTTGAATGCGTTTTGATTCTTTTCACGAAACCCATATTCTGGATCTCTTAAATATTTTTACCAAATTTTTAACATTAAAAAAATTTAACACTACATTATAGATAAAAAATTGTCATGAATGTTGGGTATGTCCACTTTGTGAGCTTTGGTTATTTAATTAGTCAATTTGCGTATGTAAGTATTTGTCTTTAAACATATCGTTGATTGCTTCTGTTGATTACACTAATTGTATTAGGTCTGAAGAAGGAGAATAAACTGCGTTTTGACTTTTCACATTTTAGATATTCCTTACCGTTAAAATATGAGCTATAAATAATACGCAAAGGCATTTTCCTATATCTTAACCGGCTAAAAAGCGCAAACTAAACAAGAATTTATTATGTATGATTTGATTTATCATTTATCAATTACGATTAAAGTTGGCGAAGAGACATATGCCACGAAAAGATACGACTCATCGTTTTCCTTGCTCTTTAAGCACCACTAAAATCTCACGAGGTAATAGATATAGTAAATGGCACAAATAATAATGTATGTTTATTATATTTTTCGATTTCTTATATTAACGACAGAACTTTGATACGAAAAAACTGAAAAATGTCTAAAGTGGCTCTAGTCACCAATCGTGGACATCATGCCTGAACTGAGTGAGGTCGAAACAGTTTATGTCAGGAAATCCATCTATGTATCCTCTCTGAAGGGAGTAAAGTAGAATAGAAAGAAGATCGCCTGGAAAAAAATAAACTTAATCGAGGCAAACCGCCAGGCTGGGAGAATTAAAAATAGTTTTCCACTGGTCAGACAATAAACACATAAGCATTATACAAATTATTGTTAGTGCGTAAGGAATTTGAAATCTATCGCATTCAAAATAAATACAGAGATGTATGTATTTTATGATATAACCTTATTGTAACTTTATATAGCAGAACTATACGAAAAATGTGTCTAAAGTGGCTCTAGTCACCAATCGTGGACATCATGCCTGAACTGAGTGAGGTCGAAACAGTTTATGTCAGGAAATCCATCTATGTATCCTGTCTGAAGGGAGTAAAGTATTTGAAGATCGCCTGGAAAAAAATAAACTTAATCGAGGCAAACCGCCAGGCTGGGAGAATTAAAAATAGTTTTCCACTGGTCAGACAATAAACACATAAGTGTAATTTGATAATTTTCATTATACAAATTATTGTTAGTGCGTAAGGAATAACTACGGTGAAATCTAAAAGTCGCATACATCAAAATAAATACAGAGATGTATGTATTTTATGATATAACCTTATTGTAACTTTTCACAACCTTGTGTCAAGTTTCTATTAGAGCGACCTAAGTTTGTTACCGGAATACCTAAGTTTGTTATCGGTAATAATTATATTGCGGCAGCTGACGAAAATAATTCAACAAATCTATCCTTTACAGAGATATTTATTCTAATGTGCGCAACTTTTCGATCTCACTTACACACAAGCGTAACTTAAATTCTTTCGGCATTAGCTTGATGATTGAAAATAGTGATCCAGGTCACTTAGTAAATTGAATTGTTGGTTGGGGCTTGATGGTAGCACTATGGTGGTTTTAACGCAAATATTCCGCAACATATTTTTTGGAAGAGGAGAGTAATGCTAAAGAAAGTTCCATTACATATAATCATCTAGACTGTCGATGTTTTGATGGAGAATGTAATTAAGTCAGTAGATATAAGTACCTACTGTACGTTGGTTGAGCCTGTTAAAGTTTTGCCTGTTGTCGCGTAGATAAGTTTACACTTGACATTTTGCTCATCATGTTGTTAGCGTTTTCAGAAGGTTTCTAAAAACTGATGTTGTCTTCTGCTCCTCATTACATATTTTATTTCTTCGTCTACCCATCTTCTCGGTTGAAGTTAGTTGAATTCTTCACAATTTCTAGTGATTCCCGTATCAATCTCTGATGTTACTGCGTAGTTGTGGCTAAGACTTCAACATTGTCATAGTTAATGCGATGATCCTCGTCTTGAAATAGGTGTTCAGCTGCTGCAGATTTTTCTGTATGTCCACGTCGGTTATCTCGTCGGTGTTCCTTAAATTTGCACTACTCCTTCCTGTCTGTCTGATGTAACTTTTTCCACAATTGCATACAAGTTCGTATATGCGTTTTGTGTACGCTACTTACTTATTCACATGTTGCAGAAATTCATCCAATGTTGCTCCTCCATACGGCCATATAACAAGTGTCGTCCACGTATCTATACCAGCATTTCGGTTTTAGGTTGCTATATTCAATAGCTTCTTGCTCGAAAGCTTCCATGAAGATGTTGGCGATGACAGGCGATAATTCTGATCTCATTCCTGCACCACTCTTGTGTTCATAAAAGTTTTCATTCCATTCATGAAAGAGATTCTACGTTTAAACTAACTAAGATATCGCCATCAGATATGTCGTACTGTTGGAGTATTTCCACAAAATGCTCAACATTTTTCTAACACGTTCAATGCATTTATCTGATAATGTTAGCATACTTACTACTTCAATACTTAAAATTCAAAATATTAAAATAAGAGTAATTGAGTTTGTATATACCTACTGGGATTCAACACTTTACGTAAGTACAACATTCCTAAAATGGTATTGGGACTCCATTCAACATTTCTTACGGTCATTACTTTAACTATTGAAAACTGTTTATTTTACCATTGCATTGATAATAAAAGAACTTTTTCTCTCTGTGCACATATTTGGTACTACTAATTGCAATAATTAACATTTATATTGAAACCAAAAATCAGGTCATTGTCACCGGTACAACATAACTACTAACCATGAAGAGAGTATATCTTTTAGTAAAAGTTATATTCTGTATAATGCAAACGGTACTGACCGAGAATCTTCTAGTAAAGGTTATCCGATAGGTAGGAGAAGCCTTATTATGTACTTTCCTTTCCGAGACGATCGTCTTATTCCGCGAATCGAGCGCACAACAGCCTTGCCAGAGGAAAATAATAATATGAAGAGTTCACTTCAGAAAACCGGAACTAATTGTATGGTAGTGAAAATACATAAACTTAGATAATAATACATTTAAATACTTCTGACAAATTTCCTATAGGAAGTTTCAATAAATAATATAAACTTGAAAAATATAATTAAGACATAAGTAATGCTTAAGCATACCGGTTCTATTGTTTTTATGAGTATCTATATAACAAACAACAGAACCGGTATGCTTAATATGACAGATGGTGTTCCAATCTTCCATTTAACTGCGAATTTGTTAACCAACGACAGTAACTAAGTATCAAAACTTTATCTCTAGTGCGATTAAATGAAAATTCAAATATTTTAGAGGGTATAACTAATTATTTATAGTTACAAATTTACCTACATATCTGAATATGGAGAGTCAAATATAAGGTTGTTTGAACTGACCGTATAAATAATAAACCCGAATAAAGGAAAATCTTTTTCTTGACTTAACTGGAGTGTTCAATTGTTGTAGTTAATGGACCTATTAACGCCATGGCAGTTAGTAATTCGGAAACAATTTGTTGACTTGATCAAAGACAGACCATGGTAATACATAATACTAATAGTAATGAAATATTTCGAAAGCGGAAAGGAAAGAAGGAATTTCCAAAAATACTTCTACTTTTAATTCAAGGGAGAAACAGTTTGACATATGAATTACATTTTTGACATTTATACCTGTGCCCCCACAAGTACCTTCTCCAAAATTTTAAATTGAACGACCCATGGTGTGGTACCTCAAATGAAAACTATTTCACTAGGATTAGGGTCATGTATCAGTTCTTTACCTTTGCGTGCAAATAGGATCGTAGATAAACTCGCTGAGATGGAGGTATCTGGAAATTTTACCCTGGACCATTGCGTCAAGTTGGTAGTAAGACATTAATTAACTGAATAGTAAAGATTCAATTCCTACATAATCTAACTAACACATTGTTGTCAAATAATTAAACATACTGACCATCTTCAAGTTTTGATAAAAAGATTGTCTCAATGTTGCAAACAACCTCCTTCAGTTAAAGTTGTTCGCATGGTATACTATAGTCTCCTAGATGCATCATATGCTATACCTCGCTTAGTGAGAATCGACACCAACCATAAGAAAAATAAACGGTCGTTGTATGTTTAAGAAGAATGAAGCAAAAGCAAAGATGATGTTTTGGGACCAAAATATATATTTTTCTGTAACAATGCTTTTAAAGCATCGAAAATGATGCGTTTATGTCAAGCTTAACATTTAAGTATATTTCTAATTGATTACCTATAAATAAAAGTGAGATAAATTATATCAATCAGTTGATCGAGACAATGACATGTCGATAATGTGTTTATCTCACTTTTATGTAGGAGTCAGTATCTCTCTTTCTATAGTACTTACATATAGTATCACATATAGGTATACTATTATATTATTGCACGGACAGCTTTTCAACAAATTTTGATTCCGGAATTTAGACTATACTCATACATAATTCAGTTAGTGCAAAAAATGAAAGGAGGACGAGCCAAAAGCCGGTTTGTTAGTTGAAAACGACGGTCTGAGCGGTCTCAATTATTGTAGGCTACGGATTTTGCAAAGAAATAATTAATCAATTATTAATATACTTTTCGATTCACGCCTTCATATATTACGCAATTGCAGAAGAAAATCTTCATAATTCCATTATACGACATTTCTATGGAAGTCGCTTTGACATGTCAATTTTATATTTCTATATATCACTTTTGGACATGTGAATGTTCTTCATTATGACTCCACTTTCTTCGTATGTTTTTGCATAAGATAATATACTTAACAAAAAATACAAATGGTTTGCAATTTGAAAATGAAACGATGAAGTTACCACATAAAAATTTATATCATTAAGAAAATTTCCACGTCAGAGGCTAGATTAAGAAAAATAAAACTGATATGTCAAAGATAACATAAAATTTCTTTTGCAGTTCACACAGGCACTGTAGATCCGTAGATGATAAACACTTTATTAATAAAATTATGATCACATCTATGTATATCTGTGTGTTTACCAATTTTATTAGTTCCTTGGTATACTGCCCAACATAGGAATGTAGGTCGGATTGATATAAAACTCTAGCAACGACATATGTATTATTATTTAGTTGTCAAATTAACTTGTCCCAGTTTTTTTTCTTTCAACTTTCAATATAAGTAACGAGTTATACGAGTAGTCACCAAGTATACCTACATATCTTAAAAGTTTTTGATTGATTTTCTAACATAAGACAATGCAATGTTTTCAAATTCAATTTAAATCATTTATTGCAAATTTAAATAAATCTTAAAACTAAATGTTACTGATGTAATAAATACTTAAACGTTTTCAAAATATTTAAAATCAAGCACAAAAATATCAAGTAAAAGTAGGTGCAATTTGGAAAGTACATAAAATTGCAATATGAACATATATCAGAAAATCACTGAAATCTAAATTGACTTTTCTTGTTCTCAAACACATATTATAGGCTTCTAGGCCAACTTACCGGCACTTATAACCAAGAGAAGTAAACACCATAACACAAAAAAACTTTCACATGTCTTTATATTGCTGTCTTCTGCAATTTTGTATCTCATATCTTTATTAAAAATAGAATTCAGATTGCTTCTTGAAATATTATTTGATTTATTGCAATTAATGCTACCTAATGTTTATTTATTATTTACATTTGGCAGCTTTATATAAAACGATGGTTCTATTTACACCGCTAAACGATATTATTAGTTGACAGTGAAAGTTCTCACTACGCACCTAACACGATACTGGCAGTTATCATTGAAGAACTCTTACTTTTACTGCCGATGATTTTTCCTGTTATTTTATGTTTATCCACTCTCACTCGATGATTGATCCAATGACTTTCTGACCACGGAAATTCCATAAATATCACTCAAGAAATACGATTCGGTATTATAAAGTGAAATTCGGGGAAAAGTTTTCATAAAAGAAATGGATTAGGTATAATATGTTGGAATTTAGTATGCTATGTTAAAACAAATTATTTACGACTTTTGTATGTAAATCTATAAAAATACATAGACTTATCTTAATAACATCAATCTCTGACTATATTTCCTGTTACAATGAAAGTGTTCGTAGCTATATAATACTAATCGATAGTATATTTGGAGTATATCTATATTATGTATCATAGACATTGGAACCGTTTAGACGTTTAAAACAAATACACAATAGAACCCTCGCATATTTTTATATAAATATGAAGTTATACATAATAATCATAACATGCCCTTTATTCAGGTAATGTTCATCTCACAGATACTTTTCCATATAATCTGACAACATACAATTTTTCATCAACAAAAATCTAAATATATTTTTGTATGCTATTAGTCGCAACACATTACAATGATATGAAATAAATTCTAAGGTCAAGTGGGGTAAATATGCAATTGAAATATAAAACTTTCACGTATTAAGCTACTTACCATTTCAAATTGAACTGTTTAATTTCACTATTCTGTGTAAATTTATCTCATCTTGCCAAAAAAAAATGGATTTTTTAAATTAAATGTCAGCAGATCCACAAAAACAGCGTTTCATTTTTAACCCTGTTTTTGGGAAAAACTGAAACATAATAGGAAAAATATGAAACAAGCGTATAACTTTCATACTATTAGTGATACTGGTGTTTCAGAGGCAAAAATGGAACGAGCGGGAAAAAATTAAAGGAAAACATGTACCGCGTGCATTTAGTTATTATATTTTACATTCAAAATAAAATAAAAAGCATCTGAAGGAGATACTAGTTTAAATAACACTATAATTAGGGTGAAAATCAGTTTATTATAATTGAAAGATAAATCAAAAATACAATAATAAACTAGTGTTTCTGTCAATAAAATACTACCAACTCTGCGAAAATGTGAAACATAAATAATACTCTTTGTTTAAACATATTATGTTAATTATAAGATATAATAGCGAAAACTGAAACAAAATTAATAGTTGATTTTCAACCACGAGCACTGGTTTTTGAAAAACATATTTTACTTTGTCTGCACATATTTGGACTATTTGTGGAATTGGAAGAATTCCTAAAATAGCTTCACAATCAACCACAGAAATATCTTTTTCAATTAATTTATATTATTTATATTTTATTATTATTTAAGCTTTTTAGTCCAGTTACTTCAATGTCTGATTTATCTATTTTTGAAACGATGCACACATATTTGTAGAAAAACGCATTTCTCTTCCCACCTTTAAGTGAGTGGAAAATCCCCACTTTGCCATTATTTTTAAATTATTCGCGAGACATTCTTCTTGTTCTGTCGTTATGGCAGTTTTTCTGCCTTGTACGCCTTGATGTGTATTTACACTTTCCGAAATAAAAACGTTTGGTCTATAGCATAGCTTTTGCGAAATGTTAGCTTTTTGTCTATATCTTGCACAGCTACGTTAACCCTTTCTTCGGGGTACTTGACCCCCTTTTTAATATAATTTCTTGGCATTTCAATATGTTTCTATGTCCAAATCTCAAATACTACTGTTGAAACTGGCACAGACCTGCGTAAAATTGTTTCATATTTTCCCAGAGGCTGTTTCATTTTTTCCCTAATCGGCGCTTTATTTTTTCCCAAATTTTTAAATCAGTATTATAAAAAAACTAAACACTGGAAAATTAAAACTAAAACGACATTGTGTTCTGTGATCTATTTGCTCTGCGCAAAATCAATATCAAACTGATACTGCAATTAATTTTGCAGAGAAAGTTCTGCAGCAAAATAAGATATTTTATTTACATATTTTTACTCTGGTTTCGAAAATACCTCATGGACAGTACAATATTTACAACTAGCGTTTCATATTTTTATATCCTCTTCACTAAACTATAAGTTAGGTAATAGCGCATGCATAATTGCAGTAAATTTATATATTAATAAATTACAGACTTGTTTCACTTTTACCCTAATTTTTATGTGTTGCATATTTACCCCACTTGACCCTATGTATTTACATTACTTATCAGTACTAACGTCAAAGTTATGTATGCAAATGTGGTATATAGGATACATATAAGTCTGCCTCACACTACTAAAGTTGATTATTTATTATTATTTATTCAAAAGAGAAAGTAATTCCAACAAAGTTAACAGTAAACTTAATTGAATTGTTGATGATGTTAAACAGTATAAATATGCTACTTTATTATTAACACTCCCTAATAGTCAAAAATCTACTTTTAAAAATAATTTCGTATCATTAGTAACTAATCATCTATGTATATGTACCTATATAAAAAAGAAAGTCAAAGAGCTATAGAATGTCCCAGATCTATACGTAGTACTTTTGATCGGCTGAATAGTTTTACATCAATAATATGAAATATTATATACTACATTCCTGAAGTAAAATTTCTATCTAGTTTCAAAGATTGACAACAGGGGGCAATATAATATAAAAATTTTAAATGGAATGGGAGTCGAGTATCACCTCATTTTAAAGAGTTCACTGAGTATGATATCACGTTAAGATTTCATAAAAAATTATCCACTCACATAAACGTAGTAATAAAAGTTTTATTTCATTATTCATTTTGTGTTTGCAGTTATCTGCTCAATATAAACTTAAAAGTCTTAGGTAGCTGTAAATTGTAAAACGTATGTCTTTTATTAAGTCCATACTACCTTATGAATATCATAAAATTTTATTGACATAAGTATCATTCGCCGATACTTGGATAACATCAGTATCGATACTTTGCAATCGATACCCGGGTATACCTAGAAATCAGTACCTAGGTCTCGATACCAATACAACGATACCTACATAGGTATCGATACCAACGAACTACCGTAATAACTACGGTATCGTAAAAAATCATTTTTAAACAAATATTTATAGAATTATTTTTCATATATTGACTCAAATATTAATGAATAAGAGTAGGTGTAATTATTATTTGTGTACAATAACAATAATTGTTATAAAAAAGCCAAAGTATCATAATTTTGTACCGTGCTTTCAAAAACTTTCCTGATTAGAGAAGGCGGTTTTTTAGTTATTTTTCTTTCTAAGATTGAGAACACTGCAATTTTTACTATACACAAATTTTGACAACTGTCAATGACAAATTTAAATTAAGAAAATTTCCATTTGATTATTTATTCTTTTATTAAAATGTTAAAGTTACATCAAAAAAAGTTTATAATTGAAAGTTATTTTAGAACTGGTCGAAACTTAGATTATGGAGAATGGGTTTATTCCATTAATCAGTGTTTGCAGGATTTCCGACAACGGTTTCCTCATCTACCGATTACGTAGCTTGCATAGATAAATTTCAGGAAACAGGTGCAGTAACTCGTAAACCTGGTGGAGCACCTAGGAAGCGAACGGCAGCTTGCATAGAGGATATTCGACAAAGAATGGACAATAAAAAGTCTATTCCAAAACTGTCGCAACAAGTTCAGTTGTCAGTTGGGACATGCCACACCATTTTAAAAAAGGATTTAAAACTGTATCCATATAAGATTCAAGCAGTTCATGAACTTACTCGACAAATGCGTTTTTACCGATGAGGCTTGGTTCCATCTTTCTGGTTATTTAAATAAACAAAATATGAGAATGTGGTCTGCAGAACATCCTCATGAATTCGTAGAAACTCAAATACATCCACAAAAAATTGGTGTTTGGCTAAGCGGTTTCAAGGAGACGGATTATCGGACCTATATTTTTTAATGAAACCGTAACTACTGACATATGCCAAAACCAATTATTACAGCCTTTTATTAATGAACTTCATGATGACGAGCTGACAGAACGATTTTTTCAACAAGACAATGCACCGGCACACAGATCCCGATACAGAATTGCTTTCTTGGCACGATTTTTCGATTACAGAATGATTAATTTTCCAGCAAGATCACCCGATCTGACAATTTTAGATTATTTTATCTTTCCATATTTGAAGAATACCATTTTCAACATTATACAATCGCAGAACTTCGCAATGCTATTACGGATTGCTATGCTGATATAACCCCACAACACCTAGTAAATGGTTTAGAGAGTATGAAGCGTAGAGTTCGTCTCTGTCTTCAAAATAATGGACAACACTTTTAGCATCATGTTTAGTAGTATTATAACTTTTTAATTTAACTTATAGTGCCATCGAAAAAAAAGATAATTGGTGTAGGCTATGTAAGTGTTTTTAATCGTTGCTTTAGCCACTACCACATAATGACATTTATTATTTGACATTTTATTGTAACCCATTTTGTAACCAAAGTTTATAGCCTCAAATTAAATGACAAGGAATGAATGTCATTATGTGAAGGTGGCTAAAGTATCAATCCATTCACATAGCCTACTCTAATTATGATTTTTTTCGATGTGTCTATATAATAAACATTTTCCCTAAACTAAAGTACGTTTTATACATCGCGGTGACATACAAACCAACGAACTGTCAAAGTGACTGAAAGTGACGCACTGTAGCACTGTTACCAATCATAGAAAACAATCATGGCCATCTCTAATCAGGAAAGTTTTTGAAAGCATGTGATTTGGATGTAATCTGTTATCTATAATTTGTCACATTTTGTTGCTAGATAGTTGTCAATCTACACCTCTGCTATTACACGTAAACATGTATTATACTGTCCAGTTGACATTTTTAAACTTATTTTGAAAAGTACATTTCAATACAGCGAAAAAACATGGAAATTGGCATAGGACTTGTACGCAGATTTATTGCAAGCTACTGTATCTTTTCAAGGTATCGATACCATGGTAGCTTTCCAAGGTATTGATACCAAGGTATCGGTTCCCAAGTATCGATACTTGTCGATACTTAACCGATTGCAGTACTCGGAATCGATACCGTACACGGAATCGATACCGTGCACGGAATCGATACATCGGTAAGTATCGATACCTCGATTGGTATCGATACCTGATAATAAAAATGTCGGTATCATTCAGCCGTAGTGAGCAGTTTAAAATGAGGTGTCACTCGACCCCCCATTCCATTTAAAATTTTGATACTATATCGCCCCCTGTCACAGAATAAACAGGAAGGATAAAAGCCCTAAAATTGATGTCATGATTTTTGTGCGCATGAGCTGGCTGACGCCATTTCTAAAATATGTCCAAATATCGTTGGAATGTGGTTTACATGTTTATTGTTTGTCTGAAGGTGTTTGGAGGTTAGTTCTTAGTTGTGTGATTTCGTGATGTGTATGATTTAAATACTTGGATTATGTATTCGTATGTTGGCAACTATCCTAATAGTATTTTAAATTTAAATTTAAATTACACGCCAGGATTAGGGAGTAGATAAGGAACGTGGAAGAAAGAGTGTGTTTTATGCAATATAAACTTTTTGTTAAAAAGTGTTTTGTTTCACTTCTTGAACGGTACTACATAAAGTTATTTCTAATAATTGCAAAATTTGTTGTTTGATTCTTGTTTAAAACCTTAAATATCTATTTTTATATATAAAAGAAAATACATATGTATAAAACTTTTAAAACTTGATCAGTTCTGAATGAAAAACAATAGTTTCCTACGTGTGTTTGAAGAAGGATTAAAATACATCCGAAACGTCACATAGGAAACTACTGCTTTTTATTTAAATTAAAAGAAGAAACCCATATTCTGCATTAATTGCAGTAATTTAACGTTTTAAACGAAAATATCCAGACAATCGAAATAATTATGTAAGCGTGTTTGGGAAGTTGGGTTTTATTACCACCTTATTACAGAAGTAATTAAACTACAAATAGTTTTATAATAAGACTTTAGATCCGCGAAAGACTGGAACAATTCTATTGCATTATCTAATACTTACATTACTACACACTGTGCATTTCGAACATATCTAACCTATTGCTTGAAATCAAATTCAAACTTTTCCGGTAACATTCTTGGACATATTTTTTAAATTGCATCAATAGCCTTAAGGTCACACAGAATCGTCAATAAAACATCAAAGGTTCCAACAAACTTGTCCTTTCTGTTTATTCTGTGCCTCTGTCGTCAATCTTTGAAACTAAATAGAAATTTTACTTCAGGAATGTAGTATATAATATTTCATATTAATGACCCAATACTGGAACCTCTTTATTAAACCGATCAAAAGTTAACAGGGGGAAAGGATACTTTAGAACCGCACTGTATAGTGGCGTATGTAGGTACAAACTAAAATAATATAAAGCTCAAGGAACTACAGAGTGCACCGCAAGCATATTGTTGACTTTTTAGACTGCTTTCATTCTATTCTTTTAAAAAGGCATAACCAATGTGTAGTCTAGAATTGATAGTTTTCGAAATATTTAGAATTCTTTTTGGAAAATGCTATTAATTTGAATGTGTTTCGTTATCTACGTCCAGTTTGTTAACAAATTTATTTTTATATTTAAAAGATTTGTTTATTAGTAGTATTTCAATTTGGTGCAACCACATTTCACATCCACTGAATTATTATACCGGAGGGTGCATCTTATCAAACTTTCTGCAATTTTTCTGAAAACGATGTCTCAAAACACATAGGAGATATTAATAAATATACTTTTTTTAAAGTTAACTTTGACACCTTGTAGCGTTCAAATAAAACGTTGTATAAGAAGTCCTATTATTTTAGTCCAAAGGATAGATGGTTAACCGATTGACCAAACTTTTTATAACACTTCGTATGTGATGTATTTTTGCGTAATGAAGAATGTACTCATTTTTTATGGAACAACCAGTATATGATTTTTTTGAAAGCATATTTATGGAATATAAACCCCCTATATACAATCTTAGTAATTAATGAAATAAATAAAAATAAACTTTGATATAGATTTCTACAAATTAGTATAGTATTTTTGTCAGACAATTAGTCTTTGCAATTTTTAACAAAACAAACCAACTGTTGGCTGTCAAAGTATTGTCAACTTAAAACTATAGTAACACCCGAAAGAGGTTTCTTCCATTCTATTTTGTGTATCGCACTAGCATTAAAACACTGATTTTCGAAGTTTTCTTTTATCTAACTAACTATAAACATTAGAGGCAGAAAGTATCATATCAAATAAAAGTACTTACATTTCTGTCAAAAAAAAGTGTTATCATATATTGAGTGTAAGGATGAAGTATAGTGACACAAAATTAAAATACTACTAAGTAATAAAAAAACTCATTTTGAGTAACTGCTGATATTTGTTAACAAATACAACACACACGCAGCGAAATGCGTTTAAACACTTACCATTTTCCAAAACCAATTCCAACTCTTTCTAGCCTACTAATTGGTTAGACCATTTTTTTAAAAAAAGGACGAGAGCAATCTAAAAAATCAACAATATCCAAAGTTTTCCATTAAATTCAACGCAACTTTTGTTCGCTACTACGGAATATCCTATATAGTTCTATATAATCTTAATTTGTGCTCCCATAAGCTGTCTATATTACACAGTAACTACATATTGGATAAATACCATTTTAGGGCCATAATGAAAAACATACGGAGAGATCTCGAACCCTGTATACTATCTGACCGATATATTCTAAAGAGCATAAATAAAAGAAAGGAAATATTGATTTTTATCAAAGCTATGAGCAGTTCTGATCTTGTTACTGATATTTTCTACAAGCATATTGCAATACACATACAACAACTTGAATAATTGTTTCCCCCAATGTTGATTTAATTAATAAGCATAATCAATTTAGTTATATTGATTATATAAAATCAATAAAAGTATTAATCTAAATCTAAATACTTGGATGATAAAACCGAGATAGAAGTTGTTGCTATTAAGTCAGTTCTTTAGCATTAATTGATTTTAATAGATCGACTTATTCCTGAGCGACCCGCATTATGCAGTTTTAATTCTTAATTTTCACTATCATCATCTTATACAATAAACATAAATTATTGAACCAACATTAAGACACTAGTATTAAGAACGGTAAACTTTTCCCTCTGATTTCCCGAATAACCTATATCATATAGCGATTCTCCCGAATTGAACTTTTGTATTACTTTTCTTCTGTTTTCTTTCATATTTTACCAAATAGACCATATGGTGTGATCCAAAGTGGTTTTTAGGAGATATTTCTATAAAAGCACTTAAAGTACGCATTCCTTGTTAACAATTTCAATTTTACTGTAATTTTCTACTAAAAATACAATTGCATCGATTTCGAACGTCAAAGGCGGACTTATTTCCTTTAACTGATTTGTGCATTATGCTTAACTAAAATCTCGCAGATATCACAGTTATTATTCACATTAAAAAAGATCATTCGCATACCTATAAGGATATACAGGAGACTAGAGACTAGTGAAACCGATTTGAAGTAATAGAGGTTAATAGCACTCAATTTCAAAATGCTGCCACAAATTCTTCGATCTCTACTAGCCTAACGTTAACCTTGTATTTTCTCTAAAATAGCATGAACATTAATAACTTACTCTTACATTTAGTAATTGCCATTTTTATCAGTACAGGTTTCACGTTGCTATAATTTCTCTTTTAATTTGATTGGAATTTATTATAACTTAAAATATTTTTTACATTAGCATTAAAATTGAATTAAATTTATGGAAGTAACTAATAAATATATTATTTTCTGTTTATTTTAGACTTTCACATACGTACTGTATATAATATTTAAATAAACAAAATAAAATGTGCAGAATAATGTTATTTTGATTCGAAAAACAAGGGTTTTCCTTTATTTTAAAGCGCTAATACAATTTCCTTTTATTGAAAAATGCATTTTCTTTTATTCCAGCCAAAATATAACTCGAAACAAATAGTAAATCAAAAAATCCTAATTAAGTCCTAAACATAACACAAAAGGAACCAACACAGATAAAAAAAACCTATATTGTTAGCATTTAAATCGTTTGAAGACTTAGGTTTGTTGAAGTTAGTGCAGTTGCAGCGCTTCCTGTGTGTACATGATTTCGTCACAGTACTCCGTGATGTTACATACATACATAATATGCACCATCTTGCTATAAATGTTATTATGTCTATATTATGACCTGTAAGTATTTATCTTTTAATCATAGGTCAAATAAAACAGAAATTAATTAGAAACCAATTTATTCAAGAACATAAATTATTATAATTTCGTTTAAAATACTTCTTCACTGGAAGAAAGTGACATTTAATATGCCATTCTTATCAATAATAATTATGACTACATTCTCAAACAATATGTATTAAAGCTTACCAGATGCAATACAGGAGATATTCCGAGCATTATCGGGTTTGCGTACGACCAAAAAATAACAACCTTAAATTGCAAATTAGTATGCATTCATGTCGTATATGCCAGAATCAGTGAGCCCACAGTGCGTACATTTTTTCTTATAATTTAAATTTTATGCAAAATGCATGCGTAAGCCATTAGTATGTGTAGCGAATTTGCCAAACTTCATTAATGTCAATTTAATATAAGTAATTATATAATAATAAAAAAGATTTGGGTTATCCGTATATCACTGTACATTCTGTTTAAGGACTAGGAAAAGACATGACAAAAAACCTTGTCAAAACTTACTGTAAGACAAAGTAATAGCTACCAGAGAAAAAATAAAAAAATAAATAAAATTTGTTGCCTAATGTTATCAATATACCGGTTGATTTGAGACATAGGATAAATAACAGCGGGAAGAGGCAAGGGGTGCACCCTCTGGCTAACTATCTGCAATGACAGGTAAATGGGTTTCGATTTTATATTGCTAACTACATGAAACCAGTTGCTTAATTCAAATAGAAATGCCAATAGAATAATCATTTACCAGCAAGAAGATATGATTATTTTGTTCTATTCTATAATTCGTTAAAGTTTGTTGATTATTTCTAGGAGCACCATGTGTATTTTTGCAATATAGTTTATGTTTGACATTTTGGAAACAGAACAGAATCATTAAATAGGTATACACTATACTTGAATCAATTTTAGCTATAAGCAAAATTATTAATTGAGTGGTTAATCCTTTTATGTATACGCAATGTGTCTAGTGAAGCTGTAAATAGGTATCTAAAGAAGTATAAGTTTCACCATTACAAAATTCAAGTTTCAAGTTGAGCTAACAGAAGATCACCTAGATAGAGGAATAGAGTATTGCGAAAGTATGACCGAAATTTTTGCACAAAATCCAAATTATTTGCATGGTATCTGTATTAGTATCAAATGCACATTTTTCGTAAATGATCATATGTTAACAAGCAAAATATGAAATATTGGTGTAATAAAAATTCTCATATTTTTCGAGGTCGTACTCAAGGTGTGAGCGAGAACACTGGGCAATCACAGAGTAGGTTCGTATTTAAATATTCTTGAGGCAATAGTACATCTACAAATAATAGAAATTGCTGAAAGTAAGCTAGACGATTTTAATATGGATATTAAATTTCTACAAGATGGACTCCTGCACATTTTGGGATAACAGTTCGAAAATTTCTAAACCAAGCATATCCTCTACAATAGACGTCACGGACTTAGTATAGGTTTGTTCTGGTTTCGAAAAATAAAAGTCCTCGGACGTCCGACGCAAGCGCAGTTGATAAAAAGCATTCTGGTTATTTCCGTACTGTTTTTGATTTGTGAGTTATCTGTTCTGGTTTCGTTAAAGAAGTATCCACAATTATTTTAAACCGTCACAGATCGTTCATGCTCCGAGGTGTGGACAATGTTCGACAGGTTTAGCGGCGCACGCGCTTTATCATATGTGATAGATAGTATTTATAGACGATTGGATCTATCAAGGTGGCCTTTTTATGCGATGAACGAATTAGTAGCATTTGTATCAAGTTCGTCCTCTTCGGATAAGGATGAACAAATCGTGCAAACGATCTGTCTCATCGAGATGCTTAGAGAAATTTATTATTATTTACTTTACGTTTATACAACTTATACAATTGTAATAGAGTCAAAATTTTATCTCTTGTAAAAAAGTTGTCATCTTCTGTTGATTCCAAATAAATAGTCACATTCATTTTAAATATTGATAATCTGTATATCGTGTCTTTATTGTATATTCTAAACAATTCTAAAACTAGTACATATTTATGTTGTGCAGATGACACTACAATCGAGTAAATAGTCGTTCTGGTTTTGTGCAAATCCGTAAATATCCGCAACAATTCCAGACGTTTTGCATCTACGCATTCTATCCGGCGCAGTTTTATAACATCTTGCGATTTACGAACCAAAACAAAGCTTATATAACTACCGACACGATCGCTCTTACTTTAGAAAAGTACAGACAGAAATGCTAACAAGGACGCCTTCTGCCAAGAAGTTCAAGGAACTTATTTGAGGCATCTAATTGTATAAAAATAATAGTAAAGTATTAGCACTGTTGTAATTTTTTAGTTGACAGAATTTTGTAAAACTTTAGCATTGTACTCGAACCAGGAAATCGAAAATTAATATTTATTATCGCTTATTACAGCAATCCTGTCAATAAAATTCTATTTTATTACATTTGTAAGGTAGTATGGATCTAATAAGAGACACAGGTTTTACAATTCATAGCTCTCTAAGATTTTCGGAATTTATGGTAAGCAGTTAACTGCAAACACAAAATGTAACATGAAATAAAATGTTATTGTATGACTATTTTCTTCTTCTATATTTTATATGAATGGATAAATTTTATGAAATTTTAGCCTGATACCATACCCAGTGAGCCGTTGAAAATGAGTTATAACTTGAACCTCCACTCAATATAAAATCGTCAATCAATTAAGTAGACATTTTACTTGAACAAAGTTATACATAATATTCATTAATATATACATTAATGATCCAAAACTCGAACCTGCCTAAACCGATCATAAGTCAGGGGTATCTTAGACACATAGAATTATAATTATAGACCGCAAGTGTGGTCCGGTAGCAGAGGCGTAACTACATCATTTACCGAAATAAAAATGGGCGTTATTTAGAGAAACAAACACGTTGAAGCATTTTCACGAACTTTCGACATTTTAAATGCGTTGCAACCGAATTATAGGTACGCGTACTTGCAATGTCTACAAATTACATATTTCACTCGTACTCGTAAAAATACATAAAATACATACTAGTAAAATAGTAAATACTCCTACAAGATATTCAATTAACGCATTATAGTGAAAGGAATGAATGAAAATGAACCTATAATTGTATATTGTATCATTGTATAATCATAATTCGGGCTCGGCAAATGCGGAAAGGTTACATCTTGAGTCGGTCTACAGCCGCAGGCGTAATAATAACTCATGGCCAGCCGATGTCCCCTGTAATTGGCGCAAGCTGTTGGAGGATGCTAAGGCATGAATTATTATTATTATTATTATTCACGAGTACGGCTGAGTACTTCTTCTCCAATTATTATTATTATTATTATTATTATTATTATTATTATTATTATTATTAAACGGTCGAGTACTTCTTTCAATTATTATTATTATTATAATTACTACCAACATAACTACTCTAACTCAAAGATGATCTCACTTTGTTAAGCAAAGTCTACAGGTATCCTAAATGACACAAATTTGAATTAAGAAAATAAATGTGTATTAGTTTTACTACAACTTTGTCTTGATTGCTTTAAACATATTTGCAAAATACAAAACAAAACAAATCGTGTTAAATAAATCTTGGTTAAGTTTAAGTTCTTTGTCTATACAAACAATACTTACAATGAGTGTAATTACAAGTTAATTTGCATATAAATGTAGAATACAAGAAATGTCTGAATGATATTTCTTAATTAAAACGACAGAGTTAAAGATGTTATACATTTTTTTATATCTAAATTATCACAACAATAAGCCCGACTTTCTTTAACTTTTGCATAAATAACTAACCATTAATTATATTATTACGTCAATTTACACAGTCAATAATACTGGTAAATCGGTGAGGAGAATATTGCTATCGCTATTCTAAAAAATAGAACAAATATATATACAACTTGTTTTAAAAAATTTTTCATTGGTTTCGGGAAAGCATCTCCTGTAGCATACGGAGACACTTCGTTGGTACTTAGGTAATATGACCCCGATGCACTGTAAACAGAAATAGATTAGAGGGAGTACATACATGCAGAAAAACTGAAAAGTATTTGAAAATCGAAATTGATCGATGTAATTGGAAATAGGATATAACAAATAAAATCATTCTCGCGTTCATGTGATTCTTCTTCCTTTAATGTATATATTTTGGTAACATCAAATTGTTTAATTAGAAAGTAAATTTGCCGTTTAGTTTACATAGATTCACTTAGGATGCATACACCCCTCGCAATTTCTATTAGCTTTCTTCTAAAAATGTTTACCAACAGTAAAAGTCGGGAATTACCTAAAATTATATGTTGGGACATACATAATTAAACAGATAATGTATTATTTTGTAAGTATTGCAACAATTATGTTAAAAAAAAAATAGTCCAAATAAAACTATGTACTATGTTACCTACATGTATAGTTTTATTTAAAAAAAACTTGAAATAAATTTATTGGAGATGGTTGAAAACACCATATTTTAAATTGCAATCTAAAGATTTCTTAGTTATAAATAAATGCTATAAATAAAAGTTGTTAGTGCAAGACGCACTTAATTTACACTCGTTCTACTTGCTACTAATTAACACAAATATATGTATATGTTACTATAAGTAATAAGTGATTACTAATTACAGCTATACGAGGGAGCGTTTTTATATTCGCGGGATGGGGGATAAAGGGTGGAAATAAAAAAACCAAATTATTTTTCTTTTTCAATATATTCACCTGCAAGACGGATACATTTTTCACATCTTTCAATTAATTTATTTATACCCTCATAAAAAAATGATGGCTGAACATGAGAAATCGACATATTTTACAAATTTCATGCTTATTTTACAAAATAGTCAATAATAAATACCCTACTTACCTATACAGGAAAATAACCTTCAGGACTGATGTACACCATCTAAACATACGTAGCAGGGGTCTCATTACGCCGCCGCTGCATCGTACGGCGCTATTTGAGAGATGTTTCTCATATGTGATATGTATCATATACAATCAGTTATTTGTGTTTTTCAAAACCTTGTCTTATCCGGTGTTTAGGAGGTCTCTCTGGAAGTGTCTGTTTTCTGGTCAATGTAGTGGTCAACCATTCGTTCATTATTGATGCTGCGGCCAATCATCTTCTTGTATTTTATTAAATATGTAAGCACCTCACGGAACATTAGTTTTAGTTTATATTATTATATATATTATAATTTAAGTTTTACCTTTATAAACATTCAAGGTCTGAGTGGAAGAGCAGTTTCACTGAACTCCACCTTGCGATTTCCTGTTACCTTATTATTTTCTTTCTTTCTTTTTTTGTGTCTGCTATTGTTTTGTTTGGTAAATTGGAAATAAAGGCGTTTATTATTATTATTATTATTATTATTTCTCTTTATCTGCAAAATACGCCGAAACTGCCTCCTTGACTTCATCATCGGCAGTAAATTTTTTACGCCGCAGCTCTTGTTTTCATTTTCGGAAACAGGTAATAATCACTCCGGGCCAGGTCTGGGCTGTAGGGTGGGTGATTCACAATTTCGAAGCCCGCAACGCGGCTCTTGTGGACGGGCGCGTTGTCGTGCAAAAGCAGCACACCTTTCGTCAATTTTCCCCGTCTTTTCTCTTTAATAGCTTCTTTTAGCAGCTCTAATATTGAAGCGTAATATTCTCCGGTTATAGAAACACCTTTATCTTTATAATCAATCAACAATATTCCTTCCGAGTCCCAAAATACCGTTGCCATGAGTTTCCCAGCTGATTGTGACACTTTAAATTTCTTGGTAGGTGCTGTGCCCTTTTTATGCCACTGCATGGAGTCTTGTTTGGACTCAGGTTCATAATGATGAACCCAAGTTTCGTCTCCAGTAACAATTCGACTCAATACACCATCCTTGTCTTCATTACAGAGGTCCAAAAATGCACGCGAACACTCTACGCGCTGTTGTTTTTGCGGCGGCGTGAGCATTCTCGGCACCCATCTTGCGCTGACCTTAGATATGCCGAGATGATCGTGTAGGATTTTAAAAATTGTTGTATCGGATATTCCAACCATTTCTGCGAGTTGTTTCTTCTTTAGTCGAGCATCTTCGAATACAATTTTTTCAAATTTTTGGATAAGTGCTGTTGTGGTCACCTCAATGCTCCTGCCCGGCCTCGGGTCGTCTTCAAGGGATTCCCTTCCTTGTTTAAATAAACTATGCCACTTGTACAGCATGGTTGTTCCTGGACAAGAGTCGCCGTAAACCAATGACATCTCATTCATTATGGTCGCGACTGATTTTCCTTGCCCGGTAAGGAACTTTATAACGGCACGATATTCGATTTTTCCATATTTCACTCTTCACTCCTGATTATGTTACTTGGTTGACGATAGCTCAAAGACTAACTGTCTAATAACAATGAAACTTCGTATTTATACTAATTATGAGTCGCTTCACAGGCCACGCCCCCAATGCGCCTAATCACCCCCCTACAACCCGCTCATTCCAGTTACCCCCTCCCATTACAGTTGGACTATGTACGAATAGGTAGCGCTGATAAGTGATATTATCTAAAGTCCTAGAATTAAAAAGTATCGCAATAGGTAAGGTACTCGTGTTAGATATATTATTGCGGTACTTTATATACCTAGGAACTTTAATATTATCGGATTTATTATCTACTATAAAACGTTGATTAGTTGTTTCCCGGCTCAGTAAGGATGGACTTTGATAAAAGGCGTGTGGCACCCCAATATTGGGATTGGAGGCCACACTGATACTACGGGTACAGTACTGGACAGGCCTTTGCTGCAAATGTCAGAGGACAATACGGCGTCTTATTTTCACTGAGGAGGTGAAAATCTCAATACCGAACAGAGACCAGCCACGTGGTGACTTCGTTGCTTCCGATGACTGGTTTACGGACGGATCCAAATCCAGTAAGGGCACAGGAGCCGGTATTTATGGACTGAGCCCAAGACAGAGGATATCTTCAAGCCTAGGAGAGCATTCAACGGTCTTCCAGGCAGAAGTATTCGCAATTGCAGCTTGCTCAGAACAGATTTCAAAGGAAGGCTGCACGAAGAGTAAAATAAACATTATGACTGATAGTCAGGTCGCTATCAAGGCAGTTATGAATCCTCTTACCAGGTCAAAACTGGTTAAAGATTGTAAACAGAACCTCAATATATTGGCACAAGACAACAAGGTGTCTTTGATTTGGATGCCCGGACATGAGGATATTAGAGGCAATATAATAGCCGATGTACTAGCCAAGAAGGGTTCTAAGGAACACTTCATAGGACCAGAGCCCGTATGTAGAATCACCAGGGATTCTACTAGAAGGGAGATTTGGTCTTGGTTAGACAAAGAAAGTATAGGGAAATGAAGGTCGACTGAAGGTCAACTCCACACTAAAACGCTGATTGGAGACGAGGACGCTAAGTTCTCTGAAAACCTAATTAGACGCAATAAAAAAACAAATTAAGAGCATTATTGGGTTGATAAATGGACACTGTCCCTTAAGGAAGCATCTATACAACACGGATCAGGTGAGCGAACCCTGGTGCAAAACATGCGAGTTACAGAAGGAAACAAGTGTACACGTAATCTGCACATGTGAGGAATTGAAAGTACTCAGGCAGAAAAATTTCGGAAAGGATCTACAGGAGCCTTCGAGGGTACTCAAGTTTCCATTCGGCAAGTTATTGGACTTTAGAGAGGACAATAAACTTCTCAACTGGAAATGAGATTTTCAATAGCAATGGTACAAAGAGCACCCACCTCAAGTGCCTGGACTGCAGGTGTCCAACCCTAATTGAATAAACACTTGCTAACCTCGAAGAGTTATAAAGAGAACGTTCTTAGTGATAGTGAATATCTAGAAAAAAAGAAGACTGCCGAGATATTGCAGTTGTAGCTACATTTCTGCAAAGCATCATACTCCACATTCAAAGAGGTAGCAACTAGAATGACTTGTCGATTTCACTTCAACACTGGCATTGATTCAACATAACAACCCTATTCCTTGCAATAATTTACCATTTCTTAAATGTTTCTGCTGCTGCATCAATAATTTTCGATATAGTTTAAGGGATGTCATCTATTGATCGGTAGGCAATGTATAAGCGTAATTTCATCCACGATAACTCACATTAATTAAACGAGGCCGATCTATAGACCGCATCCTCTACACTATTTTTTCAGATTTTTTTCTGGCAAACTAGTTTCGGGTGGCACAACTATCCTCTAATTAGTTAATAAATAAATATATGTGTACACACACATACATGTATATTATTGTAAAAAATTTGCCTTCAATTAGAATTTGTTTTTTTTTAATCAATATCAGGGTAAGTGAATTTTTTTAATTTGCAACAGGTGCAAATATGCAAAGAACGAATACTTATTCACTCACAAATGAACCCAGATGAACAAATGGAAATCAAAATAACTCAAAAGGATTCTTTTACAAAAAAAGAACCATTTAATTGTCAGGACAAGAAAAATGTGTTATCAAGAACAAAAGCTTTTATGAAAGAGATATTAAAATAGATATTAAATGCTATGATTGACGGCAGTGCTGACGATTCTATAAATAAATCCGTAATGTTCTTATTATCAAGAAAGACATCACCGATCGTCTTGCTTAGTCCAGGAGATTTGCCTATGACCTCGCTCATCCTTAACAGCTGCAAGTCTGTGGATAGGTCGTCTATAGAACCAAACTGTTATTCTTAATAATTCATGCCTTACCATCCCCCAACAGCTTACATCTATTACAGAGGGCGTTAACTGGCCATGGCACTTAGTATGTTGCTTTTTCGCATTTGCCATGGAATTTGGGAAACTACAAAAAACCAAGTTCTAAAATGAAGATGTTTAAGATGAATAATTCTGCCTTTAGACTGGTCAAAATATCTCGGCAACAGTCGAAAAATAAGACATTAGAGTGATGGGATGATAATTTTGTAGGAATGTCGAGCTCTGATCTTTGTTGGGAATGGCAATTACTTGTTTAGATATTTTATTTCAAAGATGCCAAGATGACGTCAATTCGGTTCCATTCATCTAAGTCGAAGGTGTCAGTACTATTGATTAAACTGGGGAATTCCGGCGCATGGCCTGAGGTTCCCAGTTCGCATTATGATCAGATAGATGTGCTATCGTTTCCACTCCAATAGTTGAGGGTACATGTTTTGAGACAGCCATATCAAAGATTTTCAACACTAAAATGGCGGCTCGTTGGAGCGTATACCTCATACCTCCATAATAAGCATTCAAATGAAGTATCCGAAGAGAGAGAAGATTAAGATCAAGATACTAGTAACACCAGAAAGAATTGACCAGGTAGCAGAAGTGGAACGTGTCGAAGATGATTATCCCTTTAATAAATGATGGTAGTAAGCTTATATCCTGAGCAGAGCTATATTTCTCCAATGAGCACAACGTCAACATTATGGTTAATAATGTATTGGGCCAATTCGACTCAGGAAAAGTTTTAAATTTTAGAAATCCTCGTTGGTGTTTGGTTCAACCCTATCAGAAACCATAAATAAATTTTACGTGTTGGCCGTTACAATTGTTGAAGTTCATGTAAGTCCAAATTTTTGGCAAGGGAACTATTGTTCGATTGTCGGTTTTGCCTTTAATGCTGCAGATTATTTCCAGACGACCTAAAATGGTGCAGTTCACACATAATTATAAGATATCTTTTTAATGTTTCCGATCTCCTGTCTTTAATCTCGTGTGTCATATCTTTGCGTATCAATAGATATTTGTAACGTTGTCTGACTGAGTAGTCGACTGATAGATTGATTCTAAATTTATTCTTAATAGAGATAATATTGCTATCTAAGTCGAGAATATAAAAGCTAGAGATATTTAGATATTTACTTAGAGATGGCGGTATGAGTTACATTTTAAAATTTTTAATTTAAATAAAATTTTGTAAACTTTTCCTGAAATTTACTTAAAATTGATACAAATAAAAGTAGTCAAATTGATAATTAAAATGAATTAAGTGAATTTACCTTAATTTTAGTGTGTAATAGTGTTTGCTGTTAGTTGTTCTGTTGTTCTAAACCGTTCTCAACTGTGCTTTAAAGAAATGGTTTTTTTTTTATTTATTGTATCAGCTATCACTAGATACACAGTATATATTTTTTCTAATGCAAAATACAGTTTCATATTATTTCTATAGCTTTAAAGATATTAGGAGAAACGAGGAAAGCATTTATTTATAGTAAAATACGAAGGTAGTTGTATGACTAATAATTTTAAAACCTTAACATATTAACAATTTTATTTCTCACCCAAACTTTAACATACAGTGACAGATCGCCAGCGCATACTAGCATACCTATTTTCTTTTCAAGTTCTTTGTTAAATTTTCAAATAAACATATTGTGTATGTAATAATGCTATTTATATTGAATATAGAACAGACCTTAACTATTCTTATCAACAATAAAACCCTTCAACGTTTATTTTCTAAATTGGTAATCAATGAAATCATAGTATTGGAACTTAAACTTTTGACAGCAGTTACGGCTCCTTTCTCAGTTATTCTCCTACCTCCAATTAGACAAGAATTCTAATAAATATTAAATTCAAACTACATTGCAGGAAATGTAATATAATTACGTTGGTGGTGTGTATTCTCCCATAAGTTCTAAATGCGCTCTGCTCTCTAACGGATAGCCCCAAAAACCTACAGTACTGGTTATGGATTCTCCAAAATATATTGCTGCTCGAAGATGATTGCATGAATTATTGACTTAAAAAATACAAGTAAATATATTATCTATAGAAGTTATGTATTGTAATAGTACATACGACGTAATTCACATTCTCTGAATACTCACATACAGTGCATCCTCTTTGAAAAAGTAAATAGTTAACATAGAAATCTACATGTCCTGTTCTGCCTGATTTACCATACAAGCCTGCATTTGTGTGAACTGCATCAATAAATGATGAGCAATTCATTTGCGTAAAACTTCCTTCCAAGTAAAATAAAGGAGCAGCAGCATCCAAAACTGAAATGTGTACATCCAGACGCTTTAAATCGATATCGAAATCCTGCATAATTGAGAACATTTTCAACACGTACCTATAGGTAAACTAAATGAAAAAAAATCGAAACATAGTAAAGAAATATCGTAAATTGGCCCTCTTTGGGAGATACATGTAAACTGAGATTACGTTTCAAGTTGAGTACCTCCAATACATTATACATACCTTTATGTATGTATATGTATATACAGTTTGACTGAAGTTATAGTCAATATAGAAGTACCGTAATACACACACTAGCGCATGCATATCTACATATACGTATGATTTAGAATGGTAGGTGTTGTCAGCTTGCAATAAGTGGGGATGGATTCCTTGTCTCCCGTTCAGTTTAGTATGCAATGATTGATATTGTAATGCACACGTTTGCTTTTAAGAATTGCCGTCGCTATTAGAACGTACGGCCTAACTATTTACTTTTGTAATTAATGTATGTATGCATTAACATTGAACTGAAACAAAACTCTTGAAAAATTGTAACTAAAATAAAATTATTTATGTAAAAAATAAAATTCTCATATTAAAAACGAAATAAAATTCTATAAGCAGCGAGCGCTGAATGCTGAATGTTCCTTTCCTCTTACCTCTCGCATAGTGCGAGTGGTACCCCACTACATTGCCGATAGCCCCTCCTCTCTATCACATACACACGTACATACATACATGTTTATGTGTGTGTATTTCAAGCTTAATATCTACTTTTATTTACGGCAATCTGTATACCTACACAGCGTGATAATCACTTGTAGAATAAAATTATTTTTTATGTTATCGTAGAATTTCATGAGATATACTCGAACAAGTCAACTTTTAATTTTAAAGATACGGCTTTTGAATGAAATTTGAAGTATACAGGATGATTCATGTAAGTGCAGCACAAAGTAGATGACTTTTCAAAACCGAACACCCTGTATATGTTTTAATTTTTGAAGTCTCCTTAATGAACTGATTTTAACGACCTATAACATTTATAAGCTAAGTGGTTGATTACATTAATTACAGACATTAATACTATGAGATTATGAAAAATTTTATAAAATTACTCCTACAGTTTAACGTATTAAATACTTGAAATGTTTCCTATTTACTTGTTAGAAATAAAATAATCTATATATCTATAATAACTCTTCTCTAACTCCCTACTATTCTCTACCATTCTATTGTTAAGCATTCAACGATATTGAAAGAGAAATCTTCAATGTAAGGAAAGTGACGCTTGATGAGATGACATTATCCATCAGAGGGGAACTGTAATTCTAATTCTTGGGCAGAGCTGGATTCTTACAGGAGACAAGGCGTATTATATCCACAGCTGTAGTAACGATTTAATAGTAACATTCCTTGGAGTGACAATAAAAAAGCAGTTAAGACAAATGCAATAATCCAAACAAAACATAACGGTAAAGGAGAAGAAAATTTGTATTGCACACTGCTAAAATTGTTTCTACCAGTACTATTTAATCTGCTTTAATTTCTATGAAGACTTGATTTAATATCACAATCAAATCATGATATTACGTGCAATATAACAATTACCTCTTACCCGTTAATCTTGGTAACATTATATTCCTATGACTTAAAGTTTTACCGGCTTCTACTCCTATGTGACAACCTAAGCTAAATGTGATGATATGGAGCCATTTTTCTTTGACATTTTTATTGTATTTCATAAGCATAGCGATAAATTCTCCTACACACCTTCCAACTATCGGAACTGCATCAACTGCTTGAGAATAGCAAGGTTTGCGTGCTACTATTCCATAATCCACAGATATTACATTATATCCAATTGAAACATAATCTAAAATAAATAATTGACAATTGAAAATTGGTAGTGATGTAGTTCCAATATATGTATATATTGGACACGGTTATATGTATACATATATACGATTAAAGTATTTATTTGGCTAAATAATATCGAAGGTCCGAGTCTTTATTATGAGGAGCTTCCGGCTTTTCACCACGTCATGCTAGTATAAATATATATATATACAATTCGAAAGTAAACAAAAACCAAAATAATACAAAAAGAAAAAAAAATACAACACTTGAAAATCTCTTAAGATCGACGTTTTGCTACGCAAATAAGTGGCTTCTTCAGAAGTAGATTTTGTATTTTCTCTTTTTTTTGACGCCGAAGTGTATTTATTTTCTTGGCGTAAGTACATGTATATAATGCAATTTTTCCCAAACGCCAATTAAATTAAACATATTTTTATTTTAAAATATGTCGTGCGGAGGGGGAGCCGAACCACCAGGTATGGCTATCGCGGCCTACCGCAACACCGTTGCGCCACCGGGCGGCTTCGACACCACTAATAATCTTCACAATTATATGCGAACGAGATGTTGTAATGACCTAGGATAGGCAACATTTTTGACACCGAAGTGTATTTATTTTCTTGGCATAAGTACATGTATATAATGCAATTTTCCCAAACGCCAATTAAATTAAACATATTTTTATTTAAAAATATGTCGTCCGGAGTCGAACCACCAGGTATAGCTATCGCGGCCTACCGCAACACCGTTGCGCCACCGGGCGGCTTCGACACCACTACACACGGTGTAAAAAATGTTGCCTATCCTAGGTCCTTACAACATCTCGTTCGCATATAATTGTGAAGATTATTAGTGATGTCGAATACAACAATAATCTATTACGGATATTACGGCCAAGAAAAGAAATTATGTATTTCTAATTAGTAGTGAGTATTCAAAATAATTTCGAACATCGGGGTCTTCATACATATTAATTGGGTCAGTATTGAAATAGGAATGTCATTCCAACACCTGGTTATCTCAGATTTTAGTTCACTATCACACTGTTTATTGGCATACGCTTTTCTTGCCAATATTCCCAAAAGATTTTCGATGGGGTTTATATTAAGCGAGGAGCAGACCACTGCAATAAATTGATTTCCTTTTGACTATATCACTCACATTTCTGTCAAATAATTACACAATTGGAATTCCTTAGCAACAGCCAATGACATTCATTTTATAGCGAAAAAATTACGTGTGAAGTGGAAAAATCACTCGTGGTTTTATAAATGCTAATGGAGTACCTACTACCAAAACGGCTCATTTTTACTCACAATGCTCGCAATTAGTACACGAAGCAAATCTTGTTTATTTTTTGTTTGTTTTCTTGGTTACCAGCCAAATACATGGCAAAATAAACACAACCTAAGACAGTAAATTACGAAAACTTCCGATAACTGCCGAACTTACTAAAAACAAACTACATTGCAAGAAATTTTGTTCGTGATATAGTTTTTTCAAATACAACGTGTGACCGAAATTTTTCTTTGATAAAATTGATTTGGATAATTTGTACGTGCTTGTTGATCTTAAATGAAGGAACCAAGTAAATATATTTAAAAGGAAAAGGACAATATGTATGAAATTTGGAAGGTAAGTACAATGGGACAAAATGCATCTGATGTATACATTGTTTTGTTAATAATGTACTTCCGGTTTAACCGGAAGTACCTTCAACTTTTTTAAGTTAATTGGGACATCCTGTATATTTTTGCAGATGTTGAAAGAGCTTGTTATTTCGAATTCGTACATACTGGGTTTAGTGGAAATAAATGTGTAAAAACGAGGAATACAGCATTTTCTTTTAAGTGTTTATAAAAAAACCATTTAGATATTGAAATTGTGTTTGTATTAATACGAGTACCTACTATCTAGTAGGTAACTGTTGTCAAACTGTCAAATTGTAATTTACGGTACAATTAAGAATGGTTCATTTAAGTGAAAACGATCGTATTGAAATATTAATGATCGGTTATGGTGATCGTGTTGGAACTTACGAAGAAGTGTGTCATATTTTTAAGATTTGCATCGTGAAAGAACTCCCAACATTTGAAATAATTTTGTTAAAATTATTAGTCTCATTAGCCCAATGTAAAGTACTTATTCTACTACTAAAAGTGAGTTATTCCTCGCTTTTACACATTTATTTCGACTAAACCCAATTTGTACGAATTCGAAATAACAAGCTCTTTCAACATCTGCAAAAATATACAGAATGTTCATTTAAATTAAAAAAGTTGAGGGTATTTCCGGTTAACCGGAAGTACATTATTAACAAAAACAATTTGCCCTATTGCACTTACCTACAAAATTTCATAAATATCATCCTTTTCCTTTTAAATATATTTACTTGGTTCCATACCTTATCCGAACCCTGTATGTATAAGTAATATATTTAACAATAAATAAAATTTTGAAGATTTCCCCCTACGTATCTAACAGTTTCGATATCGACAAAAATAATATGTCTGCTATTTCTTCACGTTCAGAAATGTAATTTTGGTGAATTCCAAACTCATATCATTGCTAAATGATTTTATAGAGGAACTTGAAAATCACATGGAAATATAAAAATTTCACTCACTGAGTGATCGATATATTCGATATATCGATCGAAATATCGATCGCAGTCACTACTACGTGAAATGTTCAAATTATAAACATATTAAAATAAAATGGAGCCACATGTTCAACATACGAATCGTTAATCTGAATTGTTGAATTTGTTGGGTGAAAGTAATATTTTATTCAAACACTATGAATAATTTATAAACTATTAAGAAATACTGGATATTTTGTAGACATTCTTAGGAATATATACTTTAATTAATCTTCTTGGCTGGTCTATAAATTAGCTGTATAGTTTATAAAGTAATCAAATTCGCAACTATTTTAGTAGAAAGACGATCTGCTGCTAAAATAACCATTCATTTTGTTACTTTTTATACTATCCAGCTAGCCAAACTAGCCAAATAAGTACTTTAACCGTAATATATCTATTACTATATTCATATGTACACTCGGTTGATTTAGAATCGACTCAAACTGCCATAAAACCCGTTAAAAGGATGCTTTATTGCGGCCCCCAAATGCAAAGCAGTAATAGTATGGTCAACTGTATGTAAATTACTACGTATGTACATAGAAGCTCCTTTGAGTTCTGACTTTTAATTAAATGTGGGCATCAGCTGTCTTGATTTTAAAGTAGCTCTAATATAACCATCTCGATTTTCATGCCCGCACACTTTTTCTGCTGCTTCTGTAACCAGTTTTACATACCTCTCAACTGACTGGGTGTGGCATGGGAATTTGGGAATCCGGGATTAAACTCTCTGAAAAAATGTCACCGTCCCTCCAGAGAATTGAACCCCGGCACCTATCGTCCTCTCACAACAATAGTCAGCCGCCTAACCACTGCGGCCATCGACCCGTTACTACACTTTTACACTAACACTTTTTTCACTATTACAACAAAAAATGTATTTTTTTGTAATTTTTGCATTTTTTTAAATTTACCGGGATTTTGACTTTTTTTGGTAACTTTAGGCCGTCTGCCCGATTTCAAATTTTGAAAAAAAAATGTTTTAATAGCTTTTTATTTATAATGACGCCTGTGCGCAAGTTTTCCGTGCTATTAGAATTGTATTGCAGAAAAAAAACGCGTTTTTCGATTCACTCTATTACATATACTTTAGAGAATGAATGTTCGCATGATGGTGCAGAAAATGTTCTTCAGAACCAACCAATAATTCAAAAGTTTTTTTCTGTGTATTAATTTGTTTTCAGTTTGACTGCCTTTTCGTTTACCTTCTCTATTATTTTAAATAAATTATTATTTGTTTACTGTGTGTTTTGTTATTAATTCTCGAATAAAATCAGTGTTTTTTACGAAACAAACTTAAGATGAACATAGATTCCTGTCTATCTGCTTTGATAAATAATTTTTCTTATGGTTCTAAAATTGATTTGTATTATTATTTTATTTGCGTTTATATGTCATTAATGGTACTGGGTGTTGACAAACGCTATACTACATAATAACGCAGGAATTAAAAGTATCTGAAAAAGAATATATTTCTTCAGCGATCTTCCCATTCATTTCACATTACGTAGCTATTTTACCTGCTCATAAGCAAATTGCTTTATTACTACAAACATCCAGTTAAATGTTGAAAGTTTCTGTGTGCGACGTTAGGTCTACGTCGCTTGCCGCGTGAGTCGATTTTAAATCAACCGAGTGTACACTGGAGAGCTTCTTAAGGAGAACGAAAAGCAATAAAACTAGGGAAAATACGGTAGAATTTGTATATAAATTTCGACCCAATGTACTTGCACCGCAATGAGTCATACAAGTACACGCATACATAATGCGTTTATGATAGGAGAACGGTTGTGTGAGTTTACCTGTTATTTGAATATGCGATGAAAATATAATATATACCTACTCTAAAATAGCTTGATGTTTTGAATATATTTCAATATACTTTTTTTTTAATCACACAGCACATGATGTAATAGTCAAACTATAAAACATATAATTGTTATTAGACTATTGGAATTTAGATAATGGTAAAAATAAAAACTAAGACAACGTTTATGAAAATTGTACTTATAGAAGTATGCTGTAAGTTTTATTGTATTACACAAATATTATAACTTTAACACAGAATATTATCACTAAAGACACGCATTTGAACTTTCGCTTCATATTTCTTTGTTAATAATGTAGTTATAATATTTACATATTAATAAATACAAATACTGTATTAATTTTATGCATTTCGTCACAAATATGCCTTTTTATTGTTAAAATACTAAGCTGCTTATTAATTTATTTCTATGCAATTTTTCATATAATTCATGAAATAAACAGATATTTTACAAATATGTGTTTTAATCATATATACTTAGTATTTAGCGGAATATGAAACGATCACTGTTGTTTAATTGACATCTACATACATATGTATATCGATTGGAATATCGGTTTTCGTACCTGCAATAGAAATACTTGGTTTACGACAGAATGTAAAATAAACATCTAATTCTAAGAACGCATGAATCCAGGGGTGGTGTAGGTAGAAATTTTGCATAAGGTTCAATATTGCCATATTGCCGTTCTCCTTAAGAAGCTCTCCAGTGTACTTATGTATGTATATGTATATAATAGGTTATAATATTCATATGTATATAATATTAATTTTACTTGGTCTAATTTGTGGGTTAGGCTCAAGATCTCGGTGACCTTTGTAACCGTGTATTAAAACTTTGATTGGTAGGTCAGGAGTGATCGGAGCGTCAATAAGAGTTTGTACCTGCGTTTCTATCATTTGGTATGGACTCACAGTATTACTGAAATCATAAAACTATTAAAATTAATTGTTTTTAAAATACTTGTATTATCATTCCAAACAATTTTCTGTTACTTGTGCTGAAGTATAGCAACAGATACCTGATAGTATTGGGTTGGCAATATATTGCACAATATTTACATATATAAACAATGCCCCGGTCGATACTTCATAATCAGCGTTTGATTATAATAAGAAATTCTGACCCAGTAAACACTTGCGTTTAAAATTGTCCTTCATTGGTTTGAAAATTTGGTACAATAAAAATGATGTTACACACCTTCTATCTGAAGTTATTTAGACTTTGTGCAAACCACGGATTTCTCTTATCTCTAATGTACCAACACACTATATGGATTCAATACACACATTTTGAAAATTATCAAGCACAATTTATCACAGCAGTACTTAAACTTAAAAAGTCGTAAACAGCAATCTGCATAATTTTCCGTAGTTAGTATTCGACTACGAACTCCACATCACATAAAACGTACAATCACTGGTCATTGATAATAATTACAATTAATTAGATGTTACCATATTGCAGCAAATCGTTTGATTAGAATTACAATATTGCGTGTACACAGATTTCAATTTCTAATAAATGCTATTTGAAATTTTGCATATACGTATCTATATCTTCTAGGTTGAATAAATATCGGTTGATTTATTCACATACAGGGTCGCTGATATGTATGGAAACGGTTGATTATTGGGTAAAATATACGAGATACCGGAAAAAGTTAAATACAAAACTTTTAGGGTATTTAAATGCTTATTAGTTAATAATAATTTTAGGTATACAGGGTCGGTGGTAAAGTCATGATACGTCAAAGTTTTTTTAATGGAACTACCTGTATATTATTAGATAATTCAATTCCTTCTTCAATTTTAAGTAAAAATTGTAATACACATAATGCACCTAAATTTAACCGTTTCCGAGTTATCGATCTTTGAAAATATTACTTAAATAAAATCTAGGTACCTAAGTAGGCTAAGGCGCACCTTAAAAATGTCATAGCACCTTATAAAATAGGACTGTAAACCTAAATTTTACAATTACATACTTGTTTTTTTCAAATACAAGCTATACCTAGATTTTATTTAAGTAATATTTTCAAAAATCGATAATTCGGAAACGGTTGGATTTAGATACATTATGTGTATTACAATTTTTACTTAGAATCGAAGAAAGAATTGAATTATCTAATAATATACAGGTGCTTCCGTTTAAAAAAATATAACTTTGACGTTCCACGACTTTACCACCGACCCTGTATACTTAAAATTATTCTTAGCCAATAAGCATTTAAAAACCCTAAAACTTTTGTATTTAACTTTTTCCGGTATCTCGTATATTTTACCCAATTATCGACCGTTTCCATACATATCAGCGACCCTGTATATGTACATATGTATTACCTATCTGCATTCCCAATATAAAAATAATATAAATAGCTTGATTTTTAATTATGTACAGAAATAAATTTAAATTAAATTTTGTTAAGAATTTTACTCATCTTTTATTCATTTTGTTAACTATTGATGAATCATTTGATGTTTTCGTATGTCTCGTTAAATAACACCGTTAAGCTTTATTCATTTTTTTTCTGTGGTGAGCGCTACTTGCAGCGACTTCTTAAGCTGTTTTGCAACACTTGCTGTGTAGTTTGTGTGTAAATGTATTCTATGGCCTTGTTAGGGCACTATCTCGTCGTTTATAATGTTGCGCCGTTGATCGCTTGCTCCCAACAGCGCACAGTAGATCGATCGGGATACAACTCTCTGAGAAAAATGTAACTGTCCTTTACGAGAATTGAACCCTGGATCTCAGCGATCTCTCACAACATTGAGCAACCGGCTAACCTTGGAAGCAAGGACATGATGGATTTGAGAGGGTATCTAGTATGCCTATTTCTCAGACCCTGTCATGACCAGGGCTAGTGCTTGTACACTAGTCGAGACCAATGTGCATGGTGAAGAGAAACATCTTACACGAGGTGCTTCCGGTCTATGCTGGCCACATTGGATCTCGACTTATTTGTCGATAAACTGGTCTACTTTCTCCGTGGTCAACCCGCATGGAACCAGACTCTCCTGCTCAGCTGTCGTGTCGTGGTCTAAAGCTTGGCAATGCGATAAATGGTGCCAATGATGGGCATTTCCTCGAAAAGTTTCACCATCGTCAGACCAGGCTACCAGTCCGTGCTTTACACATTCTGGGAGAGACTCTGGCTTAATTGTCTAGGCCGAGAGGAGACAATCTCATACGAAACCTAAATCGATACCTAAATAGAGGATCAGTTTCTGTCGACCAACCCGTTGGGCACTGCATTGGGTCGAGCTACTCTACTCCTTACTCGTGGTACTCACATGATCGAACCACAAAAAGGCAAACCAAAACCAAATCCTAAATCTAGAGACTCTGAAAAGCAACACCCAAGTAAATCTGAACACGCTCCAACACCTGTACAGGCAAGGACTGAAGGCTTCGGAAGCGAGAATCCAGAGCCGAGGTTTAGACTTTCCGGTGCCGAGAGGTGCAAACGTAAGGCTGCAAGGAAAGCCGCCCTTGGCTCAACCTGGCAAAACTACGCCATAAACTGATCAGGCCGCTAGGGCAACTACCGTTAAACTTAGTATCAACCACGCTGTGACTGCAAGGGTGAAGCGAAGCCTCTCTGAGAGCAGCTCACCGAAAGCAGCCACAAAACGGAAAAAGACAGGAAACCCTGTGTAAGGAGGCAATCACGGTCATCCGGACGGCCATTGTGTGTGAGGATGATCCTGAAGGCTCCATCTCGCAGGAACAAGCGGATTTAATCCAAAACCGCCTACTGCTTGAACTGGACAAGCTAAAAGTCGGAGGATCAGAGCTACAGTTTTGCGAGGTCCTACTGAGACTGAGTGCTGTCGGCAGGCTATCTGGACGCAAGCACCTGGTCGTGGCTTGCTGGTCCTGTCCGAAGCTGTACTCCCTGGGACAGTGCTAAACTAAACCTTGTAAAGGAAGAAGATTTACCAAATCAGTCAGGGCTGTATGGATTCCAGCCCCTCCCGTGGAACCCGAAAAGATTCTGTACCGAGTCCCAGTGCAGAACCAGAAACTCCAATTGAGCTCTTGGAGAGTGCTGAACACCAAGGCTGACCCAAAAGAAGAGCAGTTGGTGGTCGTCATGGACGTGAGCTCATGGAAGACACTTCAGGACACCTAAAACGGCACACTTCATCTACACTTCTCATCCGTGTCGTTCTGACCTTTACGACAAAGGGGGAAGGAAGAGGCAGGAGTCATCGAAGAAGTGGTAGATAACGCCGAGGCGGGACCATCAACGCAGTTACCTCTGGGGCCAGATGGGGAACGCAGAAACTGAATGGGCTGTGGGTTCGCCACAATCGGCAGGAACTATGGCTACCATGTGTCGGATAAACCGTCTGTCTCTGATCACAGGTACGTAAGGTTTGATATTGAAATGACACTGGTAAGTCAGATATCGTACAGAAACCCTAGGAAATGCAATTGGGACGCTTACCGAAAGCGACCGATAGAGGAACTAGAGGCCCCAAAGAAATCAGAACCCCCGCCGATATCGAGCTCCTCATCGAAGGTGTGCGGACTGCCATAAAACTTCTTACAAAGTAAGCTGCCCTATTAAACTCAAAACAATAAACCGAGATACATCATGGTGGACCAGGGAGTTGTTTGACTTAAGGGCGGCCACTAGAAGAGTTTACGATAAAGCGAAACGATTTTGTTTATGGGACGAATATATAGCGTCCCTGACCAGATACAACTGCGCCTTAAGAAAGGCGAAACGACAATTTTGCAGAAAATTCTGCCAGAAGCTGGAGACAGTTCGTGAATGCTGCAGAATTTGAAAAGTTCTTGCAAAAGACTCTGTAGGATAGGGATTCTGAACAAGCCTAACGGCAATAAGGCTGAAACAGGAAGGCAGGTTCTTAAGCACCTCCTGGAGGTGCACCTTCCGGTCTCCGAGATCATTCAGACTCAAACTGAGGGGAAATCTGTGGAACTGAGCTGTAGTCAGATACCTAACTTAAACGTACGGAAAGAAGACTGGAACCCTGCACGCTCAGGTGGTTTTCATTCCTAAACAGAGGAAGGCATTCTAGGAAAAGAAGTCGTACCGACCCATCAGCTTTACCTCTTTTCTCCTTAAAACCTTAGAGAAGATAATTGATAGGCATTTGAAGGATTTTGAGAAATCTGCCTCTACACGAGAACCAATAAGCCTATCAAACTGGAAAATCCTGCGAGCAGGCTAAAATCGCACTAGCTACCTTTCTGGATATAGAGGGCACGCCATGATAAGAAACAGAATGGTTCATGTGCCACAGAACCTATACACTATAAAGGCAACCGTGGCAGCTGGTTACCCACAGGGCGCAGTGCTGTTATCTTTGCTGTGGTGCCTAGTGGTGTACGGCCTGTTTTCTGATCTTCGGACGGTGGGCTTTTATACCCAGGGCTATGCCGATGATATCACCATTATGATCTGCTGCTAATTCGAGGGTGTGGTATCCAAAAGGATGCAAATCGTACCCAGAATCAGACTCGCGGAGAGACGGTGTAAAAGAAAAGAGTTAAATATTAACTCTAGAAAAACGATTATCGTTCCTTTCACTCGACGGCGGAAGCTCCCCAAACTCCAGTGTCCGACAATTTTCGGCTCTGAGGTACTCCTAACAACTGAGGTCAAATACTTAGGGATTACTTTGGACAGCAAACTGACGTACAAGCCGCACATGGAACGTGTGACGAATAAAGTCAAAAGGGCCGCTGGTCTGGTGGCACATAGCTAGTTTGGGCTATACGATCAACGGTCCAGAAAGCTGCCTGCCTAGGCATCACGGGGCCCCTATTCTCGACGCCAACTGCGGCGATGGAGACGATCTTTGGGCTTGTGTGTTGTGGTCGGAGGCAGCCCTAGGGGAGTAAAATGTAGGGGTCCAGTTTCAGTGGGGGTTGCAATATAGACATCTTCAGCAGAGAAACCACAAAAGTCTTCGTTCGTAAATCGAAGCGGGAATTGCCCCGCTGATTTGTGGATGCTTCCAAAATGTCGAACGGCACGGAAATTGGAATTTGAAGAGAAGGAAAACCCGATGGCGTGTTTTCAACTTATTAGTCTGTGTGTCAGGATTGAACTTTCAAAACGTTTCCTTTTACGGCGTGTGGTTAACGTCAAATTTATGTGCTTGAATTAGGTCTCCCTTTTTATTGCAACATGTTTGTATTTTAACCATTCACCGGCAGAGTGATATGCACGTTTCACACACATTTGTGTTTTGTTTATGTTGCTTATCGGGCATCCGATAGATGACGTTAGCATTTACACACGTGATCTCTGTAATCGTTCAGTTGAACGTCTAGAGATCTGCCCTTGTTGGTGTCCAGTTATCGCCCGATAGAGGTCATGGAGTTTATCTTCTGATTTTATTTCGAGTAATTTCAGGATATAACGGGTACGGGGAATACGTTTGTTGGTTCATATTCTTGTATCGCGCACTGATGAGAACTAATAAGTTCGAAACACGTGTCTGTGGGTCAGGATTAAACTTTCAAAACGTTTCCACTCATGTGCTTGAATTAGGTCTTTCTTTTTCATTGCAACATGTTTGTGTAATAAAATTTGTATTTAGGTTAAAATATTCCCTGTATTCGTCTTGGTTTTTCTGATTTATTCAATCTAATATTGATATTAAAAAATTGAAACACTAATATTATGATTTCTTTATTGCAATTGATAATAGAGTCATATACAGGGTGAGGCATTAGTGCGTCAAAGCTCAATATATCCCTTATTATTGAAGATATCAAAAATCTTTATGTACAAGAATCATAGACAGTCTTAAGCTACACATTTTGAAATTAATTTCATATATACAGGGTGTTTCATATCGCTAGAGTGAACCAAACATACATTCTCTTAAATGGAACACACTATATATTATTTCGAATTTGGATTAAGCCCAACTTCCTCGTTCTTTCAATATAACGTTTTATTCAGTTATATCGAGTATTTCAGAAGTTATGGTCAATTTTGTGTGAAAATCGTTGCGTATTTAACGTCCTGTGTATTCCATACGAAACAGCTTGAAATAATTTTTTTACTGGAATAACTTTTTGATACTGTTACACTTTTATAACGAAGTGGTGTTTTCCAAATATTACGAAAACTGTGTACAGGGCGATTCAAAACACAAATGCATTATTTTCTAATTTTTTTTTAATGGAACACCCTGTATTTTATATTAAGAAAGGAAAGAATACTTGATATACTTTCATTTTCGTGAACTATTCCCTATATCTAAAGTGGTTAGTTTCTGAGATATTTAATGATTTTTAAAGAAATGTGAGCATTTTGGCAATAATTGGAATATAATACATTAGGCATGAAAAAGTGACATTAGAAAAGTCTGAATCATATTATTTAGCAGTTAATCAACTAGTTTTATTTGTTAGTACAGTTTGTTAGATTTTGCAAATTTAATTACTCTTTAAAATGAATTTTTCTGTTGAGGAATTGACAGACATGATGTGGGTACTAAGAGAGTGCATGAAAAATTGTGTACCTGCTAAGCGAATTTACCAGGAGAGATATCCTGCCCGACAACAACCTGAAACAATAACGCTGGAAACGTTAATGGATCGCTTTACTCGGACAGGTTCTGCAATATATGAAAAACATGAAAGAGCGAAAACTGTTCTTACCGAGGAAAAATAATTCAATGTGGTTCTTGCAGTTACGGACAATCCACATATTAGTACCAGAGAAATATCGCGGCAACAAGATATTAGTCAAAAGGCTGTCCGAAGAATACTCTGTAAAAATAAATTTCATCCATTTCGTATGCGATTGCATCAAGAGTTACTCGACGATGACTTGGCCCGTAGAGTTGCTTTTTGCGAATGGGCTCAACAACAAATCCGCAACCAAAGAGATTTCTTTAATTTTGTTCTTTTTGGAGATGAAGCTACATTTCATAAAAATGGAAATGTAAATCGCCATAATTTTCATTATTATGCTACAAGTAATCCCTATTTTGTGCCATGGCCAAGCAAAAAGATATGGATATGGTATTAGTAAGTGAGCCAAATAAAACAATAATTAAAGGAAACAAATGGATAAAGGACGAAAGAGAGGATGTGGCCGTGATCTTTATGAATAAAAAACTACCGATAACAGATATAAAGGTGGGAGAAAGTTACATAAGTATCAATTTTGAAGGATGGACGTTCTGTGGCTGTTACATATCACCCAATATAGATATCAGTGAATATAAAGAAAAAGTAGACGAGATTGCACAGTATGTTAGATCGCGAAAGGAAGAGGTTATCATCGCTGGTGACATTAATGCCAAGTCACACTTGTGGGAATCCCCCATTAGCGACAGGAAGGGCGAGCACTGGGCAGATTGGATCGCTGCACTAGATCTGGTGGTTCATAACAACGGAGGAGCACCAACATTTGTAAGAGGAAGGACAGAATCTTATATTGATGTCACTCTCTCCACACGAAAAATCTCACCGCGTATAACAAATTGGAAAGTGATGGAAGAAGAAAACCTGACGGAACATCGTTACATCTGCTATGAAGTTAACCACAATAAAGTGGTTAAGCAAATATCTGGAAAACAAAAACGTATAATTGACTGGAATGCCTTCAACGCTAATATGAAAATTAGACTTTGCAACATGGATGCCCAGGAAAGGAGTTCGCACAAAGAATGTACAGCTATCATAGGGGAAGCGTATAAAAACAGTATTATAAATGGTCCAAGGGGAGAGAAGACTATACCATATTGGTGGAGCGACGAGATCAACGATAAAAGAAAGCAATGCATGGAAGCAAGAAGAGGGTATACCAAAATGGCCAAAACAAATGCCAGCGAAATTGAGAAACTGCGAGCTAGCATAAAGTACAAGCTCACGAAGAAAGAACTCAGGAAATTAATTAGACTATCCAAAAGGGAACATTGGAATAAACTATGTAATGACCTGAACAGTGACGTCTGGGGGATGGATATAAAATTGCAGTTAAGAGCCTCAAAAATTTTGTACCGTATGATATACCAGACAAGGACAAAAAGGAGATAGCGAAAAAACTCTTTCCATGTTCAAGCAGGGCCCGACAAGATTATAGAAAGAGAGTCGATACAGTTTTGCCATTCACGGCCATAGAACTTACAGACGCTGCAAATAACATGAAATCAGGAAAAGCTCCAGGACCAGACGGTATACCCACGGAAGCCATTAAGGAAACGGAGAAGGTAAATAACGAATGGCTATTGGACGTGTTAAATCGGCTTTTAAGAACACAAACGTTCCCAAGAGAGTGGAAAATAGCAAAAGTTATACTCATACCAAAAGGAATTAAACCAGAACAACGAAACTCCTACAGACCGATCTGCCTCTTAAATACAATGAGCAAGTTATATGAAGCTCTTATCCGACGAAGGCTAGAAGAAGAGATAAAAAGCAAGGGAGGTTTGGCGAAACATCAATACGGTTTCAGAAAAGGACATACGACACTACAGGCTCTCGAAATAATTAAAGATATAAGCAAAAAACATGGCAAAAAATGGAACGTTTTGGTAACTTTAGATATTCAAAATGCTTTCAATACGGCCAGCTGGAATATAATCTTAGAAAAGCTGCGAAAGAGAGAGATATCCCCATATTTGATTAATATTGTAGATGACTACCTGAACGAAAGAAGCATCATTGTAACCAAAAAACATACGTTGGAAATGGAAGGCGGTGTGCCACAGGGCTCTGTTCTGGGACCGACTCTGTGGAACATCTTGTACAATGACGTTCTGGAAATTGCGCTGGAGGGACGAGCAAAAACCATAGCGTTTGCGGATGATCTGGCATTGATTGTGACGGCTGACAGCAAATCTGATTTAATGAGAATCACTAATGAAAATCTTAGACGCATAAACAGATGGATGCAAGCAAATGACCTGACATTAGCGTCGGAGAAAACGGAAGCTCTGATTATTACGAATAAAAGAAAACGAGAAGGCCTAAGCTTTAAGCTAGATGACATTAGAATTATGCCGAAGAACAATATTAAGTATCTAGGGATTTTCTTCGATACCGCAGGTAGCTTTAGGAAGCACTTCGAGAAGATAGCAGAGAAGGCAGAAGATAAGATAGCCAAACTCGCCAGACTTATGCCAAATATCGGAGGACCAACGAGTTCGAAGAGAGCGGTGTTGGCTGCAGTGGTCCATTCCATATTGCTATACGGTGCACCGGTGTGGAATAACGCTCTGGAAGTCAAAAGAAATTGCCTACTACTGCAAAAAGTACAGCGCAGAGTACTGATTAGAGTTGCGGCTGCCTACAGAACCGCACCCACCTTAAGTCTTCAGGTTATAACAGGCCTACCACCTATAGATCTGATGGCAGAGGAGAGGAGCTACGTCTACGAACACAAGGGAGAAAAAATAGCTAAAATCGCAAGAGAAAGAACGTTAGACTTGTGGCAAGAAAGGTGGCAAAGAAATGTTACTAGTGGTCAGTGGACTAAGCAATTAATACCTAATATCAAAATCTGGATCCAGTGCGGACACAGGACTGTGGACTATTACCTCACACAGATCTTAACAGGACACGGTGTGTTTAGATCCTTTGCAAAAAGAATAGGAAAAGTAGCAGAGGAGCGGTGCGCATACTGTAGTGAAATAGACACCGTAGAGCACACTATATTCTATTGCGTGCGTTGGGTGGCAATAAGGCAGATAGCAAATAGGAAGATCAGAAAAGATATAACCTCACAGAATCTGATAGCTACAATGATAGAATCTAAGGAAAATTGGGATGTGCTGCATAAAATGATCAAGGACATAATGAAACAGAAAGAGCGAGAAGAGAGAGTAATCCAGAACAAGCAGTGATAAAGAGAGGGTGAAAAGAGAACTACTCGGTAATTCCATGAAGTTGATGTCTTGGATAGACGGTTCCATGGAATGTGCCTGGAGGATTGGGGTGGTTTTTAGTAGGTATACCAAGCTGGGACTCCTACACTGCCATGCGAAAGAACAGAGACCGTATGGCGTCCATAAAGGATTTTCCACCGACAAAAAAAAAAAAAAAAAAAAATCCCTATTTTGTAGGAAATTATAGTCAAAATAGGTGGTCTTTCAATGTATGGGGTGGAATAATTGGCGACTACGTAATTGGACCACATTTTTTCACAGGCCGAGTGAATGGTCAGGTTTATTTAGACTTCTTAGAAAACCATTTACCATTATTGCTGGAAAATGTTCCCATCAATATTCGTCAAAATATGTGGTATTTACATGACGGGGCTCCGGTACATCACTAGACCGATTCATATTTATTTAAATACACATTTTTCTGCAAGGTGGATAGGAAGAGGAAGACCAACTACTTGGCCAGCCCGATCCCCAGAGCTAACTAAAATTGACTTTTTCATGTGGGGTTATGTAAAAGACTTTGTGTATAAAACACCGGCAACTACGTAAGATGATATGAAGAATAGAATAAGACAAGCGTTCCATAGCATTAATATAGAAATGTTAAGAAATGTAAGTCGATCATTCGAAAGCTGCAATGTTGTATTGATGTTTTTGGAGGACATTTAGCATTTATTGTGAACCTTATTGTATTTAAACTTTAGCTAAAATGGTAAAATGTTAATTATCGGTATAAGGTTTTTATTTTGTAGTTAAATTTAATAAGATTATTTTAATGAATGATTTAGCATTTTTCTAATGTCAGTTTTTCATGGTTAACGTGTAACATTCCAATTATTGCCAAAATGCTCAATTTTTTTAAAAAATCATTAAATATCTCAGAAACTAACCATTTTAGATATAGGGAATGGTTAATGAAAATGAAAGTATATCAAGTATTCTTCCCTTTCTTAATATAAAATACAGGATGTTCCATTTGAAAAAAAATAGAAAATAATGCATTTGTGTTTTGAATCGCTCTGTACACAGTTTTCGTAATATTGGGAAAACACCACTTCGCTATAAAAGTGTAACAGTATAAAAATGTTATTCCAGTAAAAAAATAATTTCAAGCTGTTTCGTATGGAATACACAGGACGTTAAATACGTAACGATTTTCACACAAAATTGACCATAACTTCTGAAATACTCAGTATAACTCAATGAAACCTTATATTGAAAGAACGAGGAAGATGGGCTTAATCCAAATTTGAAAGCCTCACCCTGTATGTCGTCTCTTTATATCTCATAACTTCCAATATAATAACATGTATAAAAATTAGAATTTTGTCCATGTTTTCAACGTAGGTAGGTATGTACATATTTGTTTACGGAGATATTCATTTTTACGGTATTCATATGCACGTTTCTTATTTTATTTCCTCCACGGCTTACTCTGTTCTAGAATTTATGAGTACATTTTGTGAAATCAATAAAAAAAGGAAGCTTTGTCAGTCCTATTCTTTGAGTGTACGTACATAAAATGCGGATACAAGTAATACAGCAAAAATTATTTCATATACATAATATGTATGTATGTATAGTCCCCATAATGTAAACATAGTTGTAAGCATTCGAAATACTTCGGCTCATTTGGGCGATCAGGGGCCCGATTCTCGAATCGCGAATGATGAATGTCGCATGCGACACAAGTCAAATGTCGAATGAAATGTGCGCAGTCGTATTCTTGAATGTCGTGTGCTACAATTTTTAGTCGAGATTTCAGCGAGTGGGTAACAACCATTCGACATACAAAATCTTATGCGACAATACTGCTACTTGTTTACACTTGGTGGCGTAAATATAGTATATTATAAAATAACGAAAATATTGCTGTAATATACGGGCTGTCGTGATTTAAATGCTTGTCAAATTGACACTCGTCTTCGTCGCTATGCAATAAGCATTCGTGAAATTATCGATAAATTCAAAGCTCTTATGGTATTACTACAGATAATTACGAAAAATATCTGACGTTCACTTAACGTGCTCATATTACCCGACGTTACCCTATATTACAGCAATATTTTCGCTATTTTATAATATACTATATTTACGCCACCAAGTGTAAACAAGTAGCAGTATTGTCGCATAAGATTTTGTATGTCGAATGGTTGTGTGAGTGTGAGTGAGTATGAGCAATATTTCATCAATCCATATAGTAGATGCACATTTATATCCATTAAAGCGCTGTTGCCGCTACTTACCAATCGACAATTATTTCGAGCGATCGTCTTAGTGTCGATTGGTGTCGATGAGTATTCGAGAATAGATCATCTCAACGTCACTCGACAAATTCGTGCGACATTTGTCGCACGCGACAAATTTCATTCGAGATTCGAGAATCGGGCCCCAGTACAACAAACGAAATGTAGACTACAGCACGTTGAAAATATGAACTGCGTTAAGAGTAAAAATTACTTACTTATTAAAAAGCCAAAACGTCACATTTTCATTTGGACAAACATCTTGTATCGTTGTCGCAGGACAGTTGACAATAGTCGTTGTTATTAGAAGTCTAACAACTGTAGTATAAAGACACAACGATACGTAAGAAAACTTATGAAACAAGCACATCTATTAGCTACAAGAATTGGATTAAGTACTCACGTCGTTGAATGTGTCCAACCAAACCATATTGATTCAAAGAAGTCGCGAATCGAATACCGCCATCGTATACCTCTGTTAATTTAACATAAATACGTAAAATGTATAATGGTGTGAATATGAAACGTAATCGTTGCCGTATCTCCATCGATACTCCAGTATGCAAATCGTAATTGAATTGACTGTAATCATTATAATGCAGTATGCAATTTATTGCTTCGAATTGTAGGTGTTCTGTATTATCCATTAATTTAATGGTATACAATGGATATGTGTACAAATTTTATTTCAGTATAGAGGCAATTATAAAACAGATTTAAAGCTACTAAATATGACATGGCGATGTACTATCTAAAACATCACAAATGAAAGAAATTGGCGCAACAACTTAACCGTCCGTCCAGAACGATATGTATGTATACAGGGTGTCTCACGAGGAACTGCATCGATCGATATATGGAAGAGTATACATTGGAACATTCTGAAAATTTTGGAATATACTAATGTCGACGTGCGCTATTAAACTAAAATATTTATAATAACCTGACGCATACGCTTATACCGGAAGTGGCTGTCAACTTTGTTATTTTAAATGGAACACCCTATATATTATTATGTTTTTCAATTTCTCGTTCAATTTTGAAGTAAATTTAATAAAACAACTATGTTGTTATTTTCAACCGTGTTTGAAATATTTGCATTTTATTTTAAATTTTTGACAGATGGAGGAATGCATTTGAACTTCTATAACTGTAAAGGTATTTGATTTGGAAAATTGAAAATTTGTAGAACTATTGACCGTATAGAATAGAGCTCGAAACCGAATAAATTTTTCGAAAACGTTCTACAGCGTATCCGAAAATTACGGTTAAATTTCCGAATGGAAAAATTGTCAAAACTTAATTTTTTTAAATGCAACTACCTATTTTTCGCTTGCTCATCAAACTGCCATTACAAAAATACAAAAAAAAGTCTGATTCATTACACATCTAAAATCGATACTTAATATAATTAATAAAATATGTATGCTCTAAGAAGAATGTAGCTGTGGTAGTTTTTTAAGATGTCATCCTGCTTTGGTATATCTAAGTATACGAACAAAGATTATTTAAATTTGTTTATTATTTATGTTGAATGTAATCAAGTGATATCAAGAAAATGTGATGCCTTTGCCGTTCGGCATCCTCAAAACTAGAAGCCGTCATCAAACACAGTTAAACGCATAATACATACATAATTTTAAAAGCTTCGGATCGGTCAAAGCCAAAATTCAAAAACAAACCTACATATTGTTTTACATGGTAAAACATGAACTTATTTAGAATACTTCATAGTAACAGCATAAGACAGCATATTTAAATTAAGAAACGTAAAATTTATTTTAACAAATGTTCAAAGTTACGTCCTTGAACTTCCAGGCATTTTACGCATCTCCGAATTAGTTCTTCATGGGTAGCCTTTCTAATTGATTCATTGCTCAGACTATCAAACGCATGTCTTACTCTGAGCATACAATCCTCCTTGGTACTTAGTGGCGTATGATAGATATACTTGATTCTTTATTGTGCCCCATAAAAAGAAATCCAGAACCGACAAATCCGGGGAGCGAGGTGGCCATAAAAAAAGTCCATTATTAGCTATCCACCGATCAGAAAATATCTCTTGCAAAAACTTTCTAGCCAAGTGACCGTTGTGAGGAGGTGCGCCGTCATGTTGGTAAAAGATTTGTCTAAGTTCGGCAAGCGGTAAATTTTCTAGATACGTATTTTCAAAATCTTGTAAAATATTATAATAACCTTCACCTACAAAGAAACAATCGTGTATATCTTATGATTAAAATACATATTGATGTTTACCGTTTAAATTTTCTTCATAAAAATGCAAAGCCACTACACCATCATTTCTTACTGCGCAAAAGACGTTGAATTACCAGCTTTCCTGGAAGTTTTGCATTCTAACTACGCGTGGATTCGAATCGCTCCAGTAATGAGAATTGTGCCGGTTATGTACACCATTTTTTGTAAATTTGACTTCGTCTGTCCAGATGATGTTGCCCAAAAATAATGGATTCTCTTGAGACCATGTTAAAATAAATTCACAAAAACTCACTCTTCTTGGGAAATCAATATCTTTCAGGTGTTGAACCACGGAAAACAGGTATGGGCGAAACTTTTGTTTGCGCATTATTCTGTGTATTGAGCACCTAGATAGTCCTGATTCCAGAGCGGCTTGTCTTAAAGACATTGTTGGATATGTTGTGAAGTATCCCAAAATGTCGATTTCCATGTCTGCACTGTTAACAATAGGTTTATGTTTTTGAATTTTGGCCTTGACCGATCCGAAGTTTTTAAAATTCTGTATTACGCGTTTAACTGTGTTTGGTGACGGCTTCTGCTTTTGAGGATACCGAGCGGCAAAGGTATATCACATGTTCTTGATATCACTTTATTACATTCACCATAAATAATAAACAAATTTAAATAATCTTCGTTCGTATAATTTAAACGTGTCGGCATTGTTTATAATTGAAAACTAACAATAAATGACATTTCATCAGTGCTGGGTTGTTTCTCGAATGGTCATGACTAACTTAGATATACCAAAGCAGGATGACATCTTAAAAAACTATCACAGCTACATTCTTCTTAGAGCATACATATTTTATTAATTATCTTAAAAAGTATCGATTTTAGATGTGTAATGAATCAGACTTTTTTTTCGTATTTTTGTAAGGGCAGTTTGATGAGCAAGCGAAAAATAGGTAGTTGCATTTAAAAAAATTAAGTTTTGACAATTTTTCCATTCGGAAATTTAACCTTAATTTTCGGATACGCTGTATAACGTTTTCGAAAAATTTATTCGGTTTCGAGCTCTATTCTATACGGTCAATAGCTCTACAAATTTTCAATTTTCCAAATTAAATACCTTTACAGTTATACAAGTTCAAATGCATTCCTCCATCTGTCAAAAATTTAAAAAAAATGCAAATATTTCAAACATGGTTGAAAATAACAACATAGTTGTTTTATTAAATTTACTTCAAAATTGAACGAGAAATTGAAAAATATAATAATATATAGGGTGTTCCATTTAAAATAACAAAGTTGACAGCCACCTCCGGTATAAGCGTATGCCTCAGGTTATTATAAATATTTTAGTTTAATAGCGCACGTCGACATTAGTATATTCCAAAATTTTCAGAATGTTCCAATGTATACTCTTCCATATATCGATCGATGCAGTTCCTCGTGAGACACCCTGTATACATACTGTACAAACCATGCACCTATGGTCGATGCTTGGCTTAGTCACGAACAAAGTAGACTCGAGAACTTGGAAACTATAACAACTAGAATAGTGTTCTCTTCTACATTTTGTAGAAAATGTTATGCTCTACCAAAAAGGTCTTATAAGTTCTCTTGATATCTCATACGGTTAAAGCTGGATTCACAAAAAAAAAGGGAAAATATCGCAAAAATAACCCTAATTGTCCCTTTCTTTGGACGTAGCCTTAACGACAGAAGATATCAAAAAACTTTTAAGACTTTTTTTGTACAGCGTGAAATCTTTGACTTTTTTGGAAAACCAAAAAAGTCTGGCAGAGCACTATTCTAACTGTTATAGTTGTAGACCATAGGTGCAAGATTTGTATTGCATATGAAGATATATTATTTCGTCGGTTCGATTTAATAGAGCAGATATTCCAAAAGATAAGTATAAGCATATACAGGGTGACTGGTAATGAAACGATTATACTTTACAGCGTGTTAGTAAAGATCATTTGCAATAGATATAGCCCAATTTGACTTATCCAAAAGTCACCCGCTTTCGAGGTATTGTGTTTTCTTTCTTTTTTTCGAAGTCCACTACTTACTCTCTCTCAAACAAAATATACGAAAATAATGGACCTTTTTCTCTATTTTTCAGTGTGTCTGGCTAGAGGACATCTCAACACACATTATTCATCGATGACAATTACGTTACTTTCAATGCAAAAGAATAAAAGATCTTGCGTCTAAATGTACATCAACTATTGACGGTACCTTAGTGGTTGTGGTAATGAAAAAAAGTTTGGTACCAGCAACAAGGGCAGAATTGCAGCAGATATCTGTAAATAAGAGTACAGAAACGTGCATTTACAAGTAGTTAAACCGAATAATCTAATAATAATAATAATAATAATAGATTTTATTATTATAGACCTTACAAGGTATTGACATTGTCACTTACACATATCCATACAATAAAAATAGCACAAACATGTAAGGTGTATAAAAACGAAAAACATAATTCAAAGATTTACAAACAAATAACCCTAGTATTAACGCTAAAAGTAACACCGTGAAGAGCTCATCTTGTTACATTTAAAAATTCGTCAAAACTATAAAAGCTCTTGTCAATAAGAAACTCCTTTACATTGGCATCAAATCTTCTTTTATTACGTGAGAGCTTGAGGTAACTAGGAAGAGCGTTGAAAGCTTTGATTGCAGCATAATACGGCCCTTTCTCAGATAAAGCAGTCCCATGGCTGGGAACAGATAAATCATTTGCGCCTCTCGTTATCATATTTGATTTAGTCATGTCAGCATTTCTAGAAAAGCGTTCAGTATTTTTATTAAGAAACTTCAGCAGCTCGTAGATATATAAAGAAGGGAGAGTAAGAAGATGCATTTCTTTAAAGTAGTCTCGATATGAAGTTCGACGCGGTAAAAACGACATACAACGAATCATCTTGTTTTGTAAAACAAAAACACTACGAAACAGCGTACTTTGTCTGCAAGCCAATATGCCATACTTTATGCGAGAGTGAACATACGCAAAATAGAAGGTCCTTAATCTATACAAGTTTACATGATTTCTCATATGATATATAGCATAGAACGCGCTGCTTAACTTACAGTTTAAACTATTAACATGATCACACCAAGTCAGTGAACTATCAAAAACTACACCCAAAAACCTCGAATTTGTTGATTGAGGTATTGATTTATGGTTATATTTAACATATAACGACTTGTTACGTTGATTAAATGCAAGAAAGCTGGTTTTGCTTATATTCAGGTCTAATCGATTTTCATTACACCATCTCATCATATCGAAAATAATTTGTGTACTCCGCAATGACAATCCCTCACCTGAATCACTCGATAATACAACTGATGTATCGTCTGCATACTGGTACAATCCACAATCACGTAGTGATATATTTAGATCATTTACAAATACCACAAACAAAAAAGGACCTAGAATAGATCCCTGTGGGATACCTTGTTCTGTTACCTTAGGTTCACTATAAATGGTTGTTCGGACATTATTTATCAAACTAGTGATGGAAATTATACTTGCTTTCTATTGGTCAAATAGGAACAAATAATATTCAGCGCGCTACCACGAATACCGTATCGTTTTAACTTATTCAATAAAGTGGTATGGTCAACCATGTCAAAGGCCTTACTTAAATCAAAATTAATATTGGAGACGAAAAGTTTATTATTTAGTTTCTCCATAACCTCAACTAGACAGCTATATATTGCATCCTCACATGATCTGCTTGGTAAGAAACCAAACTGATTATCTGAAATTAGATTATATTTACTAAAAAACGTCATTAAACGGCTAACTAATATTTTTTCAAAAACTTTAGAGAAGGAGGGCAACAACGATATTGGACGATAGTTAGAAATGTCCTTAGCACTACCCTTTTTATAAATCGGACAAACCTGCGCTTGTTTCAACGCATCAGGATAAACGCCAGTGGGTGAACAAACAGTTTATAATATGACTCAAAGGGATAGATATGTCAGCACCTACAAGTTTTACTATTTTAGATGGTATTCCGTCCATCCCCGACGACATTTTCGAAGCAAGTAATCTTATGGCCGATTCAACCTCGTTATGGTTAGTAGGATGCAAATAGAGTGAATCTTTATTAGGGGTAATCGTACATGTGTGCTCGTTAGTATTTTTAGACAATTTGCTGGGATCGCTAAAATATTCGCCAAACAAAGAAGCAACAAGTTTAGGATTGCTTATATCCATATCGTCATTATTGAGCACAATATCATGATCTTCATCCCTTTTATTTTTATTAATTATTTTCCACGCTGCCTTAGACTTATTTTTAGCGTTTAGAATACATTTATCGTTATAATCTTTTTTTGCTTTTGTAATTAATGTCTGATAATGTTTCTTATTTAATTTATAAAAGTCCCATAGATCATGGTCATTTTTAACCTTACATATTTGATGTAAGTCTTTAAGGTTATTGGAAGCTACTCTTATTTCTGGTGAAACCCATTTATTTTCAATTTTATATTTTTTAGTATACCGCTTCAAAGGAAAACTCATTTGAAAATAATAACAAAAAGTATCCAAAAAAGAATTATACATTTCATTAGTATTATCTGTCATGTAGATTTCGCTCCACGATTCATTTTTAATTAATGATTTAAAATTAAGCTCGTTATATTTATTATAATCCCGACTGTAATAATATTCTTTGGTTTCGGTGTAATTAATGTTCCATTCTACTACAATAGTATCATGGTCCAACAGACCAAAGTTCATTACTTTGGTCTTTACGCTTTTTGGATCAACATTGCTAAAAATATTGTCTATGCATGATGATGTGGTTTTAGATATACGCGTACCTTCATTTATTAGACGATTCATGCCGTAACAATGAAAAATGTTTTCTACATTTAATACCAAGTTAGACTTTTCATTAAAGTGAATATTAAAATCACTACAAACACTCACGTAGTCGTACTTATCGCCAACCAAATCTAATACATCGTTCAAAGTGTTAATAAAATTCTCAGTGCATCCTGAGGGAGCACGGTATATACATATGATAAGGAATTCCTTCTTCTTAAATTTTACATTAATACAACAAAGTTCAATGTCTTTTTCTATGAAAATAAGGTTAATATCAATGTTCTCGTAAACCAACCCATTAACTACATAAACTGCCGCACCCCCACATTTAAAGTCAGTTCTACAAAAACTACTAGCCAACACATAATTATGCAAAGTGACATATTCAATCTCGTTTTTTCTCAGCCAGTGCTCTGTTAAGCAGAGAACCTGGGGCTTAACTTCGTTTAGAACCACCTCAAGGGCGTCTACTTTATTCCTTAAACTACATACATTAGCAATCATTACGTTTAAGCCAAATTTTTCTGGTTTACTTTTATTAAATCTCAAGGCAGGTATCAAACAACTTACTAAAAAGATAGAGGAAGGTCTTGTTCCTAATATGTATCAAGAAATGTTATCCCAGCACGATACTGGGAATATGCAATGTGCCGACCTAGTACGCGGAAGTCCAATATCTTGGTTGATAAGAGAGATAATTGAATCCTTTTTATTTCATGTGTTAAGTTTTTCAAGATCTACAAACTTAAAATAGTGCCGATTATACACAGTGTTCCATTTCCTCTGTACAGAAAGCCACTTTTTTTTTAATACAAATTTGTATGTTTGTTTTTATTACTTATTTTAAATCTACATGAAAATGAAAGGGACTTTATGTATGGTATTCACATGAAAAAACTGACGGTCTTTGAGATATTTGGCTTACTATGTTTTTCTAATAATTTTTCGTCAATTATAATATCCCAAATTTTGTGATTACGCTAATTAACAGAAAACTTATTTTTTGATCAAATATAAAAAATTATATAAAAAATAAAACCCAACTTCACTCGAATGTATTCCTTAATTGTATGGCCATTTCGTTATATATGAAATGGCCCTACAATTAAAGAATACATTCAAGTGAAGTTGGATTTTATTTTTTATACTCAACTGTATGTTAGATATGTACTTCACTAGCTCATCAACCTATGTCTCCTGGTTGAAAAAAGGATGTATTTCATATTTGTCTAGAGAAAATGGATGGATATATTATACATATAAAGTTTTTCAAATATACTCAATTAATTCTGACTTATATTAAATGTGATGTCGCTAATTCTAGAACTACAAGTCAAAGCAATAAATAACTGCAGACTTTGTAGAAACAAAAAGTAGATAGATAATAATCAACTTCAACATAAGTCAGGGTACATTGGGGTACATGTAAATTAGTCTTTCATGTATACGATATTAGATATACATACATATATCTATGTACCGGTTGATTTCAGAGATAGGATAAATAACGGCGCGAAGGGGCAAGGGGTAGGTACGAAAATTCGCTAAGAAGTGGGGACGCGTACGAGTCTCTGTATCACAGTCTAGTCTCGTCTAGTCTACAGCGCTGTGATAGACTCACGCGAATGCAAATCTCCAATTGATGAATCTAAGATTTCTGTCAACTGTCATAGGTTGCGCATCTTTATGTATTCCTTCAATCAACGCATTCACTACCTCTACCTTTTCCAAAATAAGAATTGCGTTCACTTTGTGTGGACCAGCAATTTATCACTTCAATCACATAGGGGATTGTCTACATGCCATTTTTAACTAAAATTGATAGAAGTCGTTCTTCTAATCACACGTAAACACCAACAAACGTAAGCACAACGTGACACCACTCACTGTTAGAAGCCCTTTTCAAAATGGCCGCTGACCATGTGATTACATTCGTTTCCCCACCATCAGTGTCGCTTCTGGTCTATTCTGTGATATTGTCAACTTTTTATATGACAGAAATGTCAGTGCTTATGTCAAATACAAAATTTTTCTTGATGCGATGAATTGTATTTAAACAGGGAACAGAACGATTAATGAAAGTAGTTCTCCAAATATCTACAATAGATGAAAGTGTGTGGTCTCCATAAAACCATTTTATAATTTGCACTTTTTCATTAATTGTGTATTCCGTTAGGATAGTTTGATGATTCGGTAAAGTATTTGACATAACCACTGACATTCCTGTCATATAAAAAGTTCACAATAGTAAAATGGATACATTTAATTTTAACTCCCACCACCCTCTCCTATCAATAGGCTTTCGTAGTTCAAGTTTTTAGCCTGTATAGGTAATATTAAGCAAGTTTTCGAGAGAGAGATGGTACCATCTCTATTGGATTTAAAACGGTGATGTTCTGGCAAGTGTAACACTGCGTCACAGTATAAGTATATCCAATAGCGACACTTAGAAAATGATCTTGTCCGTATGCGCGTCAAAATACAGCCAGCAAAATAGCGATTAACCGACATTTAACGTACAATACATTAGAAAGAAATGTCAAGATTACATATAATATATGTGTCGATTCATACTGACATTACTCATGACGTAAGGTATGTATTTAGTTTTGGTCATCGTTTTGGTTATCTGGTTGAAAATCTATAACGTTTGTAGGTGCAGTGTGAAGTAAAAAGTAATATTTTGAAATCATATACTATAAGCTTTTATTAAATATTGTTTATTATTTAAATACATTATATTATATATTGCATTTTTCTTTTTTTTATCCCATTTTCACTAATTCTTGTTTGCCTAATAGTTTAAATTACGCGCCATAAATACAGTCACCAACATGGCGCTAGGTCATTCAATAGTGGCTTTAGATTTATCCATAAGGGTTACTCGGGAACAGCTCCGGAGCTACTCGTGTGCGTGTACAGTGAAGAAATTCAGTACAGTTCAGGTACAGATAAATTGTAAACAAATAAAGAGTGGTGGGGTGGCACAGATGTAACATAACCTTTCAAGTTTTCGTTTTGTCTACAATTCATTCAAATTGTCAACACTATTTTGTAAACAAACGCAAGTGTGCATGCGGGAGCATATCGCCCCAGCCGAAAGGTTGGTGCACCAGGGGTGAGGGGAAGCAGAAACGGGGCTGTACAAGTACGAATCACATTTCGCGGACTGGTTTGCGTACGCGAATTGACAACTTCGCGGCCGGTTGCCCAAAAAAATAATTTTTGCAGTAAAATCTAAATTTTTATTTGAATTATAATTTGAAACCGTAGCAGTGATTTCATTTTGATTGTAAATACATTGTGATGAAGTACCGGATATTGAATTAGCAATTTTATTTTTATTTTCTATAGAATCTTCAACATACGATTCGGCCACAGTAGCAGATTTCCAGCCACCGTGGCGCTTAAGAACTGATATTGTAGCACCACTGTTAGCAAGGAGAGTAGCAGAGCTCCTCCTAAAACAATGGCCTGTATATTGCTCACTGTTCGGCAACCCCAAATAATTTGCTATCAAACACGGTATTTTCCCTATGCTATGTACCCCAATAACTTGTGCATAGCATCTTCCTTGCTTGTATCTCAAAACAGCCTATGACAGGTAACATATTTCGGACGAAGAGCAATATATTTGTGATAAAGTCTTATGTAATCTGGATTTGTGATTGTAAAAGTTCGGTTTATGTCCGTCTTTGTATCAGGAACAGTAATTATAAGAATATTGCTGGTGTCTTGAATGTTGTCAACGGTTATTTTTGTTAACTCGTCACGTCTCATGGCACCTGATACGCCCATAATTAAAACTACCTGTAAAACTAATAGTAAATTAAGCAATTTATAAGAGAACTTGTTTATATCTTTGTACCTTCCACAGTAAATACTTTTCATCCTCAGCATTTTCCAAAAATAATTTAATCTGCTCCATTGTTAACACTTTAGACTTTTTGGCTTTATAGCCTACTGCTTTTTTCTTCAAAAAAGGAATTAATTTTAAAAATGTCCTTATATCAATCTGTTCCTTTATATTCAGCATGCTTTTAAGCATGGAGTACAAACTCCATAAGCTGGAACTTTTTAAGGCCGCCGATTTTTGCATAAAATATGCCAATAGCACGTTTTCGCTCACAGTTTTGACCTTCTTAGCGTTGCACCAGACCTTAAAATCGTTGTAACAGTTTTCGTATTGCCTCTTCGATCTTTCGGGTATTAAGTTAGAAACTGCGAAATTGGCAGCACTTTTTATATCCGGAGGAGTTCCAGATATAGAAATATTATCACTTTCAGAAGTTTCAGACATTTTACGACTTATTTTGACAACTATTAAGTATTTGTATTTTATTCTAGTCGTGTCATTTCTATGGCAACGCATATAAAGTAAGTCACTTTGAAATTGGCAATAAAAATATTCCGATGTGTGTAAATTTATATAAAACAGTTTGAACGATTTTGGAACGATTTGCACGGTTGCCCAAAAAATGTTGTGTATATCTCGTCCGCGAAAACCTTTAACGTACTCGAGATTGTCCTGCCTCGGCCGCAAGCGGCCTCGGCGACAATTTCTCTCTGCGTACGTTAAAGTGTGTTTTCGCGGCCTTGATATACAAATAACTATTATTGTACTTACAATGGATAACGCTTTTAACGATTCAAGTAAGTACTTAAAACAATGTACCACTAAGGAAGAGATATGTAGGAACAAGTACATACAAAAATACAACTGATAAATACCGGCCTGAAATTAATATTTAACATAAAAGTTAAGTCATTATAAAATAGTAAAGGCTATGCTATACTCATTAATTAAGGACTTCTATGCTACTTCGTAATCAATATCTGTACTCCGTGGAATCCATTCTTTCATTCCTGGATGACCTAGACTATATAAAAATGCAATAAAACAGGTTTTACTTTAAAATTATTTTTTAGCAACCGCACTTTTAGTGACATCTATGAACTACTTTCTCCTACATACCTAATACTATGAAACTAGAGAGGGCGAAAAGAGGATTACATAAATGTTGCCTATCTATAGAGTGATGTCAACAGTCACTGCAGCGACTATTCTAATCTTTAAAACATCGTTGAATAACAATGAATTAAAAAAATATGAATATTATTGTCAAATATGCTATTATTCATAGTAATTATATTCCGAATATTTTTAAGTCTGTTGATAGCGCCATCTACAAGAAACTAGTAAAATTGTCAATGATATGTCAATCAATAACAGAGTTCTGTTTTCTAGAAGAATTAATATTAAATTATTAACTTAATTTTTAATTATTAATTTAGTTCTTTTGTAAAGGTTTGAGAAACCTAAACAGTCACGTTATGCCTCCGCAAAATTTAGGTGCATTCATCATAATTCCAATGCTAATTTTAATTTATCATTGATTTATAGTAATTATTACGTAATAGTTGTTTCGAACTTTGCCCTAAAATATTACAAGTACAGTTATCTTAAATATTTCACTGATTAATTGACCATGTTCAGTTTAAAAATTTTACGATCATTTATTAGTTCATTAAACTTAAATTCAAGTGCAACTCGAAAAATGAATACTAACAGTCAACATCTGTCACAAATATTTATGCAAGGTGTAGCTGCAGTGCGACCAGAAATATTATTGGCAAATACAGTACGTATTGAAAATGACAATTTAATAGTAAATAATAATACCTTTCACATTAAAAAACATTGTTACGTTGTTGGGTTCGGTAAAGCTGTTCTTGGTATGGCAGTACAATTAGAGAAAATATTAGGCAGTGCCCTCTCGTGTGGAATAGCTACAGTTCCGCAGGATATATTGCGTACATTTGCTACATTACCAGAATTATTACCACCTCCGAATACACGAATAACGTTTATAGAGGGAGCTAAGGATAATTTACCAGACTTAAACGCTCTCAATGGGGCAGTAAAAATAAGAGATTTAATTACAAATGTAGATGAAGGCAATATATTAATTGTATTGATTAGTGGTGGTGGTTCAGCGTTATTACCTATTCCTAAACAACCTATTACTCTCGAAGAAAAAACCGCACTGATAAAATCTTTAAGTAAAGCGGGAGCTACCATTGTTGAATTAAATACAGTGCGAAAGAAATTATCAGAATTAAAAGGTGGTAGACTGGCTTTATTAGCGAATCATCTAACAGTTATAACTTTAATTTTATCGGATGTTATTGATGACCCTTTAGATTATATCGCTAGTGGACCTACCGTTCCTAATTCCGATGAACCAGATGCTGCATTAAATATCATAAGCAAATATCACCTTTTGGATATTGTTCCCGACACAGTACATAAAATTCTCATAAGTGATACCGATGGTAGTGCTAATACCAACGGTAGCCAATTCGATTGGGTTTATAACGTAGTAATAGGAAACAATAAGATGGCATGTGAAGGTGCCGAGAACAAGCAAAAAAATTGGGTTATCAAACTGTTGTTCTAACGAGGTTAATAAGTGCAGATGTCGGATATTTAAGCGAATGGTACGGACGGCTAGTGCGACTAATTATTACTTGTTCACAATTGGAACTACAGGAATTATTTCAGCAAACAAGAAGTAACCTGTGGTACGACCTTGTAAACGCTGATGAAATTTTAAATTTTGATATGGAAAAACCAATTTGCTTGATTGGAGCTGGGGAGCCAACGTTAGTAGTGCGCGGGAAAGGACGTGGTGGTCGGAATCAAGAATTAGCATTGCGTGTTTCATTAGAACTAGACAAAATGAATATAACGAAGAAAGTAATGTTCTTAAGCGCTGGTACTGATGGTATAGATGGACCTACAGATGTTGCAGGAGCTATAGGAGATTGGAGATTAGTTAGTGATGCAAGGAGTGTCGGTATTGAGCCTATAGAGTTTATCAGTAATAATGATTCATACGGATTTTATACAATTTTTAAGGACGGTGAATACTTTGTTAAAACAGGACATACGGGTACTAATGTTATGGATTTACATATTATTACAATAGTGCCTTAATTTGACATAAATTTCATTAGGCTTTTGGGTGCCAGCCTCTTTTTATAAAAATAAAAATGTATGTTATTTTTTTTTATATAGCTGACCTTCAATATTAAAATAATCTCAAAAAAATTATAGCTTTTCTTTATGTTGTGTATATATAAGTATTATTAATATACTATGTATTGCCTATTTATATACAGTACTATTATTTTTTTAAATAATCGAGTTAAACCATTATGGAATAGGCAACCAAAATATACGTTACAAATGCATCTATATAAAACATAGGATATATAAAGAATGTCTGTACTATATGTCGTATTGATCTATAGTTATTATATTAGTTACCTAGTAGGTACTATAAAATGCAAGATAATATTTCGAAATTGAAAGAAAACCTGAATCTAAAAGTCTTTAATTTATAAATACAGGCAAATAATAGGTAATTTATTGATACATATATTTAAATGTTTTAAATTATTCTAATATTTTTCACAGTGACTGCATTTTTCTTCTAAACAATATCCTAATCTATAATAAGAATTTCGTAGCGTATTAATTATTTTGTTTTGTGATGCTTTAATATTATTGCATTCTTCTGTAATTCTGTTAAATCAGGGCAGCTTGCTATGCCGAATTTGAGGAAGTATTATTGAGTTTCGCAGAAGATTTAATTGGACTAATCTTACAGATTTGTTTCTTCCAATGCGGGCAATTTTGATAAAATGTATCAACGTACCCTATAAAAAACACTTTATTATTATTGTGTTTTTAATACTAGCTAAGTATGTATTGTTATTATTATGATAGTGTTGCAATAATATTTGAATACGCAAATGAATTAGAAAGGAAGCAAAATGTTGTTTATTAATTGTATATTTTGCGAAGTTGGAATAACTTAACCTGGCCATGTAAATTAATGGTACAATTACACATAGTGTTTATCAATTCAACTGTTACCAATTAACATTTTCTCTGAGTTAGTTCGGAGTTTCAAATTTCAGAAAACCCTTAAGTTCGCTCTGTTTCATCCCTTTTGCGTAAAATCGAAGTTCGGTCATCTCGTTCTTGCCATTTAAGATCTTGTGACTGTTTTTATGGTCGTACTTAAAAAATGTAACGCACGATTATTACTACGATCGAAAAAATTAGTAATGCACTTGGAAAGCGGAGACCTTATAGCGCACCTTACTGCATAAATGTTGTTCTTTAGTAGATTGTATTTTTATTCCCTTGTTCTGTTTGTTTGTTTCGATTTAAACAAGAAACAGAAAGAGTGATTTTCGACAGAAATAAATGTACTTTAATATTCCTTAATTTTACAAACTGTATGAATATGTACTTGAATGTTGGGTTAGTTTAAAGAACGTCAGTCGATACTACTCTTTAGAAGTCAGTGTTTGATTTAACGATTTAAGTTTCACTGACATGAGTACCCAAGACAGCTGATTTAATGGCATACTATAGTTTTGTGACTCAGTATCTGTAAACAAGTTTGTGTACTTAATCTCAGTATAATTTTCACTACACGTATGTACTGTACTGTAATAAGGTATAATTTGTATAGTCTATAGTAAAATATTTAACTCCGAAACGGAACCTCTTGAAACGAAGGGCCACCAGTCAACTCTACATTATTTAGCGTACAGATTGTTGCAAATTCACGGGGTATGATGGGCATTTCACGTGTTATAAAAAAGACACTGTATGTTTAAAATTTGTTATTTTAGTTTTCAGTTGTCGTCTGAATACTAATCTAATAAACAAATCTTGGTATAGGTTCAAGGCATACTCAATTATATCGAAGAAAATAAGAATATGACCGGTTTTAATTTTTACTTATATCTCATATAATTTTGAAGATTTAAGAAAATAAAAAGCACTTTATTTAGGCGACTTCTTGAGCTAAATATAATGAAAATATACCTTTTCTGTTATTCAACATTTTGAAAACGCAGAACCAACTGCAAATTAATTTTTGTAAGTAGAAATCTATTGCTTTTATCATCTCCTTAAATAGATTATTTTCTTCTGAGTTTAACTATTTAACATACATTTTTAACATTGTTAACATTTGTTTAACATCTGTTCCGTAGAGCTTATCATGTTACGTATACTCAAAGAAACAAGAAGGGGGACAATTTTAATACATATCAGTATTGTAATTGTCCCATTTCTTTTTTCATTGAGTATACCTATATGCAGATTTTATTATATTCTGATAGTTGTTAGTTGTTAAACGAAAAGAATTTAACATATAAGTTAGTAAACTATGTGCCTATGAGCACAGTCATTCGACGTGGACATCCTGTATAAGCTGTATTTTGACAGCTAAAACCTGTCAAACTGTCATAATTATGACAATTTGTTGGTTTTACACAGGTTTTAGCTGTCAAAATACAGCTTATACAGGATGTCCACGTCGAATGACTGTGCTCATAGGCACATAGTTTACCTACACATATATTTATGTAATTTTTTAATCAAATAATCAGTTACTTAATTATAAATATACTAAATCTATCTGAATTGTTTTTTTTTTTTATGTGTGGTGGGTGCTTAGTTGCAGTGACTTTAGTAGTTTTATTTTTATTTTTTGGTCATGAAATTTCAGGTTTAAAACGATTTAATGATGATATCAATAAATCAGATCACGAGCCCATCAACAATTAGATCATTATTATTCTTAAATATATATACATAATTGTCAAATCCGCTGATCGCGGTGGAAATTCTCTAAACCCACCATCAAAGCATTCATGCAACAATTCCATCGTTTTCTTCTGTTACCCATCGCCAAGTAATTAATAATAATACCTTTATTTTGTCACATGTTTGACATGTTAGAAATACGTCAAATAGTACATATGTAGGATGTGTTGAATACTACTTACTATAAATATAACTATACTACCCTCTACTTGTTTGGAAGTGCAATATAAAATCATTTATACTGTACTAGTTAAGATTGTACAGAATATCTTTCACAGATCTAGTAAACTGCATATCATTAGTGATGTTTGTCACAGTATCTGGCAAACAGTTAAATAGTTTACTGCCCATGAATAGTATGCCCCTTTGAAATCAACTTGACCTGTGTATCGGTGGCAATAAGAGATCACATCTCCGAGTGCCGTAACGGTGCGACGCACGATGCGAGAAGGACATGCGGTGTTTCCTCACAAAACACAGAACATCCAGTATATAAGTATCATATACAGTTAACAAATTTTGTTTGTTTTGAAATGGTTTTGACACGACTCTCTATAGTTTAGACCAAGCATTGATCCCTTTTGCTCCCTTTTGCAGAAGAAGTACACGATCCGAGGCAGAGCTCATCCCCCACCAAAGTATAAGTACGATATCTCATGCGCGAGTAAAAGTTACCGTAATAAAAAGTTTTTACTACATCGACACTACAGGATTTCCTTAATTGTGATAACGCGTAACATAATTTTGATAGCTCTGCACACAAATGATCAACGTGGATTGTCCAGTTCAGCTCTTCATCAATAATCACTCCTAAAATTTTACATGAATTTAGGTTTGTATAATTTTGAACCACATTTAACGTATTACGCTTAGCTGATTGATTTTGAAACAAAATACATTTAGCTTTTTCGCTATTTAATATTAATTTGTTTTTGAACATCCAGTCACTAGTATTAGACAATATTTCAGAAGAAAGTTCCAACAGGCAGTCAACCTCAGGATCTGAAATAACCAAATTAATGTCATCAGCATACAAGACGATATTGGACCACAGAGAGTCTATGCATCTGGGAAGGTCATTTATAAAAATTAGGAATAAAAGATTAATAATTGATTGAAGATAATTGATTTAAAAGGGATTGTAATAAAATATTACGATATCATTCTGCATTTATGTTATTATGAAAGAATATTGCACCTGGAATCCGTCTACGAGAAACAAGAAGCTAAGCGTCTATTTTTGATTAAGTCGGGTTACGTGATCGTGAAAGTTTACGAATAGATTTTTTATGTGATTGGGTTACTTATTCCTTAGCATCTTCCATATTTTCAATTTCCCAACGTTTTAATGGTCTACCACTACCTGGTCTTCGGGACACATGTCCTGTTTCATGGAATTTTGCCAATTCTTGAATTAATTGCCGCAAATTTTCATATGGGAAATTTGAAAATTCTGTCTGAAATTCTTCTATATATGGATGCAAAAAGTAGGACCATTCTTTATTTTCCTATTCTTACATCATATCCATAATATGATTCGACAATGAAAACGATTTATAGTAAATATTTTTGACTATCAATAAACGAACGCAGTACACATAATGCAGATGTATTTTATTTATCACTACCAGCATGATATTTTGAAGGAATAATTTCATGGCCTGGAGGGTGAACTTATCTGATCATCTAGTTCTTACATAGAAATACAGATACTTATCAAAGAAATACAAAAAAGTCTAATATTTTGTTCAATAGACCAAAATAAATTTCAAAAAAGCATTACATTTCATATACTAAATTACAAACCAAAATGAATACAAAAACTTTTTCACTAATAAAATTTGTAATATACTTAAAAGAATTTTAAGTATTATACAAACAGAACGGAATTTTAAAGCGAAATTTTATGACTAGATATGGTTGAATATGAACTATCACATGAAAATATTCTTGAATAAATATCACTTCCGGTTAACCGGAAGTGGACATCAACTTCGATTTTTTAAATAGCATGCTATAAAATAAATTACTGATACGGCTTCTACGACGAATTTTACACATATTTCATGTACCATATCCTATACCTAGATATCATTCCTTCGGAGATATTCGCAATTAAAGAAAAAAGTGACAGTTACCGATCTTACTTTATAGTGATATTACGTCACGTACGAGTAAGAGAGACGAATGAAATTTTGCATACGCGCAGTTGATATTGTGTAGTTACACAACATTTGATGTTCTTCTCTGTAACATTATACAGTGTGTTTAAAAACTTAGTTGCTTATAAATAAGTTCAATCCCTGAAAAGTTGAATTTTTTAAATAGAAAGGTATATATTTTCTTAGATATTCTCATTCTATAAAAGATTCTCTTTAATCCGTATTAGGTGTTCCTATACCTAAAATGGAAGGTGAATAAGTTATAACGATTTAATTAGCCTCCGTATCTAAAATACTCAGATATGTCAATTTACTACAGCAACGCTGCTTAGTTCATTTGTTTTACATACTTACTTGCCATTTATTTGTTGTCATTTTGTTAATCGTATTTGAGTAAACTGTTGCAATTATGGAAAATAGACCGTATACAAATGAAGAAATCATGAGTTTATTTATTATACATGGTGAATGTAAGAAAGTAATAGAACGAAGATGCCGAACGTTTAACGAAAAAAAAACAACATTTACATCCAATGACTAGCATGAAGTTTAAAAGAATTGGCATATTTTAATGTATATCCACAGGCATCTATTAGAAATGCATCTAATGACCTATTTTACAATACAAAAAATTATGAAAAAGCACAAAATGTATCAACGATTATGCCATTATGCCAGTACAAGAGATTAAAGTATGTGATCATAATATGACAAGAATGGAATTTTGTGAACTCATGTTGATGCATATGCAACAGAATCCTACGTTTTTGACTAATATTATTTGTATTGACGAGGCAAAATTTAGTAGGTACGTCGTCGAATTATAGAATGCCTCAACAGAAACGGTGGCCATATCGAACCATTTAGATAATTTATTTATTTATCTTATTATTATTGTTGTTCTTGTGCTTTTTCTATAGTACCTTTTACTACTGTTACTAATTATGTATACCTTTGATGTAAATTTACTTTATGTTGGTTGTTAAAATGGCATTTGTTGAGAGTATTTGGGAAAATTCTTAAGTAATCTAAATTTTTTACTGATGTTGTTCCCAACCATTGCTCTGCGAACATATCGGTTGTTAAAACCTTTTTTATATCCCTGAAAATTCTCAGAAATCGTTTTTAAACTTCTCGCTGATCATTGGTTATAAATGATATCTTTTTCTAAATGTTTAATACGTTTTTTTTTCTACTATTTTATTATATTCACATTGCATAATAAATAAATTCATGATTACTTAATTTAGTGTATTTTCAATACTAATTAATTACACTAAGTGTTATAGTATGTAGAATAGGTATGATATAAGTAGGCAGAGAGTGTCATTAGAAAACAACAGAATAAACTTCACGTTGTCAGATTATTCAATGTTAGTGAGGAATAAATAATTTTTTCAATTTATAAAATAGTTGTTATCATTCAAATTAACAACTAAAACACTAAGGAAAATGTATTGTAGAAGCGACACAATCTGTGTTATTATAGGTAATGTAAAAATTATTAATTGCATTGTTATACAGCACGAAAAAATAGTAAAATTACAATATGTATACAATAATAAATACAATAATTTTCTGTTGTTGTAAAATGCATTCTCATATTGAGTACGATAGTTATTGTAGAGTGCAGGTCTATTTCTCTCGGTGTATGCGAGAACGATTAGCAGAAATGACAGATGTCAAAATAAATAGTAAGTAAGTATGAAAAACAAACAAGGTAAGCATCCTTGCTTCCGTAAATTGAGGTATCTGAGCATGTTAGGTACAGAGGGTAATTAAATCGTTTATAACTCATTCACGTTCCATTTTAGGTATAGGGACACCTAATACGGATTAAAAGAGAATCTTTTATAGAATCAGAATATCTAAGAAAATATATACCTTTCCATTAAAAAAAATCTACTTTTCGAAGATTGAACTTATTTATAAGCAACTAAGTTTTTAAACACCCTGTATAATGTTGGAAAGCGAACAGTATAGAATACTGTGAATGATATAGATACCGCAGGTGTATCTCATTCACCTTCAAAGAAATGTATACGTCAGACAACCTATGATAATTTGGATGAAGGCCAGCGGTCAGCAATCCGAAGACAAGTGCATTCCTTTTTCTTGAAAAATGAGTTACCTATGTGTACAAAAATATTGAGCGTAAATATATTTGAATTAACGTTAGCATGATCTAATTAATGTTTGTAGGTTGTTAATGCAGATGAGAATTTGCCAGACTTTAAGCGAACAACATTATGCAAAATTCTCAAAAAATTAGGATTTGTGTGCGTGAAACGCAATCGAGAAAGTGTGCTAATGGAGCGACAAGATATTGTTTTACGGAGACACCTTGGAAAAAGGAAGCATTAGTTGAATGGCTTCATTTAAAAGGAATTGTTGATAATTCTTTATTAAAAGTTAAATTACTGAACTTACTAAAAAAATATATTACTGACAATCTTATTACATACATTATTGACAAAATAGTAGCAGAAAGTGTTCGCACAATATTACGATTGCCCCCGTATCATTGTAATTTGAATCCGATCGAATTAATATGAGCTCAAGTGAAGCATCATCTTACTAATAATAGAACTTTTAAGTTAGCGGAAGTAAAAACTTTATTATTGGATGGAGTTAATCATGTCACACTGCTGAAGTCTGGACTAATTGCATCAAACATTCTATCGCAGAAGAAAATACGATGTATGATTTGGATTTTTGCGTATTATATCATATAAATATTTAAAAATATTATTTATGTACAATAAACTTGAAAAATACATTGTTTATACAATTATTATGTTTCTATACTTAAATATTAATAAATGTAACATAGTCATACATCTTATATGCAATTTCTATACATAGTCTGAATAATATATAGACATCGAAAAAAATCATAATTAGAGTAGGCTATGTGAATGGATTGTTACTTTAGCCACTTTCACATAATGACATTTATTTATTGACATTTAATTTGAGGTTATAAACTTTGGTTATAAAATGTCAAATAATAAATGTCATTATGTGGTAGTGGCTAAAGCAACGATTAAAAACATTTACATAGCCTACACCAATTATGTTTTTTTTTTCGATGGCACGTTATTTTACGAACATATAAATTTTACGTTTTAAAAATCAGTCATCATTAATTGCCTATAAGAAGCTGTAAAAAAACTTAATAAAATAGAAATGTATTGATTCATAATGTTATATAGACATTATTAGCTAAAATATACATACGTTGTAATATATTTGCCGCATTTGTAGGTTAACCTACGTCAATGTCGATTTTGAATTGAGCGGTATATTTAAATTCTCTAGTGTAAAACCAACGCCGATTGTGGCGCCAACTACTGCACTCTTAAGTTGAATGGAGAGTGGGTTGAAACGGATTCATTGGTCGGCAAGGGCAACCTTTTTTACGTCTATTGTCAATAGTTGTTGTTTAAGCCTGTGTTTTGTGTATGAGACGAAGTTAATTTTTATTTGTATAGGATTTTTTTTCTGAAAACACTGTGCGTTTTGCACACAAATGAAAATGATATCGTTTATCACTCTTGATTCCCAACTGCCGATTTTTAACCAAATGATAAGTGGATTGCAGATTAAATCGGCTACACTATATTTTGTACATCCACACTACAAGTTGATTTCATGAAAGTGATGTATAATTTAACGATTTTGTCGAATCTTGGAAGGCGGATTCCATAAATTAGTTGTTCAAATAAGTTATTTGATAGTTACCGATTATTAGCAATAATTCATTTAACAACTGTTTTAGGAACTGTCTATTTTTTTCATATTGCATAACCTTCAAAAATAAGAAATTGTTCAGAAAACACAAACAAGCACGATTCTTAACTAAGAAGTGAAGTTAGTGACTGGCCAGCACTGCGTTTTCATAAAAGATTGTGTATTAGCATTTTGATGAAGCGGTATAATAAAGCAGCACAAGGTCAGTACACACATACATGTTTCGCAATATTAGTGCCTACCGGGCTATAAACATATTTGTGGAGCCAAGCTGATTTTCGTACGAATGGATACGAGGATCCTTTCGGCATCTTAGAAAATTGATTCATACTTCAATACACTCTCTAATAATCCAACTATTTAGGAAAACACAATTGTGACGTCTTGCGTCACAATTATGTTGAATTGGGAACGTGTGTATGTGTTGCCACTAATATAGTGTTGTAAAAAATGTGTATCACAGGTGCCATAAATATTATAACATCGCTGTTGTGTGTAGTACAAGCTAGAAACATGTGCTTTTATAGTATTATCTATAACCCAAGTAGTAAACATGGAATTAGTTTTCACACTTTCATTATATTCATCATAATTATAATTGGAGCGTTTTTCATCAAATTCTAAATAAAGAAATCGAAATTTAACTCTGAGAATAAAGATAAGACCATCTTTGTTAAAGAAAATTAACTGAAAAAATGATGCTTTTTAATAAGTATAACTAAATGCGGTTTTTTTCTATTATATGTATATATTTATATTTTTTATACAGGGTTAGTCAAAAATATGGAATAGGTGGTTTATTTCCGTAAATATGAACTCTATAACAAAATGTCTTTAACAAAAGTTTTATTAATAATTATTCTCCATGTCTTAGACTACTCGTGGTTTTTTATGTCAACGTATTTCCATGAAAATGTATTCATTTTTTTTAATGGCAACCAAGTGATTTTTTGCTGATTTTTATTCCTCTTTTTTTTCTTGAAATGACTTGATATTTGTTTCATATGCTTTAATAATAAAGTTTTAGAGAAAGTATTCATAATATTTTATTCACTCAAATAATATTTAGCTCATATTACATGTTCAAACTCTCAGACCCTCTGCAACTTGGCAATAACCTAATCTATCACAAAAATTACGCAACGAATTTTGCAGCCAGTTAGGTGGTATTTCTTCAATTTCATGCCTGATTCTGGCTTTCAGGTCTTGTAAATTTGGTGGTTTCTCTTTGTAAATTTTATTTCTTAAAGGACACCCCAGAGGAAAAATCTAAGGGACTCTAATTGGGCGGCCAGCAGGCTATTCGATGTCCAATCCAACGACCTGAAAGACATTATTCAAAAACAGGCGAACATCAACTCCATAATATGGTGGAGCGCCGTCTTGCTGAAACCAAACATTGTGGTTTGGCATTCCTTGTCGATCTTCATCCGGAAATAAATGTGCAATGTGGGGTACAATGTGATCACGCAATAGGTTTAGGTATCTATCTGCTGTCAAATTTTCATCTGTAAAGTATGGACCTATTATGTGGTGCCAAATAATACTAGCCCAAACAAGTTTTTGTGGATGCTGTGTACGGTGTTTCATCATCCAATGGGGATTTTGACTGGACCAGTAGCGACAGTTGTGTCTGTTTACAAACCCATGTAGACAAAACGTGGCTTCAGAAAATAAAATGTGGTTTAGACACAATTTGGATTATTATTTATCATTTCCATCACTATTGCACAAAACTGCATTCTTCTGTTAGGGTCATATTCGTTTAGCTCATGGAGAAGGTGCATCTTGTAGTTTTTATATTTGTTCTTTTTTAATATTTGAAAAAGCACGTTGCGTGGTTGACGTAATTGGGTTACCCATAACACTAAGTAATACATCAAGAACTTGATGTTGATTTGTGGCTGATTTTGGACGTCCAGATCTTGAAATATCTTTTACATTACCAATTGCTCTAAATTTTCTAACCAATTTAGACACTGTGGATTCTACAATAGGATTTCTCTCCGGATGAACGTTACTAAATAAATGACAAACACCTTGGTATGAACGTTGTCGATCTCTATAACCAACCATCATTAAGATTTCAATTCTTTCAGATTCACTGAGTTTGACCATGTTTAGAAATTAAAATGAAACTATTTTAATTAAACTAACTTGTTTATTGAAAGGTACTTCAAATGACATTAAGAAAACAGAGGCTACTATAATTTTTTGTAGAATTATCCTCACATGAATAAAAAGAAGTATTAAAAACAGGAGAATCTGATTTGAAATCACATTTTGCCGTTTATTGGAAACTATGATTTTATACAGAATTTTTGTTATTAAAGCATATGAAAAAAATATCAAGTCATTGCAAGAAAAAAAAGAGGAATTCAGCAAAAAAATCAATTAAAAAAATTAATAACTTTCCATGGAAATACGTTGACATAAACAAACCACGAGTAGTTGACAGACATGGAGAATTCAGAAAAAAACTTTTGTTAAAGACATTTTGAAAAGTTCATATTTTAATTTCCAAACTAACCCTTATAGCATTTATTATTATTTATCTTTATACTTCTTAAAGTTAAATATGTAGTGTGAATATTTTTCATATTTTTCTGGACATTATTTTTGTTCTTTTAATTTTGGTTATAGAGGGTGCTTCATTAATAATGGGTAATATTTTAACTAGAGATACTACTTGTCAAATAATGACCATTGACCAAAAATCGCCTTATTCAAAATCGCACCGTTTTCGAGATGAAAGTCTCCAAAGATCAATAAAAAAATGAATATGTTGTTTACATAGAAAGTATTGAAGAATAATCGAAAAATTGTCCTAAAATGACAATTTCGCCAGTGACGTAGAATTTGAATATTGGCCTACCCGGATTTTTGCTGTTTAAACTATTTTTAGCCACAAATACTTCCGAACTTTCTCGTTTTTCTCGAAAACAAAGTATAATACGAAGATTCTACACACAGGGGGATATTTTTTCTCTTTGCTGTAATTTTGCCAATTTCGGCAAATTCCACCATAAGAAACATCTAATAATACTAAATCGCCTCACCAAATTTTATTTTCATCGTACAAGTAGATTAGCTTGAAGATGGAAAAAACGATTTTTTTGTGAAACTTTGAAGACTATCATCTCGAAAACGATGCGATTTTGAATAAGGCTATTTTTGGTCAATGGTCATTATGTGACACGTAATATCTATCACTAGTTAAAATATTTCCCATTATTAATGAAGCCATCCTGTGTAATTTTTAAGAATTAAGATTTTTTAAATTTTAAGCCTGTCCATTTTCTTGTATTGAAAACACGATAGCTTTCATACATTCCTGATATTTAGTCTTCCCAAGAACCGTTCCTTTCTTAATAAAAAGAGCAAAGAATTCAAGCACACCTCCAATTTCTTCCTCTGTCCACATTTTTTTTTCTTTTTATCTACACTAGGTATACTTTGTTCTTTAATGTAAGATCATCTTGAAAAGATTGTACTGCATGTGGGTTCTTCTTCTCGTTCTACATACTTCAATATGTGGCGAATCTTAAAATGTGAGAAATAGTTCACAAAATATGTTCAATATGATACAGGTTTGTGGCGTCTTCCTTAAATTTTTGACTTGCAATTGCATTAGTGTTGCATATAGTAAAAAGAAGTTAACTACTGTATATCGTATATGTAGATAGTAAATAATATTTAATAGGATTGTAGTCTCAATAGAAATTAGTTCACTCTTCGAATTTTGTCCAAGCTTTCGGAATAGTTTTATTCCTTCTTCAGGGCTATACATGTTAAAATATCGAAAGTTAATACAATGGGGATGTTAGCGTAGTTTTTTTAAGGGTAGGTACTTGCTTACAAAATTCAGTGAGATTGGCTTTTTTATTGTTAATATTTGGGTAGGGTTTAGGTATTTATATTTATAAAGCCATAAGAGTATATGTACTGCTACTTATATTCTTTAGAAGCCAGTAATATATGCGTCATAACACTAATACACTCTAACGGTTATTAATGTGAAAAATCAATAAATTGTTCTCAAAATCGCAATATTCGACCCAAGTCGACATTAACGAAGTAAAGATGTCACTAATATGCGTGTGTATAGAAATGTAGATGGCGCTCAGATCATCAAAAGCTGATGACGCCACAATAATGGAAGTGTGTGACACCACTCTCAACATATAACTGTGGCAACTTACACATAAAAGTTTTCGGACTAGGCCGATTAGACCAATTTTAGGGCGTAGATGCTCGATTTGCTGTTAAAATTTTGTGGCATACGCGTGTATGTATGCCACAATTGTGATGTATGCCACAAATACTACTCCTGCACGCACAAGGCTCCACAAATATGCCGAAACCTACACTCAATTTGTACATACATACATACAGACTTCCAACTTAAGCTACGAATATACACCCTTTGTGTGATTGATCGCTGAGAGTAGGAGAAGGGAGAAGTAGGTGAGGTCGCTAGTTGCTTATTTCTAGTTTCTAAGACTGTATGTCAAATTGACGACTATTGTATTTTGAGAACAATTTATTATAGAAATTATTTCGTAGGAATGAATTAATTTCGAACATGGAGAGAGCATTATGAAGGTAGGATCTTATTAGAAAGAGAAAATATAAAAAAGTTACTTTATTGATTGAAAATTATTGGTTTTGGAATGTGAAAACATGTATAGAGTCGTAATGACAACAAATTCAAATATAAATGTCATAATCAATCTGTTGCACAAAATTAATTATTTTAGGGTAAAGTTACTTTTACGGGGAAGTACGAATATGAAGCCGAAATGCTGTTTTTCGTTATCCTAGGGCACAATAGTAATCGAAAGCGTCATTATTTTTTGGAAAATGGACGTTATCGTTATATTTTGCATACGTGATTGATTTCAAATAGCTGATTCATATTTTTAGGTTAGTTTTCATATCCTTTTTTGCATTAATTTTACATAGCTTTGTTCGCGGACGGCATTCTGAATGTATTCGGGGACGAAAGACCTGCGCACTACAAATATGATCGTTCGCGGTAACAGAATTTTCTCACCGGTGCAGAATATTCTTTGTTCGCGCAACACACTTTACAAATTCCGAAGTAGTCCGTCACATGTTCTGTAGATCCTGAATCAAGGGCAACAATTTTATATCCTACGCATGCGCTTTAAATTTGGATGTGAAAATATGCTATGTTCTTGCTTTCTTGCTATGGTTAACAGAGTTAAGTTGGAAACAAATTGCTTAAAATTGTTATTAAAGTAAAAACGTACGATATAAAGGAATTTTTTTATGTATCGAAATACACATGTTATGTATGTACGTAGCTGTGTAGCTTTAAATCAATTCTAATTTAGTAAAAATTTAGATATCTGAATATTTCACATCAAGTGATGATGAAGAACTTCTTCAGATATTAGAGCTTACAAAAACTACCATTTTTTTAAAGAAATTGTACCACAACTCTCAGATCAACATTATTTTGAACATTTTCCGCAAAATACACATAAACAGTATCCGTTTATAAGTCACCAAGGTTAACTTGGAGTATACCAAAATTTAATTTGTTACAGTGGTGTCAACGTTAACTAATGAATATAACAGAAACTCGTTCGAGTAGTGTTCGCGGATGAGAAAATTCCGTCTCGTGTTCCAAGAGTCGCATGCGCAATACAAAAGTACTGAACATCTTCCAAGTATATCCTGTATCTATTCGGGATCTCTTCCGCGAACAAAGCTAAAAAACGCGCAGCGCTTCATAAATATTATGTTTTTGACAATAAATCGTTGTTATTAAAACATTTCAACAACCATACTTCGATAGCTGTCTTCACCGTAAAAGTCAATCTGTCCTTATTTCATGATATTTTATTTAGAAATGATTGATTCAGCAGGAACTGGTTAAGGATTAGTAAAACCGGAGATACTATAATAGTATATTATTTAATATAAATAATAAAAAATATGCTATTTTTTCTTCAAACGTCGGCAAATTTATGAAAAAATATCTATTTTTAATTGAATATAAGCAGGTTTGGTAGGATGTTTGGACGTTTAGACCGATGATTTTTACGAGTTGTTTCTATAGTAACTCATCATAGAACTGTCAAGTGGACATTGTCAACATTGAAATTATGTGTTTGTTATGTTTGTACGTTGCTATAATCGCACTTTTCCCTCCGTCGGCGTCGGCGGAAAAGTGAAAAGTAAACCTCCGGCGGAGGAAAAGTGACACTTTGCGGTCGACTACTCAGTCGAAAATGTCAGTTTTATTGACAATGTCCACTTGACAGTTTTATGATGAGTTACTATAGCATGGTACAATATTTTACCATTGAGATCATAGATTGAGATTTTCGATTTAGAAACGGACGAAGAATGTCGCTGCGTTTAGCTTTTGCGACAATTTTTACACACGTTGAATACGTAGTATGATGTGATTGTCTGTATATTTTAGTACTGCTTATAGCAAACAATGTCACAACTAGAACTATTGAATACGTAACTACAAGGAATATGCATGCATGCTTTATGTGTCACTGTGAAAGTGCACCCATTCTACTAGATATATCTTTTATCGTGAGAGGTATTGCTTTGAGAAAAAACAGAAAATTGACAAAATACATACCACTACAATGATACACATAACTTTGTTATCATCAAATAAATGCACTTTAAATTGATTGCAATGTTTACTGCGTATCATATAAATTGCTCATCTCATATGACCACAAAATTGTGTTTTTTTTTTAATTATGCAAATACATTGGTTTTATGAGCACAGAACATACAAACCGTCGTTAATAAACTTACACATACAGAACATTAAGGCCAATATTAAAATAAAACATTTATGGATTCAGCGAGCACATCGGCTGTTAAAGCTGTCGAAACTAAAAAACCATATTAAATACTTGAAAGAAAAAGAAATTCAGTAAATACCCCCTACTAAAATGACATAAATCGCAAGAAATCTAGTTCTTCTTTTGACTATATGTTTCCTTCACATCGCTTGGAAGCACCAAGGAAAGCGGAAAATTAATTACTGGGAGCTTCTATATCTACATATACAGAGCGTCCCAGCTGACGTGGTTCCTTTGATAATTTGTGTATTTTACAGTATAGAAAAAAAAGTTTCAAATAAAAGTTGTCTCTATTTAAACCTATTTTCAAATATACAATGTGTCCCAGAAAAAGCGTATATAACTTTATTATTTTAAATAGATCATTATATTTTTTCTAGATTCTACATGATATTTTAAGTAACTTTTATTAAGACCTTATTAACATGTACGGATCCTTTTGTTGACATCAAGTTACTGATGCCAACATTTGGAAACATTTAAATGCCAATAACTCACTTTTTATTGAATGGGACACCCTGTATCTGTTTAGAGGGTTGGATGTAAAATTAATTTCTTTTACTTTTGGATTTATAATGTACCCATCTATCTTCAACCGTTTTAGAGAAAAATGTCAATTTCTTCTGTTACTGTCGAAAAAACCACTTCAATTCGCACAAAGTAGGCTACGTAACAATAATATTATGACAGATATATTTAATAATCATTTGTACAATTTATAATTATACACAAGTAATAAGCTCAATTAAAATTTGTATTGTAAACAATTTTAACAGAACAGGACCTTTCAACAAATAACAACATAAAAACGCAACAAAAAGAGTTTTCAAAAACAAAGAAATGCGTGAACTAAGAAATGCACACTATAAATGTAGTGTTATTAAAGTCATTAATTTATTTTTCGAAATGTCTTCCGTTTTGGAACAATTACGAACACGTTTTTTAAATGATTGTTCAACATTTCTCAGCATGATTGGGCCGATTTCTTGAAACGCCAAGATAATTCGCTGACACATATTGTAATGTTATTTCGGTATTAATCAAAATTAGTTAAAATATTATATTAAGCAGTGTACATTTAGGAATGACATTGTCAAAATTACACGTACAACGTACACACATGTTACCACGATTTGAAAAATAATAATAATAATAAAAATAATAAGGAGGTGAAGAAAAAACAAGAGAAGTGGACATTTTGGTTTTTTTTTGAAAAAAGTGGATTGAAGGACAAAAAGTCAGGTGAAGAAAAATTAGTTCTTTAAAAAAGAAGAAAAACATTAAAAAGATAGAAAGTGAAAAGTTTGAAAAAGAAGATTGAAATTAGAGAGACAGGTGAAGGAAAAACGCTTGAGGATTGAAAAGATTTAGAAAGATTGAAAAATAAGAAAGGAAAAGGCGAAAGAAAAGAGACAAAGTTTCAAAGGAAGAGAGAGGATCTGAAGTCGGGAAGAAGGCGTATTTGTAATAATTTATTATACAATATATATATCACACACGTATTAAGGTAAGAGAGGGTGGGATTAAATTAACTTGTAAAGTGTTTAATATATAAATTATTTTCATTATTTTTGCTTTGTGACATAACAATATCTTCTCAGCTGTATTTTGTCACAAAATAGAAAGTAATTACATTTTTTATAAAAGAATTGTAAACAAATGTTATCATCCTTAGAAATTGCTTTCTACTACAAATTTAAATTAAGCTTATTACTTGTGTATAATTATAAATGGTACAAATGATAACTAAGTCTGGCCATGATATTATTGATACGTAGCCTACTTCGTGCAAATTGAAGTGGTTTTTTCGACAGTAGCAGAAGAAATATACATTTGTTCTCTAAAACTTTTGAAAATAAATAGTACATTCTGATATAAAAAAAAAGCACATAAGTCTAGAAAGGTCTTACTAAAAGTTTCTTAAAATATCATGTAGAATCTAGAAAAAATATAATATATAAAATGATCTATTTAAAATAATAAAGTTACATACGCTTTTTCTATAATTGGGACACCCAGCATATTTGAAAATATTTTGTAGCTATGCGTCGTTTAAATAGGGACAACTTTTATTTGAAATTTTTGTCTCTATACTGTAAAATAAACAAATTATCAAAGTAACTGCGTCAGCTGGGACACTCTGTATGTGTATATATATATATACACATACAAAGCTATAGCTTTTTGAGAGACCCAGAAATTAAACCAACCTGCTAAATGCTAACAACATTTTTACAGATTACTTCCACAATCGACAATGTCTAAGAGCATCTCTTATAGGACCGCGCACTGCCTCATTACAGTTGTTGCTTTAACTGTACACTGAGAAGATACAAGGTATGTATGTTGAATCCTTTGATCAGTATCTAGGGAGCTCAGCAAAATACATCTTTGGAAAACTGTTTGTACGTGAATACATTTATTAATGAGTATACATGGCTTATGCGTACCGCATGCAATGATGGAGAGTAGGGGATTTTTTGAGGCCAGCGTACGGCCGAAGAATAACAACCTTGAATTGCAAATAAGTATGCAGTCCTGTCGTATATAAATATGTCACAATCGATGAGCTTACTCAATCGTCCAATGGTGAATATAGTGCGTAAACTTTTTCTTGTAATGTAAATTAAATGCTAAATTGCATGCGTACGCCACTTGTATGTGTCCGAAATTGGCCAAGTTTATTAATGAGTATTAAGGATGTATTCGAGTATTCAACTAAAATATACCATCGTTGAAAACTAAATGAGAAAATCTGCAAGTCATCTTGGCGATAAGAGTTGACTTTTAGAGACTAGTTACATTACAAATTTTCTGATTACAATTTTTAACTATAGTACATCGGTATGCATATACCGATAGGGAAATTTCACCTCGACTCAATTATGTTTCCATATAATCCTATATGAATATATGAACACAGTTGCCACATCGCTTCGTCGAGAATCGAGCGCTGTTAAATCACTAGACCCGACTGTGCCCGACTTGCAGCGCCTCCCTTCCACGATATGCTTGTTTCAATGCACGGTGCTTTCGGCCTATGAGTCCATCACCTATTTCCCTACCCGTATATAGAATTCTTGCTAACGACTACAAAGTTTTTTTGTGTAGAATTCGAACATTTACTGAACACGTATCCAGAAACTGCCAACAATCATCACGGGAGATTTGGACATTAACCAAAAATACAAGAATCAATTATTAAATAAGAACATATCTAACATTTTATGGTGCTCGACAAGCTGCCTCTTCTAGGGATGTGGTAAAAAAGATTACCATTACTATAAGTTCACTGTTTCAAATTATCAGTAAAGTTATTGTCATTCTGAGGGACGTGGCAACAGAAGTAAATTGCTAAACTAACATAAAAAACGAAGTGATAGAGAATTATCTTTCATATAAAGGTTTTCGTGATGTTGGGGGAGATTGTACACATATTAAAGTTAATAAAACTCTGTATCAACAGAAAACATTATTACCCTGTTCAAGTACAGTTATTAATAAGTAACACTGGTTTACAGTGTAGCTGTGATTTAAATAGAGACAAAACATTCACACAGGTGTTTTGTATATGTCCGTTTGTTTTTATCACATAAATATTTTCATAATTTAGTAAGAAAGTAATACCTACCAACCACATCCGTACAGAATCATCATTTTAGTCATGGTTTACAAGCGTTATAACCTTACTTTCGTAATCGTATTAAATATTTCTTCAAATACAGCAGCTTCAAGTAATCGAGGTCAAAAACTTTTGTGCTCAAAGGTCTAACGAAGGTAGATAACATACTTTTCTGCCATTACATATACAGGGTGGGGTAGCACATTCATCACCTCGGTTGATATACAAAAATCGGCAATATATTTAAAATCTTTTTGTTGGAGCACGTGAAAGTCCACACACACATTCTAAAATTATTTTGAAATATACAGGAGTCCGAAAAGAAAGTTACACATCAAAGTTATCGAAATTTGAATGGAACGCTTTGTATATTATTGCAAAATTTCTATGACGCAGACTAAATAAAGGCAAGTCACTGTTATACTGTCTATACCTAGACTCAATAGTTTCTGACATATATTTTTTTAATTTTTGAAAGTGTGGATCAGTTTTTAAAATTACTACCTGCTGTACATACGTTTTTAAGTTATGTGTTTTAAGTTGTATTGTTTCTTTAGCAAAACGATTACATTTAATATTACAATAAAGATGTTTCTAAAAATTATACTGGCTTGTTGAAATCTTACCTCTAACTGTGGCTACCATTAATGCTCAATAACATTCTTATTTTAAATGGAACATCTAACATCGTAATTCGATTTTAATTTCGTTTCTTTTTTAAATGTTATTAAGCTTTCCTATATCTATCTCTTATAGCTTCTTTGTATAAGTCAGTTTGGTATTTTAATTGACCATTATGTACTTAAAATGTGATTATATCAATGTGGCTATAACATATGATTGCATTAGTAAATCCAGATATAAATTTTGTCTAATTTATTCTTGAAGTGTTGCATTAGACGTTGTTTCATATTTATTTGAAATCAGACAAAAATTAATAATATATATCTTATTAGATATAAATTTACACGATAAACTTAATACAAAAGAAAACAAAAAAACGAATGATTTAAATATCATTCAAATTAATGCCCGTAATTTTCAATACATAAATAAATCCACATCATGCTTAAGCGAGCTCACCGACCGTTTAATATTTATACACGATACGACTGCATACTAATTTGCAGTTCAAGGCTGCTAAGACCTCTTCTAAGGCATACAATTGCTTTTTTATATCGCAGTATAGATTATACAGGATTTCTTTTTAATTACAGTTTAAAACAACAGTATGACATGAAATTATTAACTATCTACATATGTAGGTATATATTTGATAATTTTATTGAGCAATGCATAAAATGAAACGTTTTGAAGTGGTAATAAATGGAACGACAGGGTAAAGCTTGTTCCTAATGAGAGAGGCAATGTAAAAACTATATCAAAGCGAGGTTCTCTAAATGTTTTCCTTTTTTGTGTTTATCTGCCAACTCTCTTTAACTGGGTGCAACCACCGTTAATAACATCCTGTAGCAGTGGCAGTATGATTGAAAGGTTGAAAACCTGCGCAAACACAAATAACAGTTTAATATCTACGTTTAGTGTTCACTGACATATGATAATATATTTCAATACTAGTTTTACGTAAATATGGTATTTAAACTGATTTGGAATTTTTACATTTTCCAAGGCAATAGGTAGCTCATAACTAGAGAGAACAATTCGGAGCGAAAGCAAAGGCGTGAATATACTTTCCTGCTACTATTATACGTGCACACACGATGACCGTGGATAACATACTAAGCACGGGGTAAAATCTCTTATGGCAAAGTCGGGGCAAACATGAGTAGTACATGACTAAGGCCACGAGATGTCGTTGGGAGGTAGTACCATACGCGTAAGTGCGCAGGTGCCATCAGGATTCTCAGGATTCGTTGTATGTACGCTGTTTTGACAGTCGCCTTTTCGATTGAGTTTATGACTAAGGACTTGAGAGGGAGTACCTTATCTATTGGTACCTTATCTATGAAACTAAGTAATCGTATCTGCGATGGGGCACGCGGGAACCAATTCGTTAGTCGCGCCTCTGCTTTCGCTCCGAATTCGTCCACTCTACTCATAACAATAACTTCCCTTATTCCATGGCTACACTATTGACAACTATTGATAACATTGTTTGACGTTGTCACAGTAACAAACGTTTTACATGACGAACGTTAGCAGAACTACAAGAAATAAAACGGTCATCCACAGGATGTAGATAGTTACTAAACGGGCGTTGACACTATACTATGTAGATTGCTGGTAGTTAAGTAGCTCAAAAGAAAGTGTATACATATTTTTGAGGAGAAAAGGGTAAACAGTCAGTAAATTAAAAAAAAAATAGTGAAAGTAGCCAAGGAAAGAAAATAATTGCTACCATGCTACATATAAAATTAGAAAAATCTTTAAAGAAAAAACGTGGGCCGTCTATATTAGAGAGTGGATACAACAATGTGAAAAATTTAGTGTATGCAGCGATTTATTGACTGAAATTAGACTTGCACAAGACCCACAAACTTTTACTAATCATTTGCGACAAACTTCTGAACTTTTCTTGTTTTAACAAAACTTGCATGTCCTTATATTGTTAAAAAAATACGTGTTTTAGGGAAACATTGTCGACTGAAGTAAAAATTTGAATAATGTTTAGAAATTTCGATAGTGGCGATTCATTCAGCATTTTTGAACATATGTACAGAGTAAGTACTAAAAAGTACAATTTCTAAACTTCTTCTGTCTGATTTACCAAGCATGTATAAAATCTTATTCTATTATATAAAGGTACCAAATACTAGAGTGACGATTTCTAATGGATTCAGCCTAAGTATGATGGGAAGTATATCCTTATAACTTGTCCGGCAAAACAGTTACAACTATAAAGGTTACATCAGCATAGTTTTATTTGCCAAGGTCAATAGCAGTTATGAGTTCATATACGTAGATGTTGGATAAAATGGAAGAATGAATGATTCCAGTATATTTAGTGCATCGCAGTTAAAAGCTGCCATAGAAGACAGCTTGTGCTTGCCAGATTGGGATGTCATTCTTGGAGACGATACTTTTATGTTGAAGACGTACTTGATGAAGATTTATTCCAGACAAGGAATGTCCCAAAAAGAGAGTTTGTATGTAATAAAACATATATTAGTGAATTTTTGTTTTGTTTCCAATAAATATGAAGCAACACCTACTGCATCACTGCCTACTTTTCAAAAATAAAGTAGACAAAATTAGTATCCGAAATTGGGGTCATCATGTCAAAGCTACCTTGATCTAACCAAATTTTTTGTACATTATCCCCAATTAAAACACTAAATTGACTTTTACAAAAAAAACTATATAAGATAGGTATAGGGAACCTTAATAACATTTAAAAGAGAAATAAAATTAAAATCGAATGACGGTGTTAGATACAGGATGTTCCATTTAAAATAAGCAAGGTATTGAGCATTAATGGTACCCACAGTTAGAGGTAAGATTTTAACCACCCTGTATAATTTTTAGAAAACATCTTTAATTTAGCATTAGATGTAATGGTTGTGCTAATGAAATAATACAACTTGAAACACGTGGCTTTAATACGTACGCCAGGTACTCGTTTTAAATATTGATCTACATTTTCAAAAATTGTTAAATATCTCAGAAAATATTGAACTTAGTTATAGGGAATATAATAGTAACTAGCCTCTATTTAGTCTGCGTCACCGAAATATCCAATAATATACATGGTGTTCCATTTAAATTTTGATAACTTTGATGTGTAATTTTCTTTTGGAACACCCTGTATATTTCAAAATAATTTTAGAACATGCTCCTAATGGACCTACACATGCTCCAATAAAAAGATTTCAAATATGTGTTATCGTTTTTTGTATATCAACCGAGTTGAATGTGGTGCCCCACCCTGTATGTAGTATTAGTAATTATACGGGACATATTGATGATATATAAGAAAAAGAATTGTTACAAATTCGAGAAATTCGACGACAACTTTTGTCTTTCATATACGTTGACGCGATCATGTATTAATACTTCTCGAATCTGTGATTGACACTTCAGCGCCCTTTCAAGTGTAAATTTTCTTAATTGAGGTGCAATATTCATGTAAAATAACCGAATTCATCTTTTTAGTCTAAAGTCTTTTTCAGATCTTCTAGTTTCTCAATCGTAGCTGATGCATACATCTGGTACAGCAGTATTATTCGCTTTAGTCATTTTCTTTCTTATTGGTCCACAGTCAGTAGTCAGCTGTGAGATCCGATAACAATTCGTTAGTTTTAATATAATCAATTATCATACATCGGTTTCTCTTACCATATTGTGAGAAGATTTTCTATCAGAACAATGGTCTAGAAATCCAAATATTCGACTATTTTGTATATTCAAGTGCACTGTTTCGTTAGTCGTAATTTAGTCGTAACTCTTTTCTTTAAATTTGCACAACACTTCACACTCTTTGTACAAACTTATAAATTTAGGAGCGTAATTTCCAGTCCATCTTTTCTCTGCCATTTTTATTTATTCCACTAGTTCACAAATGTACAAATACTTTCGCTAACGCAATACTATGCTAGAATTGTATACATTGTGCCTCCAATATGCTAGTCGACTGAAGCTAGTAAACTAAGGTAGCGTCAACATTTCCAAAAGCCTCAAGTACACGAGGCGAGCTTACAAACTAACAAGCCGGCGAGTGTACTAGTAGTCGAGTACACACGAAATTTCGCATTTGCTCAGTAGCCAACTAGCTAGCGTGTGAAATCCCCTTGTTATGGTTTGTTGTTAAGTTAGAGACCAATGCCACTAGCCACTTGTGCACAAGCTACTGCGAGTACACGTGACTAGTTTACGTGCTAGCTCGCTCAAAAGTCGAGTGCATCGAGTACACTCGACTACTTTACGAGCTGCTTGTGAAAAAGCTGGCTTGTAGCTTGTAAACTTGCCTCGTGTACTTGAGGCTTAAGGATGCCATATAGACATAAAATAGATATCCATGGGTATCCGTTTTTGGGCATAAAATGGATATCCATAAGGTACTCTGCGCTATGTGGGTAGTCCTGTGCGTTTTACTATGTCCTAACACTGTGGTGGCTAACCCGCGGCACGCGTGCCACAGTGTGGCACGCCTGACCCCTAGAGTTGCACGCCAGAGTTTTCACAATTAAAAAAAAACAATATAATTAAACTAAAAAACCAATACTCACTATACTAAAGGCACTCGGACTAACCTAGAGTAGAGATTTTATTTTATATTGATCAGCATACTGAAAATATACCTAGTAGTAATTAAGTAAGTTGGATTTTATTTTTATTAAGCATAAAATTGGAAAACATTATTTCTTCAATAAAAATGAGTGGCACACATAAAATTTTTATAGACAAAAGTGGCACAGCTTACAAAAAGGTTGGCCACCACTCTAATAGTTAATATATCAAACTTGACAAGTTGAATTATTGGTTTAATTAGAAATACAATTAACATATAAAAATAATATAGTTTATTAATATATCAAATTAAACTCAGTTGGTTTACATTGATCAGATTGAATGGGTTCGTACATTTTTTATTTATGTATTAATTTTATTGTTAATTAATTGCCTTTAAAAATAATATTCTATATAATCCTATTTAATTAAAACTACTACAGTATTCGAAAAAAACAACTTTTAATTCAGTTGAATATTTACGTTTAAATTTGCCGGTGCTTATGACGTATACTGTACAGCTTTGCGATACTGCTCTTGCCTCGTTTCAAAGATCAGAGAAAAATAAATATTTCTGAAAGTGGTACGTCGAAGAGCAGCAGATACTGTTTTTCTAGGTATACGTGTTTTGTGTTGAACTCTAACTTGACGTAAATCTCAAAAACATGTCCCACAACACCTCAAAGAGACACTATTGTATGTGGACGTCATCATAGACTGTTTATTTCGTCGTTTGAATTATTACCTAATTTAATTTAATGTTACAAAGTAAATAATACAAAATGGTACTTTTTATTTGTTTTATGAAATAAGCATGTCTCGTCAACAAGAAACCTTATTTTTTTATTTAGTATGAATAATGTACCTAAGTACACATTATGCGCATTTTCCTAAAAAAGAATATTGGATATTCTGTTAGTTTATATCACAATAACGACCAGCATTTATTTCTTTTACCGTCATTAAGGTTCTTTCAAATATAGGTTTCTTGTTGTTTTATAATTAAGTACGCCTAACAGACGAAGACTGAAATGTTTATTCGCCTAATGATGTTTGAATGAATTTAATTTGATATCTCGTTCCCGAAAATGCCTGGCAATGGTTGTGTGAAATATTGGATATGTCGCAAGTATTACTAGTACCTACTATCATTTCATATTCCATCACCATTTTCATTTCATACAACATAATCGGTAGAATGAAATTACAAAAACAAACAACCCCCTGAAATGTTATTATTTTGATACAAGAAAATACTAAATTCCAACTTTTAAATGAGGACCGCGACGACGAATGCCGATCTCAACCGAATCAATACCACATGTAGACTAGATTATGCGCATTCAGTCGAAGTCGGCATGTTGCCTAATCGACAACTGCACTAGCTCGCAGTCAGCTGTTTGACTATGGCGTGTATCGGGTTATAACCGCTTGAATTTTTACAGAAATACGAGAAAATGACGAGAGAATTCTGTTTCCCGCGACCGTGTGTTTTCCTAACAGCTCTATTTGCTTGCTTGTGCACCCAAACGGACACTGTGTTAATCATAAATGTCCGAAATCAGGTGAGTTTTCAGCCGCATTTCGCATAGCTGTCGAATGTGTTGCAGAATCGAACTTTGTTTACTAACAAATGTTGATATTTGTGGGTTAAACACCTTTAATGTTGATGTTATGTATGTCTAACGTTAGGGTTTGATAGGTTTGGAATAAAAAATAAATTAATTAGTCGCAGATTTATAACCTACATGTAACATGCGACAATTACAATTAATATTTGATTCAATCTTTTAAACAATCTGATGTACGGGCTTTAATAACATAAAAATAAATTTGTTCCGTGATTACTAAGAAGTTCAACAACTACTTTTTAGTTTACAAGTGGTTGAATACCATAAACATAGACCCATATGTTACTTCTAAACAATTTTCAATTTATTGTAGATTTTTATCTAGCTTTATTATTAGTATTTATTTTTTAATTTATACGTTGCTTCTTGCAGAAGCATGGGCGCTTTATGTTATTTGAAACTGACGGATGCCGATGTAGTGGGCAATATTGTTTGCTGAGTCGTGTTAAATTACTGATTGAAATAAATCTCTGGATGTATAAGTGGTAGTAGTATATAGGTATAATACACCAGAAATATTTATTCATACTCAACTATTTATACATTTGCAATATTATCATTATTAAAGGCTGCTTTAACTTAGTTTTTGTTAAGTAATAAAAAAATAACTTGTTGCAGCTTATTACACTAGCCAACTAAATTTATCTGCTATTTTTCATTTACCTTTTTTAAAATTGTTTACTTTGTGAAGATGTCGAAGGGATTCTCATATTTTCTATTTACATGTGCAGTCAAACGAGAATTAATGACACAGGAATGTCTAAAGTAGTTTATTTCATAAAATATCTTCTGTAAAATTACTTGTTATTACCCGAACCATGTAATAACGACGGGCTAGAAAAGAATGATATTCGGTTTAGCCAACATCACATTGTCAGCTAATTTTATCACGGTTATAGTGTTTTTTTTTTGGTAAGTAGATGATGTAAAATACATATTCAGTGATATAGGTCACTGTTATTCTCAATTAAACGACGATAACTATCTATTATATTTTCAAATTAAATGCAAATTTTTTACCGGCGAATTTCCATTTTGTAAATAAAGGCTTTGCTTTAAACTGAATTTAATTACTTTGAAAAGGTTAATGACAGAGGTATTGTTTTAGAGAAATGAATAGAAATAAAGCAAAACCTTTATTTGCTAAATACACATTCCTAGCTGAAGAAAGGAACGTCAGCATGACATAAATATTAAGGATATCACAAAAAATGCCCAATAAGCACTACACAACACCATGATTTCTGTTCATGGTGTTGTGTAGTGCTGTAGAAGAATCTAATTATAATAATCTAGTCAGTGCAAAGAGACATTTATTAATAAAAGGAACAAAACTAAGAACCTAATATATGAAAATAAGTTTGTTTTCAAATCAGAAAGAGATTAATCAAAAAATCCAAATTGCAGGGAAAAACGTTTTACTGTCAATATTGTAATATACAGGGTGCCCGAATTTCGTAGAGACAACATGGGTAACTCCTTTATTTGAAGACACGGAGAGACGGGAAAATTAGCAAAAAGGTATAGATTTAAAAGCTCACTAAGAATCCATTTTCACATTTTACTTGTCGTGCTTCATTTGTTTAATATTGAAGAAAAACTGAAATATTTTAATTTCTTTTATTTGCCGTAACTTTTTTGTTACTTAAGATATTAAGGCGCGCTTCGAAGCAATTCAAATTGTAATCTAAATACTTTTATTGACGCTTAATAAACCTAAATTTTTAGTAATCTCACCTAACCTCAAAATTTTAAATTGGAATCGCTCAATTTTTGCGGCAGGAGATTTTGATCTATCGCATGATATGGAAATTTTATCAAAATTTGGAAAATTAAGCTTATTCTGAATACGAACAGCCATCACAACTTTCTGTTTATCGCGTTATCTGTGATAACAACACGGTTGTCTTGATATCTGTCAGAAGTATCAATATTATTACTTCAATTTATAACGGATAATTTTGAAAAATACGATGTATTTTGTACGTGTACCCAAAGTTTGAGGAGCGTAAAACTAACATTTAATAACACAAATTTTATGTGTGCGTATTATTAGTAACCTAATCTCACCTCAAAATTTTTCATTTGAGCTATGCAATTTTTGTTACCCTTTAAAAAAAATTTTTTTTAACCAATTGTTAGGTGATACGGTAACTCGGTTTGAACTAATTCGCATGGTGATTTAAATACTTAATAAAACAACAATACAACTGTGTCGATTTTTTATTTTAATTTACTGTTTTTTCAAATTATAATTTAATGTACAGGATGATCCACCTTCGTATGATGACGTTATCACCATTTTTTTTAAATAGAACACCCCATTTCTTTTCAATTTCCGGATTTCCCTTGATGAGCGATTCCAAAAATGTATATCACGTTGTTACAGGAAGGGCAAAAATACAAAAATTGTTTATGATAATTGTTTATGAAAAGGTATTACGTTACTGAATGTAATAAACAAATTAAACTAAATTACGTAGTTATGCAATTACTATGATACACTACCAAAAACAAACAAGAGAAAATTTGAATTAATTGTTCAAATTGTTCTCCATTGACCGCTAGACGATGATAGAACATTGTGTAGCATAGCAGGTGTTATGTTCTGCATTTCTTCCCTTATTCGGTCTTTTAGCTAACGGATATTTCCAGGTCTGTTAGTGTAGACTTTAGATTTTAAATAACCCCATAAAAAGAAGTCTAATGGGCTCAGATCAGGTGATCTAACAAGCCATTCCACTGTTCCCCTTCTTCCTATCCACCGTTGTGGAAAGGTTCTGTTTAAAAAATCTTGCACATTTATGGCGAAATGTGGCGGTGCACCATCCTGTTGAAACCACATTCTGCGGTTGAGATTAGTGGATATTTGAATATCAGGAAAAAGTTGGATCAGATCTGGAATTAATTTATTTTGTAGGAAATCTAGATATAATGCTGCTGTTAAATTTTCCTCAAAAAAATATTGACCAATAATTGTATTTCTCACAATACCAGCCCATACGTTGATTTTTTGTGGCCTTTGTGTATGACATTCTTGCATCCAGTGTGGATTTTCATCAGACCAATGACGGGTGTTTTGTCGGTTAACATGCCCGTTCAAATAAAACGTTGCCTCGTCCGAAAATAAAACGTTGTCAATGAAATTGTGTTTGGTTTATCATATACTCGCAGAATTCAGTTCGTGGGGCAAAGTCGTCTTCAGCTAATTCATTGAAAAGTCGTAGTTTATAAGGATGGTATTTCACTGAGTATTTCACCTTTTTAAAAATGTTTGATACTGCAGACTTCCCAATACCAAAATCTCTAGATAATCCTGGCACGGTACAGTGTGGATTTTCTACTGCCGACAAAATTATTTCTTATTGAATATTTTCATTAATTTTTGGTCTACCTTGCTTTGCTGCATCCCTCATATGTCCTAATTCTCTGTATTTTCGCTCTATTCTGCTTATCGTAGATTGTGAAATAGGTTCACGTTCTGGGTGCATTTCATGAAATAATCTGCATACATCTTGAGTCCGCATCCTGTCGCCAATACCAATCATCATTAATATTTCAATTCTCTCACTTTCGGTTAAAGGCATTTTGTAAAAAAAGTTACAAAATATGATAAATTGCTTAGATAATTTTAACGTAAACGTACCTTCTTTTTAAAGGAGAAATGTACAGAAATGTACTTTAATGTTTCTGACCAGTTTTTAACGTCAAATGAAAAAAATGCAAAAAGAAACTTACAAACAATAAAAATATACGGCTTAGATCACTAATAAAATCTGTTACACGCAGAGAAATATTATCTTGAGTTAAAACAAACTGTTTCAGTTCAAAACAATCCCGTATTTGTATATCCGCAAAACTATATTGTGTTATCAAAGAATATTATTTTTATAAGAAAATTGTTTTGATTTTAAAATGTCATTGTTTTAATGTAAGAATATAATGTATTTGTAAGACTTGCGTATGTCGACCACTGAATTGACAATTTATAGGCAAAAACAATTTAACGGAAAGTACAGGTTTTATCTGAGTCCAAAACGGCTCCCAATCTTTTGTATTCCGGAGATTAGTCTAAGATACCTAAAAAATCGTTCTAAAAAGTGTTATTTCTAATGGAATTATGTTTTGTAATGCGAAAATCCTCGCAGAAATGTCAAAACACTAGCGAAACACAACTTACACACACTAAAACTACACCGCAAGAGTTGCAGTGATAGCCAGACAAGTAAAAAGCTTATTTCGGAGTCACTGCAATTAAAATACCCACCAATGTCACAAACAAAAAAACATAAACTAGGAATAACACTTTTTAGAGCGATTTTTAGGTATCTTAGACTGATCTCCGCAAGAAACGGGGGTCTGTTTTGGACTCAGTAAAACCTGTACTTTCCGTTAAATTGCTTATAAATTGCCAATTCAGTGGTCGACATTCGGAAGTTTAGCCAATGGATTTACTTCAAGTACAACGTTTGGGCGAAATTATTCCTCCAATTCCCATGAAGCTAAAATATACTTCACATAATGCATTATTAAATATGTACTTTTATTACTGCAAATGTCCACGCCTTAACTATAAAAAAACTTATACGTATCTAATTCTTGCAAAATCGTGCACGCAGATAAAAATGCACGTATAAACGCTTCATATACACATATAATCTCGAATGCAGCTGCTCGAAATTTGCAATTCAGCTATTTCACAAATAAGGAAGTTATTCAGATCAAATACGTATTTTACAACAAATATAGTCTAGATTGTATTAAACGCATTTACTTATTCCAAGAAAATATGTTTGAATCAAAACAGAAATATTCTAGCATTAAGAATATTTGGGTAAAACAGTATATTTTCTTAATTCAAGAACATTTTTCTCTGTGTGTACATACAGTGTTAAAAATTATACATGGTGTTTTTTAATAGTTTAGCAAAGTAATTGTAGAACAATACGTAATTTCATTTAATGTGTACTACGTTTATTCTTTATGAATTTGTAAGTAACTTGCAATTTTTGTATTTTTTCCCCCTGTATCAATCTGAAGCAACGTGCTATACATTTTTGGAATCAGCTCATCAAGGGAAATCCGGAAATTGAAAGAAAAATGGGGTGTTCTATTAAAAAAAAGTGATGACGTCATCACATGAAGGTGGATCATCCTGTATATTAGATTATAATTTGAAAATACAGTAAAGTAAAATCAAAAATCGACCAGTTTCGGAAATTTCTAATATTAGTGTTTATTTAGCTAATAATGAATTTATGCGTTACTTTATGGACGCACTGTATATTGTTGACCACCCACTTTTCTGTTTGTCATTATAAAATAGCCTTAGCGGAAAAATATTTGGGTGGTTATTTAAGTATCTCCTCTTTAATTAATTTTATGTATAGACAATCATTATATGCGTAAACCACATATTGTATTTAGATATGTATTTGCTTTATAAACAAACATATATTTTGAGACAATTGGAGAGAATTTAGTGTATACTCATAATCACTGTACCTACTACCTAAAAGACTTTTGTCCTTTTAATTATTATTTAAGAAGAATTTATTGATCTACATCTAAATTTTCAAACATATGGTATATGTATGCAGCTTTTTTTCCAGATACTACGCATAAAATTTCTGTGATAAAGTGATAATATTTAGCGTTCGGCAGTGTAGCTTAGTATACTGTCTAGACAGAGCTTAGTGCAAGCTTGTGAATGATATATCCAGTGATTTTATTTAATTCATCTTTAACAATCTCTTCTAGGCAGCTAATACATATTTGGTTGACACGTCAACCTTTGCAGTGTTGCTGTTTGTGATCACGATCCTGTTGAAATACAAAATAATTGTGACGGTCAGATGAGCACTGTTTGTACCGAAGAATAGTAAAATATCGACGCCGTCAACGTCACGCTGGCATGTGGTCATAGTGACCCCTGTATAAAAAAAATACAAAATAATCCCAAAAATCTAAATATTTGCAACGATGATTACATAGAAATAATATTTGATCATAAATTGTTTAGTGCATACGCGCTTTAACCGATTTACAGTAAAACAAGGTTTAACCTTGCTAGGAAATTTATCTAGAATCCATTTCTTATACAATTTTTATCATAATATTACCTTATGGACTGGACACCAAAAATTATGTAATATAGCCTTATGTTGAAACATAATAGGTAAATATAAACCTAAATAAACAACAAAAAAGACGACCTACAATATAGAAAACTACAACAGGTTTTTGACATGCTTCTAAGTAGTACGTTTACTCGAATATTACGCTGCTATGACGTGGTCAAAACTTTGACTCTCATTATTTATTGTATGTTGCACAAAAACATGTTTACAGATCGTACAGATTAGGCTATGTTTGTACATGTTTAAGACTTAGTGGATATGTGATTGACTATATTGTATCATATGATTTAGTATCGTACCTACGCGTGCAAGAAAAGCGACCACTGTACCAACTGGTATACATATACTAGTTTGTCTTTCATTTTTGTTGTTTTTATCGTGTAAATAATTATCAATTAACGTAAATAAACTATTTATTATTTTTATTATTTACTCATATTATTTATTAACAAATCGGAATTCCTGCAAAATTTTGTCAATTCTTTAAACTGTTACTTACACATTATATATTATGAGCAAAGGAAGTAGAGATGACAGAACTGAGTATTAAATATCCCAGGATATCGGATTGGTTAGAGAGTGCGAGGGTAATCTATTTTCAAAAGTAGAATTGGTCAACGCAGTATAGGTACCTATCGAAAAACTATGCAAAATGTTCTTATTACTATTCCATGTATAAATCGCTAAATAACGTTAAATAAGTGAAGTTTCAATGTAAACTTTTAATAAGAATTTTTTGATTAATAAATTACTTAATAAGCAACAGCATTTTCGCACCGTTATTATATAATTTATTATTATAAAATTTAATTTCTAACATTTCTTATCCATTTATGTGCAGCAATATTATATTAATAATAACTCTTAGTTAATTTTTAGATGCAACAAGAACTGTTTAATTTCCAAACAAGCAGTTTGTTTGTACATGACCAGATTACGTAAAATAAATGTGTACATTTTGGGCAAAAATAAAATGAACATTAGCAATTACTGTTTGTTAAAATATATCTTTATATGGTGCTAAAGCAAACTAAATATTTACAGATTCACTACACCTTTGTAGTGCACAAAGTAATAGTCCAGTTAGCATAATTTATCGTAATTATAAGAAATTTTACGTTTTTTGTCAAATAAATTTAAATTAATATTTAATTGCATCTTTAGCTTTTATTACGGCTGTTACCCTATTTTCATACTAATGTTAGGATGTTTATCTATGTAATTTTAATTGCTATTTTTGCAAAATTATTTTCTTAATTTTTGTTTTTTTATCTTTAAATCACTTATTTTGTAATGAAAATAAAATTCTTGTTTTGGCTTTATTAATTTTCTTATTTCCACTTTTTTATTTTTGTGCCCAAGCAAGACATTTCCTAGCAAAATTTTGAGAAGCTTTAAGCTGTTACTACTTCCATTATATTTTATGACAAACCGTCTTCGAGATGAACATGCTGAAATTTCAACACCATGCGGGTTTCGAAGGTCTACAGAGAGTTGTTTCGAAGTTCTTCTTCTGTCTCAAAATGCAATTCGCTCTAACATTCTGTCTTCTCTACTCGATGACACTTTTAAGTCGGTTACTATACGGTACTCTTTGTAAGAATCGTTTTATGGTGTTTTGTACTGCACAATTGGAACATTTCATTTGTTTTTTCAAATCGTTACCTCTGTAATATCCCGTCTTTAGTTCGTAGTATTAAACAATTTGGCCTCGCGCTGCTTCATTCTTAGTTTTCTTATCTGTGGCATATTGCTTCAGACTTAAAATGAATTAAAATATTGCACTCTTACATTTTTTATTTATCGCAACAAGAACTCCCATTTTCCAAACAAGTACGTTTTACGGTTTATGACGACCCAAAACCAGACGCTTTACTTTTGGAATTTCTAATAATAATATTAAAAATATGGATTTAAAATATATTTTTTGAGGTGGACTATAACATATTTACATATATGTATATCCAAAAGCCTATTAAAGACTGGCTATTGTTGGCTAAGTATAAACTGGACAGGAAAGACAAGAGAACATGCTTTAATTAAAAAATTATGTTACAGTTTTTTGTCCTCCGTTATAAATTAGTTCTTCAAGTAAGTATAAAGAAATACATCCTGTCTGAGTCTGAGAATTAATAAAGAATGCGTTATTCAATAACTGCCGACAGCAACTTCAAGTTGTATGCTGTTGGGGTTTTCAAAAGAAAAAGCTCTTTTTGTGTAATTTTTCGGAAAAAATTTGTGTATGTAAAATTTATGTTTCAAAAGTTATGTTTAAACTCCGAAAGTCATACTTAAAAATTTGATTCGATATATAGAGTGGAGAATTTGAAATTTCTGAATAATTAAAAATGTATTTAAACATAAAAATATACTAAGTATATTTTTTAAATACAAGTCTTGTATTCTAGAAATAATCACTAAGAATGAAAGTAAGAGAAAGACGTTATTTTTTTATATCACTTCTATCAACTTCATTGTTTTATTCTTGTAACAAATTCACCATAGATACTTCGAATAGTTGATGCATATCGCTTTCATTAGCAGCATCTCGTACTTTTCTAATAGAGCAGACAAATGCGTTAATATTAACCGAAGTGATGTAGAATAAGCTCTTTCAACTTACTTTATTTTCTAATAATTCGGAAATTTCTAGTTTCTGGTATACCCTGCATATCGAATGTCATTTTTAAGTGTACGTATTGGGTATCTCAATAAACAGAATTGTATATCGAATAAATTTTTTCCGAAAAACAGGACAGCTTTTCCTTTTGAACACCCAGTTAAACGTTTTATTTATAAATTATATACATTTATCCAATGCTTTAAATTAATATCTGGGATACATACAGCATACGTTGGAGAGCAACGTTTACTAATAAGAGGAAATAACGTTTAATATATATTAGATTACTTATAAAAATAAATGTCTACCGCGCGGAAATTTTGACAAAAAAATAAACGTTTAAAATACATACATATATGGTACAATTATAAAAGTTGATTATGATATACAAGTTCACGCAATCACTGCTTAATAGTTACTTCGAGAATTCGAAAAGAGGAAGAAGAGTAGTTTTTAGGCCTAAATCTTTTCGTTTCGTGAATCGCAAGATTTTAGCGAGGGAAATAATCAGGGCCTTCGAATAAGAATTAATTAGATAAGTGAAGCGGCAAATAATGTAAGGCCAATATAGGCGAATAAGATGAATATTAAAACGAGTCGATCGCCGCACTGGTTAGGCGGCTGACCATCGTTGTGGCGGGACGGTAGGAGGCGGGTTTCAATTCTCTGAAGGGACGGTGACATATTTTCAGAGAGTTGAAATCCAGATCGACTTACTATACAGGCTGTCCCAAATCGGGTGGGATTGCATGGGCATCTTCCTTATTACTGAAGATACGAGATTAGTTTAAATGGTCAATGTTTTGCAATTTTATGCGCTGATTTAGAATCTGTTTGAAAAAATATGGAACCATTCAGAAGCTTTGTCAAAAAAATCAAAAATCGCCATTTTTTTTAAATCGAATATCTCCGTAAGTATAAAAGTTGTTTAATTATAGGTTATGTTACATGGATGAAAAGATAATAAAAAAACTTTATGTAGTGGCGCCTATTTAACTTAAGAAAGTTGTTATGGTTATCTTGAAAGCCGCCATCTTGAATTTCTGTTTGATATTGATTTTGAATTAAATGTATCGAGCATATTGCTTTTTATATCAAACTTTTTTTCGTAACTTTTATACTTACGGAGATATTCGACTTAGAAGAAAATGGCGATTTTTGATTTTTTTGATATAACTTCTGAATGGTTCCATATTTTGAATATTTTCAAACAGATTCTAAATCAGCGCATAAAACTGCAAAACATTGCCCATTTAAACTAATCTCGTATCTTCAGTAATAAGAAAGATGCCCATGCAATCCCACCCGATTTGGGACACCCTGTATATGCTGTCACAAAGCCATTTGAACACAATTGACACACACAAAACTACACCGCGAGAGTTGCATGGTAGTCAGACAAGTAATATAGCTTACGGAGTCACCGCAACTAAGCACCCACCACACCCTACTCATTATCCCGTGAAGTTGCATCCAATTTTTTACTCTGGTCTGAAAATTCATCTTTTGAAAAGCGGTTCAATTTACTTTTTCGAACTCTGAATACATTATCTATATTTGTTCTCTGTGTTGTGATTGTTCGTAGGAATTTTTTTTCAAAACTTATTTCATTTCATCCATCGCTTCCACAAGAATATATGTATTACATTCTGGCAAAATTTCTTTTGTTTTTGCGATCATACTGATTTACTACATTGTCATCGTTTTCTATTCCTGCTCTATGCCAATCTAAAAATTCTTTCACATCTTCAAAGAAATTTACTAATTCTTTACTAACCTTAATTCATAAATCTTCTGTCATATTACTATTATATTTGTATCAAATGAGTATAAATGTAATGAGAAAATGCAAAAATGAGAATCAAAATATAGCTTGAGCTGGTACAAACTGGTTCAAATTAACTCGAAGTAAAACTACATTATTAAATGCCATCTTTAATTTAATTGATCACTAGTAGCGCATTGAATAAAGTTTTGTTATAAATTTATTCTAGCGAATTTTCTATAGTAGTGCAATTGGCTAAATATGACTAATAGCAAACATACGAATAGAAACTACCATTTATTTATGATGACTGTACCAAATTACAATTTATATTTGATATATGAACGTTAACTTGGAAGTAGTCTTCTCATTTTAGTATCATGCATACGTTTGCACTTAGCTGCTTCATATTTAATAATAAAAAGAAGGAAAGCTGCTTGCTTTTATAGAGTACTTTGATATTAATGCAATCTCCTAATACCTATAAAGGATCGCATATAATTCTTGTTTCTGGGGATATCCAGTTTCTATAAATTACGAACATTTGTTCATATCTCTCCTACCTGATATCCTTTATTGTATGTTTAATGTCATTAAATTCTGTATCTCTGGGTAAGTTAAAGCAGGCTCTTTAAGCTGATGTTATCAATTGTCTAAATGTTGAACTAAAATTAAATTATGTTGTTCTGTATGCCGTAATCAACTTACCTATTATACACATATATGCATACAGAACGTAGTGAATATTATTTTAATGCATTCCTACTAAAATGTCCTCTATGGGCAATTAAATTTCGTACAAGCAGAAGCGGCAAAGAATTGTAGTTGTTTTGTAATGATCTGCTTGCTCAGTATCTACTTGCCAGTGTGCGCTCTCTGCAAAGTTGGAATCTTGGAAAGTAATTTAAATCAAATACGGACGAAAAGGCACGGCGAACCGAGTCAAATCAATTTCTAGTTTAAACGTGGGGCGGTGGAATTGATGCCAGAGCTATACGCTTCACTTTCTTGTAGTTAGCCGATTTCTGATTCATTTCAGTTAGTACGAACAATTGGAATTGTTACCTGATCTTCGTGTAATTCGTTCTTTTGGTCTGGAATGCTATATGCTAAAACACTTATTTTGTCAAACATTAATACACTTACAAGCAAAAATATTCTGAATTTCGTTTTGAAGTTCTTTCGAATTGACAATGCAATTCACGAGATTTTCGATTTTTTTCAAAAGTAAGTTACATTAAAATGTCATTTTAGTAATTTTACGTATTATTGTTCATGAGAGACGGCAAGTATTACAATTCTCGATGTACGTAACTGTCGATCGAGGGTTAGTTTTTTGTTACTAATACACGTACCATAATTGCATAGCATATAGTGGAGAGGCTCTTCATCTTCCTTGCATGATTTGTAAGTGGCATTTCAGAATGCTGCCTAAGTATGTGTAACTGTTTTGCTTCTTCTAACCTAGGGAACCTATTTTTTTCTACTGGCAACTCTTGCAACATCCGAGAATTAGTTGAATTTTCTTGACGAAATATGGTAAGCTAAAGAAGCACAAACTGGGCCCTGAATATGAAATAAATTAATTTAGAACTTTGGTAAACGAAACAGAGACTAAAACTTTTCATTGCGTGGTGTGTATTTGTACTTTGTTGAGTAATTTTGAATAGTTTGTATTAATGTGTGGATGGTCATACAAAGAATACATAAATAATCATGAATGCAGGATTGTTTTATATGTCTATTCAGTAGGCGATCTATGAAAAGCACCAGCTTCTTTTACTTATTAGTCTATATTGCAGCAAATAATTTGGTTATATCTGACAATGATTTTTTATGAGTGATCCAACTGGAGACTGTGTAACTTTGTCCAATATTGCATGCAGCAACGTGCTAAAATATCTCTCAGTATGATTTGAAATGAAAGTATACAAGTATTTTCTTTAATAGGGGCTATTTCTTAAGGCCTGAAGTTTGATATTTGAATGAAGTTGATATTGCTACTAGTATTGTTGTTGAGATAATTAATTTGCGATATTTCGGCAGCGTTCTAATGGTGAATTCTGACGAACTTTGATACAAACCCCTAGAACTTTTAACTAAAATTGGACAAATCTGGTATCATTGATTATTCTCATTACATGTTTCGTTCGACATTTGGTTCGACCATCTCCGTTGTAATATATATAAACAGGCTAACAACTTGAACTACGAAAGCCTATTGATAGGAGAGGGTGGTGGGAGTTAAAATTAAGTGTATCCATTTTACTATTGTGAACTTTTTATATGACAGGAATGTCAGTGGTTATGTCAAATACTTTACCGAACCATCAAATTATTCTAATGGAATACACAATTAATGAAAAAGTGCAAATTATAATAGTTATTTACGAACCAAGTGCGTGAAATCATATTTCGCGAATGAGTGACCAGGTTAAAGCGCGAGCCGAAGGCGAATGGACACAAATTCGCGAAATGTTTCACGCACGAAGTTTGTACAATATTTTTTGTACGAGAACTATAATAATAATACATATAGTTGTAATCACGAAAGATGATCCCTGCGTCACTTACATAGAACTCAATCAACGACATACAAAGAATCATTTTCATATCCAAGTATTTATTTGTATGACAAGGACAGCCTGGATGACAGTTTGTTTTTCGAAACTTCGCCCAGCACAGACGTACGGCTCGTGCAATTCGCTTGAATAAGACAAAGAGGAGATTAGTTCGTTGTCTGCGCTTAAGCTATATATTTCCGCTTCTTCACTTAAAAATCTGACATACATTTGACAATGCGTCTCTGTAGACATTTGATAGAACTGTCATTGATTTCGTCCTTACAAATACGTATTCGTTTAACAATGTTTTGAAGTAATTTTTTTTAATTATAATGGTAATACATACTAGAACACATTACGGTAGGTACAATTGCAATAACTTGTTTTAAATTTTTACGGTCTGTCGATAAATCACCACGCACTTAACCCAAAAATGAAAAATGTCATAGCTACCATATACATTTTGATATTTACAGTATTTAACATGACGCCGAAGTACTGATTTGATTCATACAAATATGATTGATGACGCAGGGATCATCTTTCGTGATTAGAGCTGTCTCAATATAAGAAATACATATGTCGTCATATCCTATTTTGGCGCTGGAATCGTCGAAAGTTCAGTGGCGTCGGTTCTAAAACTGCATACGAGCAACTGTCACAATTCTAATTAGCGTTTGTGCGAGTTTCAGTTTTTCGTGTGTTATTTATTATCCACCGTTACCCAATTTATATTAAGAAGTGTCTTTTTCAAGACAAGACGTTGCGTACTTTGGTCAGAGTGGTAAGTTGCATTGAATACAGCAGTGCGATATAATTATAGGGCCTGTTCTTTTTTTCGCCGGTGGATCAACCGGTTAAAATGATGCCACCAAAAGCGTTCTTAAACGCAAAGTGATGTATTACTGTTGCAACAAACTTCGTTTTTTTATTACCGTTTGATTGCACCATTACTCCATCTGACTCCAACAACTTTCCATCGACAAAAATCTTTGGTGGTTGCGGTGGATATAGGATAATCGAAGTGGGGGAGAAATAAGTTAACCTCAAATTATGTGTTTATGGGTGAACCGTAACCTGACCGACGTGGAATTGATAAAAAAAAAAGATGTGTGATTCTCAGGAGACATTATTTAATGTAATAATAAATAATAAAGAGAACGACGAATATAATATTCAGTTGAGTGCGAAACAAATTGAAGAAATATCGGGGGGTATGTACAGAAAAAGTAGAGCTCCTATTTATTGTTAATGTTTATTGTATATTCATAGACCCTACTAAATATGAAGAGCTGGTGCAAAAACTAGAAAATGAAGCATGGAATGAAAATAATGCCAGAGAAAATGTACCAGTAGAGAATAAACAAATACAAAAATGGACATCAGACTCCATTAAATTGTTATTAGATATACGATTGGGCATGGAAGAGACATTTAATAGACCTACTTGTAAAAAAACCAAATTATGGGAGAAAATTGCTCAGCAAATGTGTGATATAGGAAAGTACAATATTAATGGAACTGAATGTTATTCTAAATACCGTAACCTTCTACAAACATATCGTAATAATAAAGAGAAAAGGTTGAAAATGACTGGGGAATCCAAAATAAATTGGGAATTTTTTGAGACATTTGATTCTGTACTTGGGACAAAAGCAGCTAGCTGTCCTCCAGATGATATTCTATCATCTTCATTATCAGAACCAGAGTCAATTGATATAGATGAAGCACCGCAGTGTTCAAATAAATCACAAAAAATAAAAAAAAAATCAGAGATGAGTTTAAACCAATATCTATTTATTAAAGCAAAGAAAGATGAAGATAAATGGGAAACAAATATACAGCTTAAAAAGAAAGAAATTGAGGCAATAAATAATTTAGCCGATGCAATTAGGGCTTCTGTACCAGTGAAAGGCACTAAAAGAAGAAGGGGAAGTGACTCTGAATCAAACTAAAAGTTTATGTTATTAAAGAAGTTGGTTTATGTTATTACAGAAGTTAGTTTATGTTATTAAAGAGATTAGTTTATGTATTTTTAAAAGAATATTTTTTTTATTTATAATAAATTATTTAAGATTAATAAAATAAAACTATTTATATATGTATACATTTTTTATTCAGTAATATTTACTCATATACACAAAATGGGTCACACTAGTAATGCACAAAAATAACACTCAATTGACAAGTTGTATTGATAACATTATAGATTTTCTAATATCCGCTGACGTTTACGACATGCAGTAGGATCATTGTTAACCTCGTGGATGTCTTCGTCAATACCACCTTCATCAATAGGATACTCTGTATTTCCTAGTATATTATAATCAAATTCTTTTTGTTTTATAATAAAGTTATGCAAAATACAGGCTGTTACCACAATATACTTAAAGTTTTTCAGTTGATAAATATGAAGATGTTTTAACCTTCTGAATGTTTCTGTAAGCCTACCAAACGCTTGTTCGATCACAACTCTCGTGCTGCTTAAGGTTTTATTAAATGTTTTCTGCCTGTGAGTTAAGTGGCCATTGTCTTTGAATGGCACCATAATAAAATGTCTAAGAGGATAAGCTGTATCTCCTAATAAATGAAAATCGGGTGGAATTATATTTTCTCTCATAATTTTATTGTATATTGGCGAATTTTGCCATACTCTGGCATCATGTGAAGAACCGGGCCAACCACAAAACACATCTATAAATTCTAAATTTGCATTGCAAATACCTTGCAGGATCATAGAACTGAAACCCTTACGGTTATAAAAAGAATTATCTTTTGTTGGCCCGGTTATTCGGATATGTGTTCCATCTACACATCCTACCACATTTGGAAAAGAATCCCTTCCCCGCAAATTGTTGAATTCATTAACAGTTTTATGTAAGTTATTCTGAATTGGCCACAAAATATACCGGTCCTTTAAATTACAAATAGATTGACACACTTTAAAAAATATTGTATGAGCATTTCCTTTGCTAACTCCAAAACGATCTGCAATTCCTCTGTATGATTCTGGATTGGCCAATGTCCACAGGCTCAATAAAACAGAATCTATAAGTCGGATTGATGGTCTGCCAGGAACTGTTATGTGTGATACATCTAACTCCATACATAATTGCTATTTAAAAAAACACATTAACCAATTACATAATCTTTCATACTTCATTCTTACCTCGACAGCCCTTCTGGACATTCGAAAATGACTTTTAAAGTCATCAACATCATAAAGCATTACTGTATTTTGTACATATTTATTTATTTTAATACGATTTCTTCTCTGAAGCATTATGAAAAGTTCATCTTCAGAATCACTTCCATCAAGGTCATCTAAACGTAAAATTCTTTTTGTAATAACGTACGCGGCAATTCCATTAATAAATGATCTGTTTTCCATTTTTTAAGGAACATCGTAATTTGTTGTTTACAAACTAACCTTCGAAATAAACATGTCAACATTGAAATGAGCGTTTCTAAATTGAATACTGGTGGACCCACCAGTAAAGCACCGGCGTGTGACGTCATTGTCAACAGTTCCACCATTGTTGCAATTCACCAAACCGTTTTATTGAATTAAAGAACAGGCCCATATTATGCGTCTCTTGTAACATATTATAGGTTATGATGGCTGAAGCAAAAGCAACCTTATCAACACCAAAGAAAGTTGGCGTGAAAGGAAAAATAATTCACAGCCAGGGAAGGGAAATCATTGCCAACGTATTAAAATTTATGAAGGAAGAAGCTGGAAATAATACTCCAACGATAGAGTTGTCTCACTACAAAGAGAGGTTACTTGCAGCAACTGGAATTTCCGACAGTACATACAGAAGTATTGTCAAGGAAGTTGGGGATATAGATGCAGGAGGAGTTACTTCTTTAGTAGTCCTGGCAAAAAACGAAGTCGCCCTAGTCCAAAAAGCACCCTTCGTACTGAAGAAAAAACAAACTATCCGTACTATTGTACACAATTTTTATATACATGAAAGAAGACGACCAACCATAAGAGGTACCAAAATATAATCTCCTTTCTGTTAATGTTTTTTTAATAGCATTATTTTATTTATTATAGGAATTTATGATAAAATTCTTGAAAATGGCATACCCTTCGAAGGTGGATTAACCACTCTCTCAAATGTTTTAAAAAAGATGGGATTTAGGTATGTACACATGCAGCAGATCAGTTTACGACAGCAAATTTATGTATTTATGTACTTGTAGATGGCAAAAAACTTCTGATAAACGGAAATTATTGATGGAAAGCTATGATATACGTGCTAAACGCATAAAATATCTACGCCAACTACAAGGTTACCTGCATGAAAGCAGGCCAATAGTATTTACAGATGAATCATACATTCACAGTTCCCATACACAGCCGAAGGAATGGTCAGATGATACAGTCTTAGGATTAAAGAAACCTATCTCCAAGGGCAGCCGTTTAATTATGGTGCACGCTGGTGGTAAAATGGGGTTTATAGATAACGGATTACTCATGTTTCGATCAGGTATTTTAAGATATTGTTTTAAAACTAGGGCATTAGTAAATTCTGTTTTTTTTTCTTAAAGGTACAAAATCAGGAGATTATCATGATGATATGAATGCTACCAATTTTTTAACATGGGTGACAAAACAGTTGGTCCCTAATCTTCCACCTAGAAGTGTTTTGGTGCTGGACAATGCATCGTATCACAATGTAAAGATCGAAAAAGACCCAACTTCTGGAACAAGAAAAGCTGAAATGATTGAGTGGTTAATGGCAAGGAATATATATTTTGACTCTACGTTTACAAAACCAGAGCTTTATGAACTAATAAAGAAAAATAAAACTGAGACACCACAATATAAATTAGATACATTACTGGCATCTTATGGACATAGTGTTCTAAGGTTGCCCCCGTACCATCCTGAATTAAACCCTATTGAGAAAATATGGGCTATTGTTAAAAACTGGGTTGCAGCTAGAAATGTTACTTTCAAGTTAGCCGATGTAGAGGCATTAGCCCGAAAAAAATTTGCTTGTATAACTTGTGAAGAGTGGGCATCTGTTTGCAATCATGTTGATAAAGTCGTAGCAGACTACTTGGAAAAAGAGCACCTGCTGGATAACATTACAGAAGAGCTGGAGTTTGTTGTAAATACTGGTGAATCAGATACCGATGAAGATCTGTATGATGATGACGATTCTGAAGATCATGCTAATAATTCGTTATTGTAATTTTTTGTATGCCTTCAATTTTTAATTATATGTTTTACCATATAATATAATTTACTACACATTGTAATTAATATTTTATTCCTGAATAAATAACAATAGCTATTTCGACGTACGTTTTAATTGTTAACAAATGTATATATTCTTGTTTACTATAAAATTTTCTTTCAATGCCAAGGAATTTGAATAAAATAATTTTGTATGTTTTAACCATAACTACGTTAGATGTAATTCAAAAACTTGGTTGTCATTAAACGATATGTTGCAAAATTCAGTCCAATATTTTTGCCTTTTGAGTCCATGTTCCATGTATATAATTCTGCAAATCAATAAGTATTTTATTATTATCTAATAAAAAACTTTCTTGAATCATTGAAATTCGCAATGTAATTATAATTACCTGTGATTTATATGAACACAAATGGTTTTGCAAATATTGATGTACCCATGTAATAATATAAATTACACAATATAATTACTACATATTTAAACTTATTACTCTTCTGCAGTAATTTCTATTATTGACGTGTATTTTTCTGTTAAATATTACTACCGCTGTACCTTTTATTAACTTAAAATACCTCCGCCACTGACAGCGTTAGTTCGCGTTATTCTCGTTGAAAATATGATGACGACATATGTATTTCTTATATTGAGACAACTCTACAACATATTGTTAAATACGTTATCGTTTATGTCCATATTATTAAGGTTAGGGATTTATGATTTTAAAATGTCACTAAATTAATCAAGTTCCAGGAAGTACCAACTTTACTTTTACGCACTCGTGCTTAACACGTTCACTGCCGCTAGCTCTTATAAGAGCCAACGCCGAGCTTGCATCAGTGCCGGTGGCTCTTAAAAGAGCCCCGGTGAAATGATGTTTTTATGCGGCATATTTTGAGTCGGCACGAGGCGTTGGGTGCGTAGGTTATGTCGGCACTAAGGATGGGTATTATTTTACAATTTATACCGTCGGTTACGATTTTTTGTTTTTAGATTGGTAGTAATATGTGTTTAAAAATGGCGGATAATAACGCTATGGCGGGGCCTTCTGATCCTAAAAAACCAAGGTTTAGTGTGAAAAAATACTATACAGATAGTGAATTAATTAAAATATTAGAAGATAGTGACTTTGACGACTTAGATTCTGTTGGCGGGGACTCTGATGGGGAATATTTGAGCGATTACGAGGAAGTGAATGACGAGGTGACCACCCAGGCAGTGAGCGATTTGTCTTCAGATAGTGATGAAGAAAATCCTACAGATGTTCCGACAGGTAATGCCGACAATAAAAAAACTATTATAGACTGGAAAGAAGATCCTACCGGTATGAATAGTTTACCTTTTTTAAAAATAGAGAGCTTGCTTATTCCACCAAATGGCAACTCTCTTATAGACTATTTTCGTCATATAATGACTGATGATTTTCTTCAAACGGTTATTGAGGAAACAAACGCAAATGCTGAACAATTTTTTTTATCTCGTACCACCAAAGAAAAGTCGCGTATATGTGATTGGAAAAACCTTACTTTAGATGAGTTATTAGTTTTTGTGGGGGTTTTCCTTCATATGGGAAATGTAAAGCTAAAACGTTTTCAGGATTACTGGAAAAAAGATTCCTTTTTCCACTGCAAAGCAATAGCCAATAGTATAAGTCGCAATCGCTTTCTAGTTCCAGAGGACAGGTTGTACAAAATCAGATCGGTTATTAACTTTTTTAACCAAAGAATGGCGGAAATTTATTATCCTTGCAAACAACTTTCCCTGGACGAGTCGATGGTGCTATGGAGAGGGCGTTTGTCATTCCGTCAGTACATTAAAAACAAAAAGCATAAATATGGGATAAAACTGTATATGATGACGACTCCACAAGATCTTATACAAAAGATTGCTGTGTATACTGGTATGCTTGATGAAATAGGAGGCCGAGAGCATGCTCAAAAAGTTGTGTTGCACTTGATGAAAGACAAATTAAACGTTGGACATCACCTATACATGGATAACTATTATAATAGTTTCGACCTGGCGAAGACCCTCTTGGATCAAGGAACCCATTGCACAGGGACATTAAGATTAGACAGAAAAAATTTACCCATAGACGTCAAAAACGTAAAACTTGCCAAGGGCAATACAATTTCCAGATATGCCGAAGGGGTAATGATTGGGAAATGGCGCGATAAAAGGGATGTAAGCTACTCAAGAGCACAAATTACTCAAACGAGATTTAGCTGATGGTAAAAAACAGATATCCAGGAAAAGATGCCAATCTTGTGCTAAGAACGGGAAGCGTACTTAAACTATTTACGAATGTTATACATGCCCAGGTGCTCCAGGCTTCCCAGCAAACAAGATTCAAATTTCGCGCAATTATTTTTAGTAACTTCAACGCTGAAACATGAAATGACCTATAAATTTGTTTCAGATTAATAGTTCTTTTTATACGATTATGTTGTAGTTACTAAAAATAATTGCGCGAAATTTGAATTTTGTTTGCTGGGTTCTGCTTGGAATGTAGTGACATTATTCACAGATAACTTTTTGTGTTTAAAAATTATATTTGCGTTCAACCAATAATTATTATTATATTTTCTATATTCTCCTTTGTAGTTTATGCAACAGGTTGTGTAGGGTCTTAGTTTATTTTTTTAACTGCATGACTTATTTGAAAAGTTTTTTTAGTTTTGTTTAAATTTTTAAATTTATGAATGCAATATTTTTTCTAGTTTTTTTAACTGTAGTTACCAACTTATTTTGTTTTAGTTTTATCAACCATGTTGTTTTTTTTTCCTAAACTTTAAATAAATATTTAATATTTTTGTTTTAATTTATTTATATTCAAGAAAAATATGTAATGAACAAATACCATTAAATTATCTAGCGACCCTTATAAGAGCCAATTGGCACACGGAGTGCATACTTAAGTATCAATGCCGCCGACTCTTAGAAGAGCCAAAACAAAAAAAAGAAAATTTTGAAAAAATTCCAAGAAATCATCTTTAACAATTGTCTTTAAGTCATTTTAACACCAAAATAACAACGCGTTGAAAGAGAAGAGGAATCGGCTCCTGGCTAAAACCAGCCGAAATTCAGTTGGCAGTGAACGTGTTAAAGTGACTTTTTTGTACTCGCCTATCAAAACCTGTCATTTCACGATTCGATTTGCGTGCGTAAAAAGTCACTTTAAGCACGAGTGCGTAAAAGTAAAGTTGGTACTTACTGGAACTTGATTAATTCAGTGACATTTTAAAATCATAAATCCCTAACCTGAATAATATATGGTCATAAACGATAACGTATTTAACAATATGTATTATTATTATAGTTCTCGTACAAAAAATATTGTACAAACTTCGTGCGTGAAACATTTCGCGAATTCGTGTCCATAAAGCGCTCGCCTTACGGCTCGCGCTTTAAACTGGTCACTCATTCGCGAAATATGATTTCACGCACTTGGTTCGTAAATAACTATTTACGCACGCAAATCGAATCGTGAAATGACAGGTTATGATAAACGAGTACAAAAAGTGGTTTTATAATTTGCCATAGTATTTGACATAACCACTGACATTCCTGTCATACAAACAGTTGACAATTTTACCTTTAATTTTACCTCCCACTACCTACCCCTATCAATAGGCTTTCACAGTTCAAGTTGTTATCCTGTATTCATACATACCTTAGAAAATAATTCAGTGTCGTTGAACCTGAGCTTGAATGTTACTAACTGTTTACTTCTAACTAGAGAGCTGAACCTACGTGTATGTATGTAGTTTAAATTACTAAGCAGTCGATATCGCGTGCTATTCCTTTAACTAGCACTTGTATTAAATTGTATACGCATTAAATTCTAGCGTATTTGCAATTAATATCCGCTTTAAATTACCTTATAGATCGTTTACATAACGACATGACATTGGGTATGAATTCAGTTCAAGTATAAATAAAGCCGGTAGCGTCGCTTTTCATGAATAATTTATTTTGACAATAATAACCGTGAATTAGCGAAGGATTCTATGCGGCTTCAGTTCTATATTTGGATTTGTGCCTTTCAGGCCGTTTCGCTATACCAACTAGCACTGTGGATAAATGTATTTCTTTAAAATATACATGCTTCGTGTTTGGATATGCACGTTGAGTAATCGAAATAGACCGTTGAACATGAAAATGTAATAAAATTTTAAAAGTTTAAATGAAGATAGCGGGAATATAGCGATAATTCCTTCAGCTTAAATTAGGTGATTACATGCGAGCTTTTGTTCCTTTGTTAGCGAGAATGACATCAACGTAATCTGAGTTTGAGAAAGTTTCTAGGGAGGATTATTACGTTTTTAATCACAGTTATATAAGTGCTGTACTATTTGAAAATCAATGCGCCCTGGGAAATTATAGTTTTATGCGATTAACGCAATTATTGCTTGCACGTATGTATGTATTATACAGTGGTAAATGCTATTATTTTAATATTAAATATAAAAGAATGTTATACGAAGTGCGATTTCTATACCGAGGTTCTACTAAAATAATGTCACTGCTTATTGGCACTGACATCATTGTGACTCAATTATGACTAGCGTCCATCAGGCTGCTTAGTGCATTTAACGATGAATATGTCTACTGTAGATAGTCTAATCTCTGCACGCATGATTATATCTGTAATAAAATGTTCAACTCTGTCAAACTGTATTTACATTGTCTTGGTTTTATACTAGTAAAATAATTGTAATCCCAAATATATTTCCACTTTTAGGTCAAATAAAATAGCAATTAATTAAGTACCAATTTATTGCAGAACATAAGTTGTTATGTTTTTGTTTACAAAACTTTTTCAGTGGAAGAAATTGTCATTCAATATGTATCAAATTCTAATATCTTGATAGAAACCCATCTGTAGTAATATTGATGTTGTTTTTCGACCGTTTTTTTAAATCAATAAAACTAAAAACTAGACGTATAATCCAAAGTTGTTTTTAAAAAATATAGTTCCTGACGAAGTCACAGAGTGTGACGAAATATTGAAAATATAGATTTATTTTAGGTCCAGTATATAGTTGTATTAGCTGCATAATGGCGGATCGATCACGCTACTTAAGCGAGTTTGAGCGAGGAATTGTAGTGGGGATGCATATGGCGGGTGTATCCTTCCGTGAGATTGCGCGCCGTCTTGAGCTGTCGTTGCCGGCTGCGCAACGGGCATGGCGAGAATGGACTGAGGTAGGACGTACGCGCCTTCAGTCGCGAGCGGGATGGCCTCGCGCGACCACAGTACGCGAGGGCGGCGCCCTTCTACTCAGCGCTGCAACGTCGTGTACGTCCTCCTCAAGGCAACTTGAAGCTGTTTGGCTAGTAGGAAGGGAAGGCGCACTCACTACGCGAACTGTGCGGGGGCGTTTGGTAGACTGGGACCGTGCCGTGCGTTGGAGCGGCTTCCACTCCCGGACACCGCCGCACATGCTACCACATATGGAGGACGTACACGTCTACTGCGTGTACAGCAGACGATGACGGGTCGCCGATATGTAGATGAGGTGCTACGGTCCGTTCTGCTTCCCTACGTTCGGCGGCGCCCACGTGTGCTACACATGCACGACAACGCTCGACCGCACGTCGCGCGTGTTGTACAGGCCTTTGTGGAAGAGCACAGTATACCTATGCTTCCATGGCCAACTCGTTCTTCGGATCTGAATCCGATCGAACATGTCTGGGATATGGTCGGTCGGAGATTTCGACGTTATCTGGCGCCTCCTCTGAGCAGCTATGGAGGCTAGTTGAAGCGGCATGGTTGGCCGTCGGGTAGCAATGGTACGCGTCGTTCGCGGGGAATACTCCCGCTATTGATGAATCCCCTACCAGCAGGGTTGCGGCGCACTCCGCACGAAGGTAAGTGATCCTAGTTTAGTACTACTTCTATACCAAATCTCATTGCGCTAGAACCACGCGTTCAGATTATACAGGGTGTGCTCTTCAATTATTTCCAGCAGTGTATTTTCGAAATCAATTGTTATGTGTGACAGTGTATTGGTGATTATAAAGTCGTTTCTTTCAATATTTATTTTTTAAATTCGTCTTTTATTGTCTGGCTTAAGTTGTCATAATGTGGTACATATATTGATTTGATTTTGTGCCAGTGTTATATCTTTTATCTTTCTTTCTTTATTAATTTATTATAGAAGTCTTTTGTGTAACTATTTTTTTTCTAATATTGATCTAATTTTGCTTAATGTTGTTGTTAGTGTACACGTAACGACCACTTGCTTTTTGTTATTTTGATCATAATTGAAGTTTGAATCGTGATTCGTTTTCTTATATTGTCTGTTTCGACAACAAACAGTTGTTGTGGATTATTTTCACATTGAAAAAATTTATGAATTTTGATTTTCTTTTTTCAAATGTAAATTTTGGTCTATCGTATAAGTCAAATACGTGTACAACATCAATTTTACCAACTGGTATGCAGCATATACAATTTAATTTATGTACTACATCTTGCTCTTAGTCTTCCATTACTAAATTTAGTATTAAAAATATGTATATTTTGTCATTATATTGAAAATCAGTTGAACTTAAGCAACAGCATGTAAACATGCAGCTAACATGAATTAATTTTTCGGTAAATTTCTACAATTTTTTATTGAATTCCATTTTTTGTTTATATTACTTACAGCACTTGTTAGTGATAAATCCATACGGATATTTGTAAATAAAGACACTACCTACGTCTAAACTAATAATTTCGTGATTATACGGTATGGATTTTTTATTCATAAAATTAAAAAATACCCACGAATTGTTTACGGTATATTGCGTATTTTCTAAGATACCTAGTACATACTAAAAATTTTGGATAAAAATTTTTGATAAATGGTATGTTGTTGATCGTATGTATACAGTTGGTCGCCGTCATGGAATGTGCCGGTTCAGCGGAGACTATTGCGGACGCGACCTTAGCCCTCATACGTCGCGCCTGCGACGCCTCTATGCCGCACAGAAAGATATACAACAGAAGATCTGCGTATTGGTGGAACGACGAGATCGCGATCCTCCGGAAACAATGCTTACAGCTTAGGCGGAGAATAACCAGAGTGAGACGACGAGATCCGAACGCGGCAGAACTAGAGTCCGAGGACTTTAGGAACGCCAAGAGAGATCTCAAGAACGCCATCTACAGGAGCAAGAAACGTAAGTGGGAGGAGCTGCGGCAGGACGTTGACAACGACCCATGGGGCCTTGGGTACAAGATCGTCATGCAGAAGCTTACGACGAAGACGGCGAATCCAGTCCTCGAACGAGATCGGATGCGAAACATCGTTGACACGTTGTTCCCTACCCATCCGGAGAGAACTGCGGAAATGCAGGACGAGCAATTGAACGACATCCCACTTTTAGGGGAGATGAACTGTCAAGAGCGGCGAACTCCCTACAAAACCGCAAGGCACCTGGACCCGACGGAATTCCGACTGAAGCTCTCAAGATTGTGGCGCGCGTCTGCCCAGATCTGCTTCTGCACATGTACAACTGTTGTTTAACAGAAGGAGCGTTCTGCAAGAGATGGAAGGTACAGCGACTAGTGCTGCTAAGCAAAGGCAAGGGCGACCCGACCACGGCATCGGCATACAGACCGCTATGTATGCTGGACACGGCTGAAAGCTACTAGAAAGACTGCTCAAGACACGACTGGAGAGCAGCATAGACGACGCGGGAGGCGCTCACACGACAACGTTGGCAAGAGCGCTGGCAGAACGACACGAGAGGACGGTGGACGGCCAGACTCATCCGCAACATCACGGAGTGGATGAACCGAGACCACGGCGAGATAAACTACTACCTCACCCAGTTTTTCAGCGGACACGGGTATTTCAACGCATACCTGGCTCGAATGGGTAAAGCAGAGAACGCGACATGTCAGTATCACGACTCTGCGGAAGATGATGCTCACCACACCTTCTTCGAATGCGAGAGGTGGAGTGACTACAGAGACGCGCTACAACACGAAGTAGGACCTCTAACGCCGGATAACGTCGTGCAAACGATGCTGTCCGGACACGACCACTGGCAGAAGATCGCCACGTTCGTCGAGAAGGTGCTGAAAGAGAAGAAGAGAGAGACCCAAGCAATGGAGGCAGCCGACCGAGGCTAACTACGAGGTGCCATCCTGAAGTAATGCGACCAGCGGTTCCGGGATGGATTCTACACCTGACAAAGTGAGGTTTTTTAGTGGGTGCGAGCCCCACACACTGGGGACGGGTCTCGTCCCTGATGGTGCGTTAAGGCATTTTTCCTCACTTTAAAAAAAATGTATACAATTGGTCATAAGGAAACATTGGTTTTATGAATTTTAGGGATACTGTAAATTCACGGAGTTTTCGAATTTGTTATTTTTACATTTTTAGAAATCGACTCGTCTATACCTACAGGGTGTCCCAGCTGACACGGTTTCTTTGATAATTTGTTTATTTTACAGTATAGAGAAAAAAGTTTTACATAAAAGTTGCTCCTATTTAAACGACGCATAGCTAGAAAATATTAATATACAGGCTGTCCCAATTACTCACTGACATTCTTGTCATATAAATAGCTGACAATCCTAAAATGGATACTTTGAATACCTCCCACTACCTTCTCCTATCAATAGGCTTTCGTAGTTCAAGTTGTTATCCTGTATACGTATTACTTACTCTTTTAAAATTTATGTATATTGTATTTCTTAGAAGGCTTGTAATAAGATACTTCAACGATTGAACAGACTTTTAGAATTTCCACAAAGATACCGCTGAATATCATTAAAAGAATGTGTACAATTAAAATATGTATTTATAATTGTTAAGAAAACATTCCCTGCAGAGGATTTTGCGGCTGTTAGCGAATTTAAATGCAAAGAGACAACATAATCCCCGTCTAAATGTAGTAGAGGCACTGCATGTGAAGTCCAAGGAAGCTAAGCTACAGCTAAATCATCGCTTTGATAGAAATAATTTTGCAGCAGCTGCGATTCATACATGTTGTAAAAATATTTTATGCGTGTACCGTGCAAATGGCGACTACCGTCATCAAAATTTGGTAGACGACTGATTTGTGGCAGATTATGCATTCGCTTTCAACGTATTTAGCACGTTAAGATTCAGTTCTCGTTATATACATATGTTACACTCAATAGTCGAATTCGGACAATATCCGAAAAAAATGCAAAACTAGTTGTGAACAAGAAAAGTGTCCCGTACCCCAAATTTCATTTTTAAACGGCTATTGAGCATGGTAAAATGAGCAGAACTAGGTTGATGCATTTTACAATAAGCAGAACTAGTTTTGTGAGATTTATAAGATAATATAGCATTTTATCACCTAGATAGAAATAGTAACTACAGGTTAGACTGACTAATTGCACTTTATTTGTTGTAAAAAGAAATACAAACATAGCAAACAAAGGAACCTTATAATAAACAGAACAAAAAAATAAACTTTATTTAAAAAAATCTGCAAAACGACATATTTGCACTTCGTTTATTTGTTCGAACATGAACTTGAATAATGGTATTTAGAATACGAAAACGTAACAGAAATAATCAAAATTCAGTAAATTAACATGGCGTGCAGTTACAACTTTGCGATAAAGCAAATGAATCATTTGATTGAAAAAAAATTGCTTTGTATAGCGTTTGTGTTATAAATTTTGAAATGTCTATGATTAAGGGCAGATGGAAAGTAGCAATAGATACGTCACCTGGTGCTGACACTATGAAAGTGCAGATTTTTTTAATTATCTGGAATTGAAAATATACGAACAAATATTACAACTCCAGCCATATAGAGAACTAGTGAGATTATTAAACAGCTGAAGACACAAGACGGTGTAATCGACTGCAAATTTTATAGCTGAGTGAAGTATGAACTATACACTGTAACTTAAAATGTATGGAATGTAGCAAACGTATTAATACACATTTACCAACACAATTTATCAACGACATTTACGATAACGGCATAAGATAAAGTTGATTACAACAAATAACCTCCTACGTTTACATTTGAAAAGGTCGTGAACTTTGTATTGTCAATGTCTAAATGTAAAAATAAACAACTACAGGACACTGGGATTAAAATATATTCTGTAAACAAACTAAAATCACAGAAGATATGGAATAATACTAATTCAAAAAGCAATTATAAATACAAAAATCGTCGATACCGCTTTAGAAGAATGCTTTGCAAAAAGTAAAACATGCTAGAAAATGTGGAGTTGTAAGTCACATAGCTCAATAAGTTTCTCTGAAGAGAATAAAAGTTAATCAGTCGTGAATAGTTATTGACACAAAGTTTAAACTACAAAAGTCAAATATACGTCGAAGAAAATATAGATGATTCGGATTTTCGGACGCAATTAACGCTCTACATATTTACAAGACAAACGATATTAATACAGAGAATATTGTATTGAAATTAAAAATCGACACCTACGTAATTGAGATGGAATTAGATACGGTAGCAGCAATCATTTCAATGTCCTCAAATACATTTAAGCAAATATGCGCTGGAAAAACACAAAAACCTATATGCATGAAATTGAAAACGTATACAGGCGAAATTATTGAACTAGTAGGTGTGGTTGTGGTTTTAGTTCAATACGAAAATTATGAATGGCAAAGTTAATGCTATTTTTGAAAGAAGATAGGTAAAGAAATTTAAAATAGATAGTGCAAAAATCAAATACATATCTATAGACCATAGAAGAAGTTCTAGTAGGAAATATCAAGACCGTTTACAAGAAGGAGTAGGAAAGGTACCTATGTAATTATAAAGGTGGTATTGAATTGGTGTTATGATTATACTGAAATTCAACCGAGAATGAAATATCTGAAGGTTAAGGAAATTATTGATTGAGGATTGAGCATTTGGACTGCAGTGAATAAGTCTTTTTCGGTTACAAAAAGAACATTCATATTCAATAAATACATTCAGAGCCATAATTATCCGGTTGCGACAGTTGGAGATATCTGCAACAATTTGGCGTTACTTGAAAACCAAACTTTAGCTTTTATAAGTAGTCATTAATCTCATAACTAAAACAATATGATGCAGAATGAAACGAACACCTGATACGGTAACCCACACATTGTGTTGTGTGATATTCCATCCCTAAGCATACTGTTATATCGAAAAGAAATGCAAAGGAAGAATATTAAATGCTGGATAGTGACAATCTTGTAATCATTCTAAAATGAACCAAACAGTTGAATGAAATTGGTTCAGTGGATCATAAAGAATCATAGTTGTCACATTACGGCACAAGTGAAACTACTCAAAAATCTTGTCGTTCACAGTTCTGTGAAATACTATCTAATTGTAATTAGGAAAATCGAAACAGGTATATGTTTAACTTTGCTAATTTAAGGAGAATTTTAGACGAATGTCATCGAGTAAAATCCACGACAACTTGAACTACGAAAGGCTATTGATAGGAGAGGGTGGTGGAGTTAAAATTAAATGTATCCATTTTACAATTGTCAACTTTTTATATGACAGGAATGTCAGTGGTTATGTCAAATATTTTCCGAACAATCAAACTTTAACCTAATGCAATACCCAGTTAATGAAAAAGTGCAAATTATAATAGTTATTTACGAACCAAGTGAAATCATATTTCGCGAATGAGTGACCAGTTTAAAGCGCGAGCCGGAGGCGAGCGCTTTATGGACACGAATTCGCGAAATGTTTCACGCACGAAGTTTGTACAATATTTTTTGTACGAGAACTATAATAATAATACATATTGTTAAATACGTTATTGTTTATGACCATATATTATTCAGGTTAGGGATTTATGATTTTAAAATGTCACTGAATTAATCAAGTTCCAGTAAGTACCAACTTTACTTTTTAGGCACTCGTGCTTAAAGTGACTTTTTACGCACGCAAATCGAATCGTGAAATGACAGGTTTTGATAGGCGAGTACAAAATTAGTATATTATGACACTAGTGCATAATCAGGCTTTTAAAGCACGAGTAACGAGTTTAAAGCCACGACGCAAAGCGGAGTGGCTTTAACGTTACGAGTGCTTTAATAGTCATTTACGAACCAAGTGCGTGAAATCATATTTCGCGAATGAGTGACCAGTTTAAAGCGCGAGCCGTAAGGCGAGCGCTTTATGGACACGAATTCGCGAAATGTTTCACGCACGAAGTTTGTACAATATTTTTTGTTCGAGAACTATAATAATAATACATATTGTTAAATACGTTATCGTTTATGACCATATATTATTCAGGTTAGGGATTTATGATTTTAAAATGTCACTGAATTAATCAAGTTCCAGTAAGTACCAACTTTACTTTTACGCACTCGTGCTTAAAGTGACTTTTTACGCACGCAAATCGAATCGTGAAATGACAGGTTTTGATAGGCGAGTACAAAAAAGTGCACGAGTGTCATACGATATTTTTTAGTATAAATGCAACAATAATTTTAATTAGAAGAAATCAAATCAATAATTTCAATACATGACATGTACCTATATGTCATTTGACATTTCCTGACATTTCACTGGACTATTAAACGCTTAGCATTGGCTGTTACCAAGCAACCTTTATACGCACGCCGTGCGATAAAGGCCCGATTATGCACGCTTATGAGTGTGTTTTGATTGGTTTATGATGCATGCATACTAAAAAATGGTTTTTTGTACTCGCTACAAAAATATTGTATTAGATTCGTGCGTGAAACATTTCGCGAATTCGTGTCCATAAACTGGTCACTCATTCGCGAAATATGATTTCACGCACTTGGTTCGTAAATAACTATTATAATGTACAGTAATTCACATAACCACTGACATTCCTGTCATACAAATAGTTGACAATACTAAAATGGATACATTTAATTTTACCCCCCACTATCTTCTCCTATCAATAGGCTTTCGTAGTTCAAGTTGTTATCCTGTATAAACTTACATTTTTAATATCATATAGCCTTTAAATGTGTTCCACAAATTTTAAGTTATTTTAGAACGTATACATAATCTTAAGATTTAAATATTATAATTAATATAGATTGTCGCGATTCTTTTAAGTAGATACTTGTTTCATCATCAGATCGCGTTAATACAGAAAATAAAAAAAATTATCTTATAGAAGACAATCGTAATTAATAATTATTTAAATAAGAACACTAATGAACAAGATAGTAAAAGTTTCCAAAACATCATTTTGATAATGAAAGAGTAACATGATATAACAACTATTTTAATCAAAAATTAAACAACTGTATTCGTACACTTTGAACTCATAGTAATAATGGAATAACGAATGGAATATTCTCTCAAACTCAGACGACTTCAAAGATTCAATAAATGCTGTCCAGAAAATTAGTATCTGCTGCAAAGATATTCCTATTGTATAAAATTACTAGAAGTCTGTGAATATTTTAACAAAAAATTCCTTCGATTTTACGAACTTTATTCCATTCTTTACAACTTTACCGTATATAGCAGTTTACTCCTTTTTTATCGTTTCACTAGAATTACACATAAAAGACTTTATTATTGTAAATGCTTAGAATTAAACGTAATCTAGAAGAAACAATTTAATTACATAATTCAATTAGCACGAAAAGGATCTCTTAGATCCTTTAACTTTAATTTTAATCCAGACAATTCATTCGTTTGTAGGAATGCGTTCTAGAAAATACATAAGAAACTTTACCTATTATATACATTTCTTCGGAATTGTTACTTCAAACGATATTTCACAGCGAACGTCTTCGGTTCCTTACATAGCTGGGTATTAATAGCTTTGGTGCGCCAAGCGATGTCTATACCAAAATTGACGTGACTCGTTGATCCGTAACCATGATTTACTGTACATAGTTCAAGTTTCTAGTTAGCGACTTGATTGATTTATTGGACCCCGTGTCCCTTCCAACTGTTTCTACGGTTGAATGAGCGTGTTACCGAGCGTCGCTATAAACAAAAGTCTTTCGTGTAGACATTACCCCTAATAATTTATAGATATGGATGGAGGGATTCAGTAATTGTTCTTACATTTTCTTTATAAATCCATATATCGATTTTTATTTATAACAGTTGAAAGTAATGTATTTCTATGAAGATACAATTTCGTTTTCTCTTAATATATATTTCTTTTTAGTGATATTACGGACAAATTAACATTAGCTTTAACTAAATGTTGCACTTGACTGCTATAAAGTTTCCTTTAATATCTTGTTCGTTGGTTCGTGACGCCGCAACAAAATCTACTTTCCGCAGATTGAACTTATTTATAAGCAATTAAGTTTTTAAACATCCTGGATAATGTTACAGAGAAGAACTTCAAATGTTGTGTAACTACAATATCAGCTGTGCGTATGCAAAATTTTATTCGTCTCTTTCAGTTCTACGTGACATAATATCACTATAAAGCACGATCGTTATCTGTGACTTTTTTCTTTAATTCGCAAATAACTCAGAAGGAATGGTATTTAGGTATAGGGTATGGTGCATGAAATATGTGTAAAATTTATCATAAAAGCTAAATTTGTAATTTATTTTATAGCATGCTATTTAAAATCGAAGTTGATGCCCACTTCCGGTTAACCGAAAATGACATTTATTCAAAAATATTTTAACGTGATAGTTCATATTCAACCATATCCAACTACAAAATTTTGTTTTAAAATTTCGTTCCGTTTGTATAATACTTGTAATAGGCCATTTCACCAATCACCCTGTATATATACAGGGTGTAACAATAGTGCGATATTCTTCCATATCTCCTTTGTTATGCAAAGTACAGCAAATATTTAAATATAAAAGTTGTTCAGTTTTATGAAACTTATATTGTAAAATTATTCCACGATATACAGGGTGTTTAGTTTGCCCGTAACCACCAGTAACTTTACATTTTTAAATGGAACACCCTATATACGATCACATTTTTGAATTCCCTGAGGAAGTTTAAGGCAACTTTATACAGGATCATATTCAATTATTTTCATTATTATTATTAATTTGCCGATGGCCGCAGTGGTTAGGCGGCTGACTATTGTCGTGAGAGGACGATAGGTGCCGGGGTTCAATTCTGGAGGGACGGTGACATTTTTTCAGAGAGTTTAATCCCGGATCGACTTGCCATTCGCTGTTGGGAGCAAAGTGATTAACAGCGCGGCATCATAAAAGGCGATATGATGCTGTCACAAAGCCATTTAAACACAACTTACACACACTAAACTACACCGCAAGAGTTGCAGTGATAGCCAGACAAGTAATACAGCTTATGGAGTCACTGCAACTAAGCACCCACCACACATTAAAAAAAAAAAAATAAATTTTTCAAGATATTGGTATTTGTTTAAAAATTTTGACATTTTGCTTTCCTCAGAACAATGCCATTATTTCGGTAACGAAAAAATGTAACATTATGAATCATGACATAACGTTAGAAGCATCTTCCGTGATGACAATAAACAGATGTAGACTTAAATACGTTGTACAGAGTGTTCTAGAAATCAGTGTCTTTTTGAAACAATTGAAATGCGAAAATCTTCATTTTTCAAATTGAAACACTATATTTTTATGGGTTAATTGAAAGCGAAATTTAATTATCTATTAATTTGAATAAAGTATGTATTTAGTTAAAATTAATGGTTTTAGAGATATTTCAAATTATTTGATATTTCTGTATGTTGCTTTGTAAGTGCGCTCTTTAAAAGAAACTTTAGAGACCAAATATGAAATAAAAAATTTGAAAATTGAACTTTTTTACTATTTGTCTGCTGTGCTGACATTTTTGTAAATTTACGTGCATTTTAAATTGGTAGTTATATTTAAAATATGAAGGTACATTAACGTAATGGATATGAAGTATTTCATAGAAACGTCAGAACGTGTGTAGCAGTACCAGTGTTAGTATGGAATTTACAAAAGACGAGCTAATTCAAATGGATCTATATTTGGAGAATGAACGGAACTACTGCTTGTATCGTGGATTTATCAAACATGTTATCCAAATCGAAGACATCCAGCTTTTGGAAGACTTCGGG
>CM043018.1:57534344-57598322 GCA_023690525.1 Holotrichia oblita
AGAAAATAAGAGCCAAAACAAAAGTGACAATGCATTCTGTGGATGTTTACACGAGTTACGACCTAAGTGCTCCCGTCAACAAAATTATTTGGTCAAGCAGACAAATGCAGCCTTCTATTCCGCAACTTTATATGTCGGAACTACCAATTAACGGAAAAAAAAACTTTTTTATATTTATCTAAAAAATTGTTATAAAAAGCTTACGCCGAATACTTCTTATTCAAGTGCAAGTGACGAACTTCCTGATACTGGCATAAGACAGTCTAAATGAAGGCATGTTTTATACCGCACCAATATTAGCAAGTATTATTTTTTGGATAACAATTATTTTTCCATTATTTTGTTGTTTTGCCTACGAGGCATACACCTATAGTATAATAATACTCACTGATAAAAATAAAAAAGCGTGTCGGCTTAAACACCATTTATTAACAATGTGGTTTTAGGGACAGGCGGCTTAAACGCCAATGAAGAAAAAGGCGTAAGAGCCAAAACAAAAATACGAAAAAACGTAAGCGACAAAAGACATAACAAAAACTAGCCTATACATTAGTAATGCTTTCTATTAATAAGAAAAGCATAAATTATTATACTACTAGTTAAACTAAATTCGACTTCATTTATCCTATTAAAGGACCAAAAATCATTTATTGCGTCTCCTTATTGAAACCGCTTACGCCTTTTTGTCATGACGCCGTCGATATATACCGGGTGTAACAATAGTGCGATTTTTCCATATCTCCTTTCTTATAAAATACAGCAAATATTTAAATACAAAAGTTGTTTAGTTTAGAAATTTATATTGCCCTATAACCACCAACAACTTTACATTTTTTAAATAGAACACCCTATATGTGATCACATTTTTGAATTCCCTGAGGAATTTTAAGGCAACTTTATATAGGATCATATTCAACTATTTTCATTAGTTTACAAGATATTGGTATTTGTATAAAAATTTTGACATTTTGCTCTCTTCAGAACAATGCCATTATTTCGGTAACGGAAAAATGTAACATTATGAAACTTGACACAACGTTGAAGCATCTTCTGTGATGACAATAAACAGATGTAGTCTTAAATACGTTATACAGAGTGTTCTAGAAATCAGTGTCTTTTTGAAACAATTGAAATGCGAAAATCTTCATTTTTTCAAATTGAAACACATTTTTATGGGTTAGTTGAAAGCGAAATTTAATTATCCATTAATTTGAATAAAGCATGTATGTAGTTAAAATTAATGGTTTTAGAGATATTTCAAATTATTTGATATTTCTGTATGTTGCTATGTAGGTGCGCTCTTTAAAAGAAACTTTAGAGACCAAATATGAAATAAAAAATTTGAAAATTGAACTTTCTTTACTATTTGTCTGCTGTGCTGACATTTTTGTAAATCTACGTGCGTTTTAAATTGGTAGTTATATTTAAAATATGAAGGTATGTTAACGTAATGGATATGAAGTAGGCTTTTTACAGGTTAGTTGAAATCGAAATTTTATTATGTATTAGTTTGAATAAATCATGTATTAAGAGGAAGAATGTCTAGAAAATCTTCTAATTCATTCTTTAGAAAAGCTAGATAATTTTTCCCGTTAACTGTACCGTTAAAGAAATATGGACCAAGTAACCGGTTGCCTACTATTCCTCCCCATGCATTCAAAGACCAACGATGTTGATAATCCACGGTTTTTATAAAATGAGGGATTTTCGCGATGATGTGTCTATTAACGTAACCGTTTTTATGAAAAGTCGCTTCGTCCGTGAATAAAATAAAATTATGAAAACCTGGTTCTTCCGTTCTTTATTTAAAATCCATCGACAAAAGTTGAGACGGCTTTCAAAATCATTCTCAGACAATTCTTGTAGATAATGTATATGGTAGCCATGAAATCTATGCTGACGTAAAATCAGTGAAGCCGACATATGGATTATTCCTAATTGTGATCTAATTTTTCTTGTACTGGTATGGGGATCCTCGAATGCCATAGCCACTACTGCAAATTGACTATTTTCATTCCCAACTGGTTTGGCACGTTCTTCCTTTTTATATTCTAGATGCCCAGTTGCTTCAAATCGATCCCGAAGTCTTCCAAAAGCTGGATGTCTTCGATTTGGATAACGTATTTGATAAATCCGCGATGCAAGCAATGGATTTCGTTCACATTCTCCCAGAATATAGATCATTTGAATTAGCTCGTCTTTTGTGAATTCCATACTAACACTGGTACTGCTACACGTTCTGACGTTTCTATGAAACTACTTCATATCCATTACGTTAATGTACCTTCATATTTTAAATATAACTACCAATTTAAAATGCACATAAATTTACAAAAATGTCAGCACAGCAGACAAATAGTAAAGAAAGTTCAATTTTCAAATTTTTATTTCATATTTGGTCTCTAAAGTTTCTTTTAAAGGGCGCACTTACAAAGCAACATACAGAAATATCAAATAATTTGAAATATCTCTAAAACCATTAATTTTAACTAAATACATACTTTATTCAAATTAATAGATAATTAAATTTCGCTTTCAATTAACCCATAAAAATATAGTGTTTCAATTTGAAAAAATGAAGATTTTCGCATTTCAATTGTTTCAAAAAGACACTGATTTCTAGAACACTCTGTACAACGTATTTAAGTCTACATCTGTTTATTGTCATCACGGAAGATGCTTCTAACGTTATGTCATGATTCATAATGTTACATTTTTTACGTTACCGAAATAATGGCATTGTTCCGTGAGGAGAGCAAAATTGTCTTTGTGAAAATTTTTAAACAAATACCAAAAAATGAAAAATAATGAAAATAATTAAATATGATCCTGTATAAAGTTGCGTTAAAATTCCTCAGGGAATTCAAAAATGTGATCGTATATAGGGTGTTCCATTTAAAAATGTAAAGTTACTGGTGGTTACGGGCAAACTAAACACCCTGTATATCGTGGAATAATTTTACAATATAAGTTTCATAAAACTGAACAACTTTTATATTTAAATATTTGCTGTACTTTGCATAACAAAGGAGATATGGAAGAATATCGCACTATTGTTACACCCTGTATATATACAGGGTGATTGGTGAGAATGGCCTATTACAAGTATTATACAAACGGAACGAAATTTTAAAACAAAATTTTGTAGTTGGATATGGTTGAATATGAACTATCACGTTAAAATATTTTTGAATAAATGTCATTTCGGTTAACCGGAAGTGGGCATCAACTTCGATTTTTTAAATAGCATGCTATAAAAATAAATTACAAATTTAGCTTTTATCATAAATCTTACACATATTTCATGTACCATACCCTATACTAAATACCATTCCTTCTGAGTTATTTGCAATTAAAGAAAAAAAGCCACAGATATCGATCGCGCTTTATAGTGATATTATGTCACGTAGAACTGAAAGAGACGAATAAAATTTTGCATACGCACAGCTGATATTGTGTAGTTACACAACATTTGAAGTTCTTCTCTGTAACATTATACAGGATGTTTAAAAACTTAATTGCTTATAAATAAGTTCAATCTGCGGAAAGTAGATTTTGTTGCGGCGTCACGAACCAACGAACAAGATATTAAAGGAAACTTTATAGCAGTCAAGTGCAACATTTAGTTAAAGCTAATGTTAATTTGTCCGTAATATCACTAAAAAAGAAATATATATTAAGAGAAAACGAAATTGTATCTTCATAGAAATACATTACTTTCAACTGTTATAAATAAAAATCGATATATGGATTTATAAAGAAAATGTAAGAACAATTACTGAATCCCTCCATCCATATCTATAAATTATTAGGGGGTAATGTCTACACGAAAGACTTTTGTTTATAGCGACGCTCGGTAACACGCTCATTCAACCGTAGAAACAGTTGGAAGCGGACACGGCGTCCAATAAATCAATCAAGTCGCTAACTAGAAACTTGAACTATGTACAGTAAATCATGGTTACGGATCAACGAGTCACGTCAATTTTGGTATAGACATCGCTTGGCGCACCAAAGCTATTAATACCCAGCTATGTAAGGAACCGAAGACGTTCGCTGTGAAATATCGTTTGAAGTAACAATTCCGAAGAAATGTATATAATAGGTAAAGTTTCTTATGTATTTTCTAGAACGCATTCCTACAAACGAATGAATTGTCTGGATTAAAATTAAAAGTTAAAGGATCTAAGAGATCCTTTTCGTGCTAATTGAATTATGTAATTAAATTGTTTTCTTCTAGATTACGTTTAATTCTAAGCATTTACAATAATAACGTCTTTTATGTGTAATTCTAGTGAAACGATAAAAAAGGAGTAAACTGCTATATACGGTAAAGTTGTAAAGAATTGAATAAAGTTCGTAAAATCGAAGGAATTTTTTGTTAAAATATTCAAAGACTTCTAGTAATTTTATACAATAGGAATATCTTTGCAGCAGATACTAATTTTCTGGACAGCGTTTATTGAATCTTTGAAGTCGTCTGAGTTTGAGAAATATTCCATTCGTTATTCCATTATTACTATGAGTTCAAAGTGTACGAAAGAATACAGTTGTTTAATTTTTGATTAAAATAGTTGTTATATCATGTTACTCTTTCATTATCAAAATGATGTTTTGGAAACTTTTACTATCATGTTCATTAGTGTTCTTATTTAAATAATTATTAATTACGATTGTTTTCTATAAGATAATTTTTTTTATTTTCTGTATTAACGCGATCTGATGATGAAACAGGTATCTACTTAAAAGAATCGCGACAATCTATATTAATTATAATATTTAAATCTTAAGATTATGTATACGTTCTAAAATAACTTAAAATTTGTGGAACACATTTAAAGGCTATATGATATTAAAAATGTAAGTTTATACAGGATAACAACTTGAACTACGAAAGCCTATTGATAGGAGAAGGTAGTGGGGGATAAAATTAAATGTATCCATTTTAGTATTGTCAACTATTTGTATGACAGGAATGTCAGTGGTTATGTGAATTACTGTACATTATAATAGTTATTTACGAACCAAGTGCGTGAAATCATATTTCGCTAATGAGTGACCAGTTTATGGACACGAATTCGCGAAATGTTTCACGCACGAAGTTTGTACAATATTTTTTGTAGCGAGTACAAAAAACCATTTTTTAGTATGCATGCATCATAAACCAATCAAAACACACTCATAAGCGTGCATAATCGGGCCTTTATCGCACGGCGTGCGTATAAAGGTTGCTTGGTAACAGCCAATGCTAAGCGTTTAATAGTCCAGTGAAATGTCAGGAAATGTCAAATGACATATAGGTACATGTCATGTATTGAAATTATTGATTTGATTTCTTCTAATTAAAATTATTGTTGCATTTATACTAAAAAATATCGTATGACACTCGTGCATAATTAGCTTTTTTGTACTCGCCTATCAAAACCTGTCATTTCACGATTCGAATGGCGTGCGTAAAAAGTCACTTTAAGCACGAGTGCGTAAAAGTAAAGTTGGTACTTACTGGAACTTGATTAATTCAGTGACATTTTAAAATCATAAATCCCTAACCTGAATAATATATGGTCATAAATGATAACGTATTTAACAATATGTATTATTATTATAGTTCTCGAACAAAAAATATTGTACAAACTTCGTGCGTGAAACATTTCGCGAATTCGTGTCCATAAAGCGCTCGCCTCCGGCTCGCGCTTTAAACTGGTCACTCATTCGCGAAATATGATTTCACGCACTTGGTTCGTAAATAACTATTAAAGCACTCGTAACGTTAAAGCCACTCCGCTTTGCGTCGTGGCTTTAAACTCGTTACTCGTGCTTTAAAAGCCTGATTATGCACTAGTGTCATAATATACTAATTTTGTACTCGCCTATCAAAACCTGTCATTTCACGATTCGATTTGCGTGCGTAAAAAGTCACTTTAAGCACGAGTGCCTAAAAGTAAAGTTGGTACTTACTGGAACTTGATTAATTCAGTGACATTTTAAAATCATAAATCCTAACCTGAATAATATATGGTCATAAACAATAACGTATTTAACAATATGTATTATTATTATAGTTCTCGTACAAAAAATATTGTACAAACTTCGTGCGTGAAACATTTCGCGAATTCTGTCCATAAAGCGCTCGCCTCCGGCTCGCGCTTTAAACTGGTCACTCATTCGCGAAATATGATTTCACGCACTTGGTTCGTAAATAACTATTATAATTTGCACTTTTTCATTAACTGGGTATGCATTAGGTTAAAGTTTGATTGTTCGGAAAATATTTGACATAACCACTGACATTCCTGTCATATAAAAAGTTGACAATTGTAAAATGGATACATTTAATTTTAACTCCACCACCCTCTCCTATCAATAGCCTTTCGTAGTTCAAGTTGTCGTGGATTTTACTCGATGACATTCGTCTAAAATTCTCCTTAAATTAGCAAAGTTAAACATATACCTGTTTCGATTTTCCTAATTACAATTAGATAGTATTTCACAGAACTGTGAACGACAAGATTTTTGAGTAGTTTCACTTGTGCCGTAATGTGACAACTATGATTCTTTATGATCCACTGAACCAATTTCATTCAACTGTTTGGTTCATTTTAGAATGATTACAAGATTGTCACTATCCAGCATTTAATATTCTTCCTTTGCATTTCTTTTCGATATAACAGTATGCTTAGGGATGGAATATCACACAACACAATGTGTGGGTTACCGTATCAGGTGTTCGTTTCATTCTGCATCATATTGTTTTAGTTATGAGATTAATGACTACTTATAAAAGCTAAAGTTTGGTTTTCAAGTAACGCCAAATTGTTGCAGATATCTCCAACTGTCGCAACCGGATAATTATGGCTCTGAATGTATTTATTGAATATGAATGTTCTTTTTGTAACCGAAAGGACTTATTCACTGCAGTCCAAATGCTCAATCCTCAATCAATAATTTCCTTAACCTTCAGATATTTCATTCTCGGTTGAATTTCAGTATAATCATAACACCAATTCAATACCACCTTTATAATTACATAGGTACCTTTCCTACTCCTTCTTGTAAACGGTCTTGATATTTCCTACTAGAACTTCTTCTATGGTCTATAGATATGTATGTGATTTTTGCACTATCTATTTTAAATTTCTTTACCTATCTTCTTTCAAAAATAGCATTAACTTTGCCATTCATAATTTTCGTATTGAACTAAAACCACAACCACACCTACTAGTTCAATAATTTCGCCTGTATACGTTTTCAATTTCATGCATATAGGTTTTGTGTTTTTCCAGCGCATATTTGCTTAAATGTATTTGAGGACATTGAAATGATTGCTGCTACCGTATCTAATTCCATCTCAATTACGTAGGTGTCGATTTTTAATTTCAATACAATATTCTCTGTATTAATATCGTTTGTCTTGTAAATATGTAGAGCGTTAATTGCGTCCGAAAATCCGAATCATCTATATTTTCTTCGACGTATATTTGACTTTTGTAGTTTAAACTTTGTGTCAATAACTATTCACGACTGATTAACTTTTATTCTCTTCAGAGAAACTTATTGAGCTATGTGACTTACAACTCCACATTTTCTAGCATGTTTTACTTTTGCAAAGCATTCTTCTAAAGCGGTATCGACGATTTTTTTGTATTTATAATTGCTTTTTTGAATTAGTATTATTCCATATCTTCTGTGATTTTAGTTTGTTTACAGAATATATTTTAATCCCAGTGTCCTGTAGTTGTTTATTTTTACATTTAGACATTGACAATACAAATTTCACGACCTTTTCAAATGTAAACGTAGGAGGTTATTTGTTGTAATCAACTTTATCTTATGCCGTTATCGTAAATGTCGTTGATAAATTGTGTTGGTAAATGTGTATTAATACGTTTGCTACATTCCATACATTTTAAGTTACAGTGTATAGTTCATACTTCACTCAGCTATAAAATTTGCAGTCGATTACACCGTCTTGTGTCTTCAGCTGTTTAATAATCTCACTAGTTCTCTATATGGCTGGAGTTGTAATATTTGTTCGTATATTTTCAATTCCAGATAATTAAAAAAAATCTGCACTTTCATAGTGTCAGCACCAGGTGACGTATCTATTGCTACTTTCCATCTGCCCTTAATCATAGACATTTCAAAATTTATAACACAAACGCTATACAAAGCAATTTTTTTTCAATCAAATGATCGCAAAGTTGTAACTGCACGCCATGTTAATTTACTGAATTTTGATTATTTCTGTTACGTTTTCGTATTCTAAATACCATTATTCAAGTTCATGTTCGAACAAATAAACGAAGTGCAAATATGTCGTTTTGCAGATTTTTTTAAATAAAGTTTATTTTTTTGTTCTGTTTATTATAAGGTTCCTTTGTTTGCTATGTTTGTATTTCTTTTTACAACAAATAAAGTGCAATTAGTCAGTCTAACCTGTAGTTACTATTTCTATCTAGGTGATAAAATGCTATATTATCTTATAAATCTCACAAAACTAGTTCTGCTTATTGTAAAATGCATCAACCTAGTTCTGCTCATTTTACCATGCTCAATAGCCGTTTAAAAATGAAATTTGGGGTACGGGACACTTTTCTTGTTCACAACTAGTTTTGCATTTTTTTTCGGATATTGTCCGAATTCGACTATTGAGTGTAACATATGTATATAACGAGAACTGAATCTTAACGTGCTAAATACGTTGAAAGCGAATGCATAATCTGCCACAAATCAGTCGTCTACCAAATTTTGATGACGGTAGTCGCCATTTGCACGGTACACGCATAAAATATTTTTACCACATGTATGAATCGCAGCTGCTGCAAAATTATTTCTATCAAAGCGATGATTTAGCTGTAGCTAGCTTCCTTGGACTTCACATGCAGTGCCTCTACTACATTTAGACGGGGATTATGTTGTCTCTTTGCATTTAAATTCGCTAACAGCCGCAACATCCTCTGCAGGGAATGTTTTCTTAACAATTATAAATACATATTTTAATTGTACACATTCTTTTAATGATATTCAGCGGTATCTTTGTAGAAATTCTAAAAGTCTGTTCAATCGTTGAAGTATCTTATTACAAGCCTTCTAAGAAATACAATATACATAAATTTTAAAAGAGTAAGTAATACATATACAGGATAACAACTTGAACTACGAAAGCCTATTGATAGGAGAAGGTAGTGGGAGGTATTCAAAGTATCCATTTTAGGATTGTCAGCTATTTATATGACAAGAATGTCAGTGAGTAATTGGGACAGCCTGTATATTAATATTTTCTAGCTATGCGTCGTTTAAATAGGAGCAACTTTTATGTAAAACTTTTTTCTCTATACTATAAAATAAACAAATTATCAAAGAAACCGTGTCAGCTGGGACACCCTGTAGGTATAGACGAGTCGATTTCTAAAAATGTAAAAATAACAAATTCGAAAACTCCGTGAATTTACAGTATCCCTAAAATTCATAAAACCAATGTTTCCTTATGACCAATTGTATACATTTTTTTTTTTTTAGTGAGGAAAAATGCCTTAACGCACCATCAGGGACGAGACCCGTCCCCGGTGTGTGGGGCTCGCACCCACTAAAAAACCTCACTTTGTCAGGTGTAGAATCCATCCCGGAACCGCTGGTCGCATTACTTCAGGATGGCACCTCGTAGTTAGCCTCGGTCGGCTGCCTCCATTGCTTGGGTCTCTCTCTTCTTCTCTTTCAGCACCTTCTCGACGAACGTGGCGATCTTCTGCCAGTGGTCGTGTCCGGACAGCATCGTTTGCACGACGTTATCCGGCGTTAGAGGTCCTACTTCGTGTTGTAGCACGTCTCTGTAGTCACTCCACCTCTCGCATTCGAAGAAGGTGTGGTGAGCATCATCTTCCGCAGAGTCGTGATACTGACATGTCGCGTTCTCTGCTTTACCCATTCGAGCCAGGTATGCGTTGAAATACCCGTGTCCGCTGAAAAACTGGGTGAGGTAGTAGTTTATCTCGCCGTGGTCTCGGTTCATCCACTCCGTGATGTTGCGGATGAGTCTGGCCGTCCACCGTCCTCTCGTGTCGTTCTGCCAGCGCTCTTGCCAACGTTGTCGTGTGAGCGCCTCCCGCGTCGTCTATGCTGCTCTCCAGTCGTGTCTTGAGCAGTCTTTCTAGTAGCTTTCCAGCCGTGTCCAGCATACATAGCGGTCTGTATGCCGATGCCGTGGTCGGGTCGCCCTTGCCTTTGCTTAGCAGCACTAGTCGCTGTACCTTCCATCTCTTGCAGAACGCTCCTTCTGTTAAACAACAGTTGTACATGTGCAGAAGCAGATCTGGGCAGACGCGCGCCACAATCTTGAGAGCTTCAGTCGGAATTCCGTCGGGTCCAGGTGCCTTGCGGTTTTGTAGGGAGTTCGCCGCTCTTGACAGTTCATCTCCCCTAAAAAGTGGGATGTCGTTCAATTGCTCGTCCTGCATTTCCGCAGTTCTCTCCGGATGGGTAGGGAACAACGTGTCAACGATGTTTCGCATCCGATCTCGTTCGAGGACTGGATTCGCCGTCTTCGTCGTAAGCTTCTGCATGACGATCTTGTACCCAAGGCCCCATGGGTCGTTGTCAACGTCCTGCCGCAGCTCCTCCCACTTACGTTTCTTGCTCCTGTAGATGGCGTTCTTGAGATCTCTCTTGGCGTTCCTAAAGTCCTCGGACTCTAGTTCTGCCGCGTTCGGATCTCGTCGTCTCACTCTGGTTATTCTCCGCCTAAGCTGTAAGCATTGTTTCCGGAGGATCGCGATCTCGTCGTTCCACCAATACGCAGATCTTCTGTTGTATATCTTTCTGTGCGGCATAGAGGCGTCGCAGGCGCGACGTATGAGGGCCAATGTCGCGTCCGCAATAGTCTCCGCTGAACCGGCACATTCCATGACGGCGACCAATTGTATACATACGATCAACAACATCCCATTTATCAAAAATTTTTATCCAAAATTCTTAGTACTAGGTATCTTAGAAAATACGCAATATACCGTAAACAATTCGTGGGTATTTTTTAATTTTATGAATAAAAAATATACCGTATAATCACGAAATTATTAGTTTAGACGTAGGTAGTGTCTTTATTTACAAATATCCGTATGGATTTAGCACTAACAAGTGCTGTAAGTAATATAAACAAAAAATGGAATTCAATAAAAAATTGTAGAAATTTACCGAAAAATTAATTCATGTTAGCTGCATGTTTACATGCTGTTGCTTAAGTTCAACTGATTTTCAATATAATGACAAAATATACATATTTTTAATACTAAATTTAGTAATGGAAGACTAAGAGCAAGATGTAGTACATAAATTAAATTGTATATGCTGCATACCAGTTGGTAAAATTGATATTGTACACGTATTTGACTTATACGATAGACCAAAATTTACATTTGAAAAAGAAAATCAAAATTCATAAATTTTTTCAATGTGAAGATAATCCACAACAACTGTTTGTTGTCGAAACAGACAATATCAGAAAACGAATCACGATTCAAACTTCAATTATGATCAAAATAACAAAAAGCAAGTGGTCGTTACGTGTACACTAACAACAACATTAAGCAAAATTAGATCAATATTAGAAAAAAAAATAGTTACACAAAAGACTTCTATAATAAATTAATAAAGAAAGAAAGATAAAAGATATAACACTGGCACAAAATCAAATCAATATATGTACCACATTATGACAACTTAAGCCAGACAATAAAAGACGAATTTAAAAAATAAATATTGAAAGAAACGACTTTATAATCACCAATACACTGTCACACATAACAATTGATTTCGAAAATACACTGCTGGAAATAATTGAAGAGCACACCCTGTATAATCTGAACGCGTGGTTCTAGCGCAATGAGATTTGGTATAGAAGTAGTACTAAACTAGTATCACTTACCTTCGTGCGGAGTGCGCCGCAACCCTGCTGGTAGGGGATTCATCAATAGCGGGAGTATTCCCCGCGAACGACGCGTACCATTGCTACACGACGGCCAACCATGCCGCTTCAACTCGCATCCATAGCTGCTCAATGTTAGCCGGAGGCGCCAGATAACGTCGAAATCTCCGACCGACCATATCCCAGACATGTTCGATCGGATTCAGATCCGAAGAACGAGTTGGCCATGGAAGCATAGGTATACTGTGCTCTTCCACAAAGGCCTGTACAACACGCGCGACGTGCGGTCGAGCGTTGTCGTGCATGTGTAGCACACGTGGGCGCCGCCGAACGTAGGGAAGCAGCTGCTGTACACGCAGTAGACGTGTACGTCCTCCATATGTGGTAGCATGTGCGGCGGTGTCCGGGAGTGGAAGCCGCTCCAACGCACGGCACGGTCCCAGTCTACCAAACGCCCCCGCACAGTTCGCGTAGTGAGTGCGCCTTCCCTTCCTACTAGCCAAACAGCTCCAAGTTGCCTTGAGGAGGACGTACACGACGTTGCAGCGCTGAGTAGAAGGGCGCCGCCCTCGCGTACTGTGGTCGCGCGAGGCCGTCCCGCTCGCGACTGAAGGCGCGTACGTCCTACCTCAGTCCATTCTCGCCATGCCCGTTGCGCAGCCGGCAACGACCGCTCAAGACGGCGCGCAATCTCACGGAAGGATACACCCGCCATGTGCATCCCCACTACAATTCCTCGCTCAAACTCGCTTAAGTAGCGTGATCGATCCGCCATTATGCAGCTAATACAACTATATACTGGACCTAAAATAAATCTATATTTTCAATATTTCGTCACACTCTGTGACTTCGTCAGGAACTATATTTTTTAAAAACAACTTTGGATTATACGTCTAGTTTTTAGTTTTATTGATTAAAAAAAACGGTCGAAAAACAACATCAATATTACTACAGATGGGTTTCTATCAAGATATTAGAATTTGATACATATTGAATGACAATTTCTTCCACTGAAAAAGTTTTGTAAATAAAAACATAACAACTTATGTTCTGCAATAAATTGGTACTTAATTAATTGCTATTTTATTTGACCTAAAAGTGGAAATATATTTGGGATTAAAATTATTTTACTAGTATAAAACCAAGACAATGTAAATACAGTTTGACAGAGTTGAACATTTTATTACAGATATAATCATGCGTGCAGAGATTAGACTATCTACAGTAGACATATTCATCGTTAAATGCACTAAGCAGCCTGATGGACGCTAGTCATAATTGAGTCACAATGATGTCAGTGCCAATAAGCAGTGACATTATTCTCGTAGAACCTCGGTATAGAAATCGCACTTCGTATAACATTCTTTTATATTTAATATTAAACTAATAACATTTACCACTGTATAATACATACGTGCAAGCAATAATTACGTTAATCGCATAAAACTATAATTTCCCAGGGCGCATTGATTTTCAAATAGTACAGCACTTATATAACTGTGATTAAAAACGTAATAATCCTCCCTAGAAACTTTCTCAAACTCAGATTACGTTGATGTCATTCTCGCTAACAAAGGAACAAAAGCTCGCATGTAATCACCTAATTTAAGCTGAAGGAATTATCGCTATATTCCCGCTATCTTCATTTAAACTTTTAAAATTTTATTACATTTTCATGTTCAACGGTCTATTTCGATTACTCAACGTGCATATCCAAACACGAAGCATGTATATTTTAAAGAAATACATTTATCCACAGTGCTAGTTGGTATAGCGAAACGGCCTGAAAGGCACAAATCCAAATATAGAACTGAAGCCGCATAGAATCCTTCGCTAATTCACGGTTATTATTGTCAAAATAAATTATTCATGAAAAGCGACGCTACCGGCTTTATTTATACTTGAACTGAATTCATACCCAATGTCATGTCGTTATGTAAACGATCTATAAGGTAATTTAAAGCGGATATTAATTGCAAATACGCTAGAATTTAATGCGTATACAATTTAATACAAGTGCTAGTTAAAGGAATAGCACGCGATATCGACTGCTTAGTAATTTAAACTACATACATACACGTAGGTTCAGCTCTCTAGTTAGAAGTAAACAGTTAGTATCATTCAAGCTCAGGTTCAACGACACTGAATTATTTTCTAAGGTATGTATGAATACAGGATAACAACTTGAACTGCGAAAGCCTATTGATAGGGGTAGGTAGTGGTAGGTAAAATTAAAGGTAAAATTGTCAACTGTTTGTATGACAGGAATGTCAGTGGTTATGGCAAATTATAAAACCACTTTTTGTACTCGTTTATCATAACCTGTCATTTCACGATTCGATTTGCGTGCGTAAAAAGTCACTTTAAGCACGAGTGCGTAAAAGTAAAGTTGGTACTTCCTGGAACTTGATTAATTTAGTGACATTTTAAAATCATAAATCCCTAACCTTAATAATATGGACATAAACGAAAACGTATTTAACAATATGTTGTAATCACGAAAGATGATCCCTTCGTCATCAATTATATTTGTATGAATCAAATCAGTACTTCGCCGTCATGTTAAATACTGTAAATATCAAAATGTATATGGTAGCTATGACATTTTTCATTTTTGGGTTAAGTGCGTGGTGATTTATTGACAGACCGTAAAAATTTAAAACAAGTTATTGCAATTGTACCTACCGTAATGTGTTCTAGTATGTATTACCATTATAATTAAAAAAAATTACTTCAAAACATTGTTAAACGAATACGTATTTGTAAGGACGAAATCAATGACAGTTCTATCAAATGTCTACAGAGACGCATTGTCAAATGTATGTCAGATTTTTAAGTGAAGAAGCGGAAATATATAGCTTAAGCGCAGACAACGAACTAATCTCCTCTTTGTCTTATTCAAGCGAATTGCACGAGCCGTACGTCTGTGCTGGGCGAAGTTTCGAAAAACAAACTGTCATCCAGGCTGTCCTTGTCATACAAATAGATACTTGGATATGAAAATGATTCTTTGTATGTCGTTGATTGAGTTCTATGTAAGTGACGCAGGGATCATCTTTCGTGATTACAACTATATGTATTATTATTATAGTTCTCGTACAAAAAATATTGTACAAACTTCGTGCGTGAAACATTTTGCGAATTTGTGGTCACTCATTCGCGAAATATGATTTCACGCACTTGGTTCGTAAATAACTATTATAATTTGCACTTTTTCATTAATGTGTATTCCATTAGAATAATTTGATGGTTCGGTAAAGTATTTGACATAACCACTGACATTCCTGTCATATAAAAAGTTCACAATAGTAAAATGGATACACTTAATTTTAACTCCCACCACCCTCTCCTATCAATAGGCTTTCGTAGTTCAAGTTGTTAGCCTGTTTATATATATTACAACGGAGATGGTCGAACCAAATGTCGAACGAAACATGTAATGAGAATAATCAATGATACCAGATTTGTCCAATTTTAGTTAAAAGTTCTAGGGGTTTGTATCAATAGAGTTCGTCAGAATTCACCATTAGAACGCTGCCGAAATATCGCAAATTAATTATCTCAACAACAATACTAGTAGCAATATCAATTTCATTCAAATATCAAACTTCAGGCCTTAAGAAATAGCCCCTATTAAAGAAAATACTTGTATGCTTTCATTTCAAATCATACTGAGAGATATTTTAGCACGTTGCTGCATGCAATATTGGACAAAGTTACACAGTCTCCAGTTGGATCACTCATAAAAAATCATTGACAGATATAACCAAATTATTTGCTGCAATATAGACTAATAAGTAAAAGAAGCTGGTGCTTTTCATAGATCGCCTACTAAATAGACATATAAAACAATCCTGCATTCATGATTATTTATGTATTCTTTGTATGACCATCCACACATTAATACAAACTATTCAAAATTACTCAACAAAGTACAAATACACACCACGCAATGAAAAGTTTTAGTCTCTGTTTCGTTTACCAAAGTTCTAAATTAATTTATTTCATATTCAGGGCCCAGTTTGTGCTTCTTTAGCTTACCATATTTCGTCAAGAAAATTCAACTAATTCTCGGATGTTGCAAGAGTTGCCAGTAGAAAAAAATAGGTTCCCTAGTTTAGAAGAAGCAAAACAGTTACACATACTTAGGCAGCATTCTGAAATGCCACTTACAAATCATGCAAGTAAGATGAAGAGCCTCTCCACTATATGCTATGCAATTATGGTACGTGTATTACTAACAAAAAACTAACCCTCGATCGACAGTTACGTACATCGAGAATTGTAATACTTGCCGTCTCTCATGAACAATAATACGTAAAATTACTAAAATGACATTTTAATGTAACTTACTTTTTGAAAAAATCGAATCTCGTGAATTGCATTGTCAATTCGAAAGAACTTCAAAACGAAATTCAGAGTATTTTTGCTTGTAAGTGTGTTTGACAAAATAAGTGTTTTAGCAGATAGCATTCCAGACCAAAAGAACGAATTACACGAAGATCAGGTAACAATTCCAATTGTTCGTACTAACTGAAATGAATCAGAAATCGGCTAACTACAAGAAAGTGAAGCGTATAGCTCTGGTATCAATTCCACCGCCCCACGTTTAAACTAGAAATTGATTTGACTCGGTTCGCCGTGCCTTTTCGTCCGTATTTGATTTAAATTACTTTCCAAGATTCCAACTTTGCAGAGAGCGCACACTGGCAAGTAGATACTGAGCAAGCAGATCATTACAAAACAACTACAATTCTTTGCCGCTTCTGCTTCTACGAAATTTAATTGCCCATAGAGGACATTTTAGTAGGAATGCATTAAAATAATATTCACTACGTTCTGTATGCATATATGTGTATAATAGGTAAGTTGATTACGGCATACAGAACAACATAATTTAATTTTAGTTCAACATTTAGACAATTGATAACATCAGCTTAAAGAGCCTGCTTTAACTTACCCAGAGATACAGAATTTAATGACATTAAACATACAATAAAGGATATCAGGTAGGAGAGATATGAACAAATGTTCGTAATTTATAGAAACTGGATATCCCCAGAAACAAGAATTATATGCGATCCTTTATAGGTATTAGGAGATTGCATTAATATCAAAGTACTCTATAAAAGCAAGCAGCTTTCCTTCTTTTTATTATTAAATATGAAGCAGCTAGTGCAAACGTATGCATGATACTAAAATGAGAAGACTACTTCCAAGTTAACGTTCATATAAAAAATATAAGTTGTAATTTGGTACAGTCATCATAAATAAATGGTAGTTTCTATTCGTATGTTTGCTATTAGTCATATTTAGCCAATTGCACTACTATAGAAAATTCGCTAGAATAAATTTATAACAAAACTTTATTCAATGCGCTACTAGTGATCAATTAAATTAAAGATGGCATTTAATAATGCAGTTTTACTTCGAGTTAATTTGAACCAGTTTGTACCAGCTCAAGCTATATTTTGATTCTCATTTTTGCATTTTCTCATTACATTTATACTCATTTGATACAAATATAATAGTAATATGACAGAAGACTTATGAATTAAGGTTAGTAAAGAATTAGTAAATTTCTTTGAAGATGTGAAAGAATTTTTAGATTGCCATAGAGTAGGAATAGAAAACGATGACAATGTAGTAAATCAGTATGATCGCAAAAACAAAAGAAATTTTGCCAGAATGTAATACATATATTCTTGTGGAAGAGATGGATAAAATGAAATAAGTTTTGAAAAAAAATTCCTACGAACAATCACAATAATATTGTGACCAGAGAACAAATATAGATAATGTATTCAGAGTTCGAAAAAGTAAATTGAAACGCTTTTCAAAAGATGAATTTTCAGACCAGAGTAAAAAATTTGATGCAACTTCACGGGATAATGAGTAGGGTGTGGTGGGTGCTTAGTTGCGGCGACTCCGTAAGCTATATTACTTGTCTGACTATCATGCAACTCTCGTGGTGTAGTTTTGTGTGTGTCAATTGTGTTCAAATGGCTTTGTGACAGCATATACAGGGTGTCCCAAATCGGGTGGGATTGCATGGGCATCTTTCTTATTACTCGATACGTAAAATTACTAAAATGACATTTTAATGTAACTTACTTTTTGAAAAAATCGAATCTCGTGAATTGCATTGTCAATTCGAAAGAACTTCAAAACGAAATTCAGAATATTTTTGCTTGTAAGTGTATTAATGTTTGACAAAATAAGTGTTTTAGCAGATAGCATTCCAGACCAAAAGATACGATACAAGATACAGATACGAGATTAGTTTAAATGGGCAATGTTTTGCAGTTTTATGCGCTGATTTAGAATCTGTTTGAAAATATTCAAAATATGGAAGCATTCAGAAGTTATATCAAAAAAATCAAAAATCGCCATTTTCTTCTAAGTCGAATATCTCCGTAAGTATAAGTTACGAAAAAAAGTTTCATATAAAAAGCAATATGCTCGATACATTTAATTCAAAATCAATATCAAACAGAAATTCAAGATGGCGGCTTTCAAGATAACCATAACAACTTTCTTAAGTTAAATAGGCGCCACTACATAAAGTTTTTTATTATCTTTTCATCCATGTAACATAACCTATAATTAAACAACTTTTATACTTACGGAGATATTCGATTTAAAAAAAATGGCGATTTTTGATTTTTTTGACACTTATTTAACGTTACCCAGCGATCTCTAGCCCTTAAAGTAGTAAATAACGAACATTTTACTAGTTTTTCGATAGTGCCTCTCTGCGTTGACCAATTCTACTTTTGAAAATAGATTAACCCTCACCCTCTCTATACCAATCCGATATCCTGAGATATCTATACTCAGTTCTGTCATCTCTACTTCCTTTGCTCATAATATATAATGTAGTAACAGCTTAAAGAAGTGACAAAATTTTGCTAGGAATGTCGGATTTGTAAATAAATAATGTGAGTAAATAATAAAAATAATAAATAGTTTATTTACGTTACTTGATAATTATTTACACGATAAAAACAACAAAAATGAACGACAAACTAGTATACATATGTATACCAGTTGGTACAGTGGTCGCTTTTCTTGCACGCGTAGGTGCGATACTAAATCATATGATACAATATAGCCAATCACATATCCACTAAGTCTTAAATATGTACAAACATAGCCTAATCTGTACGATCTGTAAACATGTTTTTGTGCAACATACAATAAATAATGAGAGTCAAAGTTTTGACCACGTCATAGCAGCGTAATATTCGAGTAAACGTACTACTTAGAAGCATGTCAAAAACCTGTTGTAGTTTTCTATATTGTAGGTCGTCTTTTTTTTTGTTTATTTAGGTTTATATTTACCTATTATCTTTCAACATAAGGCTATATTACATCATTTTTGGTGTGCAGTCCATAAGGTAATATTATGATAAAAATTGTATAAGAAATGGATTCTAGCTTCTAAATTTCCTAGCAAGGTTACACCTTGTTTTACTGTAAATCGGTTAAAGCGCGTATGCACTAAACAATTTATGTTCAAATATTATTTCTATGTAATCATCGTTGCAAATGTTTAGATTTTTGGGATTATTTTGTATTTTTTTTATACAGGGGTCACTATGACCACATGCCAGCGTGACGTTGACGGCGTCGATATTTTACTATTCTTCGGTACAAACAGTGCTCATCTGACCGTCACAATTATTTTGTATTTCAACAGGATCGTGATCACAAACGGCAACAATGCAAAGGTTGACGTGTCAACCAAATATGTATTAGCTGCCTAGAAGAGATTGTTAAAGATGAATTAAATAAAATCACCGGATATATCATTCACAAGCTTGCACTAAGCTCTGTCTATACAGTATACTAAGCTACACTGCCGAACGCTAAATATTATCACTTTATCACAGAAATTTTATGCGTAGTATCTGGAAAAAAATGCTGCATACATATACCATATGTTTGAAAATTTAGATGTAGATCAATAAATTCTTAAATAATAATTAAAAGGACAAAAATCTTTTAGGTAGTAGGTACAGTGATTATGAGTATACACTAAATTCTCTCCAATTGTCTCAAAATATATGTGTGTTTATAAACAAATACATATCTAAATACAATATGTGGTTTACGCATTAGATTGTCTATACATAAAATTAATTAAAGAGGAGGTACTTAAATAACCACCCACATATTTTTCCGCTAAGGCTATTTTATAATGACAAACAGAAAAGTGGGAAAAAGTGGGTGGTCAACAATATACAGTGCGTCCATAAAGTAACGCATAAATTCATTATTAGCTAAATAAACACTAATATTAGAAATTTCCGAAACTGGTCGATTTTTGATTTTAATTTACTGTATTTTCAAATTATAATCTAATATACAGGATGATCCACCTTCATGTGATGACGTCATCACTTTTTTTTTAATAGAACACCCCATTTTTCTTTCAATTTCCGGATTTTCCTTGATGAGCTGATTCCAAAAATGTATAGCACGTTGCTTCAGATTGATACAGAGTGGGAAAAAATACAAAAATTGCAAGTTACTTACAAATTCATAAAGAATAAACGTAGTACACATTAAATGAAATTGCGTATTGTTCTACAATTACTTTGCTAAACTATTAAAAAACACTATGTATAATTTTTAACACTGTATGTACACACAGAGAAAAATGTTCTTGAATTAAGAAAATATACTCTTTTACGGAAATATTTTTAATGCTAGAATATTTCTGTTTGATTCAAACATTTTCTTGGAATAAGTAAATGCGTTTAATACAATCTAGACTATATTTGTTGTAAAATACGTATTTGATCTGAATAACTTCCCTATTTGTGAAATAGCTGAATTGCAAATTTCGAGCAGCTGCATTCGAGATTATATGTGTATATGAAGCGTTTATACGTGCATTTTTATCTGCGTGCACGATTTTGCAAGAATTAGATACGTATAAGTTTTTTTATAGTTAAGGCGTGGACATTTGCAGTAATAAAAGTACATATTTAATAATGCATTATGTGAAGTATATTTTAGCTTCATGGGAATTGGAGGAATAATTTCGCCCAAACGTTGTACTTGAAGTAAATCCATTGGCTAAACTTCCGAATGTCGACCACTGAATTGGCAATTTATAAGCAATTTAACGGAAAGTACAGGTTTTACTGAGTCCAAAACAGACCCCCGTTTCTTGCGGAGATCAGTCTAAGATACCTAAAAATCGTTCTAAAAAGTGTTATTCCTAGGTTATGTTTTTTTTTTTTTTAATGTGTGGTGGGTACTTAATTGCAGTGACTCCGTAAGCTTACTTGTCTGGCTATCACTGCAACTCTTGCGGTGTAGTTTTAGTGTGTGTAAGTTGTGTTTCGCTAGTGTTTTGACATTTCTGCGAGGATTTTCGCATTAGCGAAACATAACCTAAAAATAACACTTTTTAGAACGACTTTTAGGTATCTTAGACTAATCTCCGCAAGAAAAGGGGAGCCGTTTTGGACTCAGTAAAACCTGTACTTTCCGTTAAATTGCCTATAAATTGTCAATTCAGTGGTCGACATACGCAAGTCTTACAAATACATTATATTCTTACATTAAAACAATGTTGTTTTGCGTCAAAACAATTTTCTTAGAAAATAATATTCTTGTGATAACACAATATAGTTTTGCGGATATACAAATACGGGATTGTTTTGAACTGAAACAGTTTGTTTTAACTCAAGATAATATTTCTCTGCGTGTAACAGATTTTATTAGTGATCTAAGCCGTATATTTTTATTGTTTGTAAGTTTCTTTTTGCATTTTTTTCATTTGACGTTAAAAACTGGTCAGAAACATTAAAGTACATTTCTGTACATTTCTCCTTTAAAAAGAAGGTACGTTTACGTTAAAATTATCTAAGCAATTTATCATATTTTGTAACTTTTTTTTACAAAATGCCTTTAACCGAAAGTGAGAGAATTGAAATATTAATGATGATTGGTATTGGCGACAGGATGCGGACTCAATGTATGCAGATTATTTCATGAAATGCACCCAGAACGTGAACCTATTTCACAATCTACGATAAGCAGAATAGAGCGAAAATACAGAGAATTAGGACATATGAGGGATGCAGCAAAGCAAGGTAGACCAAAAATTAATGAAAATATCCAACAAGAAATAATTTTGTCGGCAGTAGAAAATCCACACTGTACCGTGCGAGGATTATCTAGAGATTTTGGTATTGGGAAGTCTGCAGTATCAAACATTTTTAAAAAGGTGAAATACTCAGTGAAATACCATCCTTATAAACTACGACTTTTCAATGAATTAGCTGAAGACGACTTTGCCCCACGAACTGAATTCTGCGAGTATATGATAAACCAAACACAATTTCATTGACAACGTTTTATTTTCGGACGAGGCAACGTTTTATTTGAACGGGCATGTTAACCGACAAAACACCCGTCATTGGTCTGATGAAAATCCACACTGGATGCAAGAATGTCATACACAAAGGCCACAAAAAATCAATGTATGGGCTGGTATTGTGAGAAATACAATTATTGGTCAATATTTTTTTGAGGAAAATTTAACAGCAGCATTATATCTAGATTTCCTACAAAATAAATTAATTTCAGATCTGATCCAACTTTTTCCTGATATTCAAATATCCACTAATCTCAACCGCAGAATGTGGTTTCAACAGGATGGTGCACCGCCACATTTCGCCATAAATGTGCAAGATTTTTTAAACAGAACCTTTCCACAACGGTGGATAGGAAGAAGGGGAACAGTGGAATGGCTTGTTAGATCACCTGATCTGAGCCCATTAGACTTCTTTTTATGGGGTTATTTAAAATCTAAAGTCTACACTAACAGACCTGGAAATATCCGTTAGCTAAAAGACCGAATAAGGGAAGAAATGCAGAACATAACACCTGCTATGCTACACAATGTTCTATCATCGTCTAGCGGTCAATGGAGAACAATTTGAACAATTAATTCAAATTTTCTCTTGTTTGTTTTTGGTAGTGTATCATAGTAATTGCATAACTACGTAATTTAGTTTAATTTGTTTATTACATTCAGTAACGTAATAACTTTTCATAAACAATTATCATAAACAATTTTTGTATTTTTGCCCTTCCTGTAACAACGTGATATACATTTTTGGAATCGCTCATCAAGGGAAATCCGGAAATTGAAAAGAAATGGGGTGTTCTATTTAAAAAAAATGGTGATAACGTCATCATACGAAGGTGGATCACCCTGTATATTAAATTATAATTTGAAAAAACAGTAAATTAAAATAAAAAATCGACACAGTTGTATTGTTGTTTTATTAAGTATTTAAATCACCATGCGAATTAGTTCAAACCGAGTTACCATATCACCTAACAATTGGTTAAAAAAAATTTTTTTTAAAGGGTAACAAAAATTGCATAGCTCAAATGAAAAATTTTGAGGTGAGATTAGGTTACTAATAATACGCACACACATGAAATTTGTGTTATTAAATGTTAGTTTTACACTCCTCAAACTTTGGGTACACGTACAAAATACATCGTATTTTTCAAAATTATCCGTTATAAATTGAAGTAATAATATTGATACTTCTGACAGATATCAAGACAACCGTGTTGTTATCACAGATAACGCGATAAACAGAAAGTTGTGATGGCTGTTCGTATTCAGAATAAGCTTAATTTTCCAAATTTTGATAAAATTTCCATATCATGCGATAGATACATGATTGTATTCATCTCCTGCCGCAAAAATTGCGCGATTCCAATTTAAAATTTTGAGGTTAGGTGAGATTACTAAAAATTTAGGTTTATTAAGCGTCAATAAAAGTATTTAGATTACAATTTGAATTGCTTCGAAGCGCGCCTTAATATCTTAAGTAACAAAAAAGTTACGGCAAATAAAAGAAATTAAAATATTTCAGTTTTTCTTCAATATTAAACAAATGAAGCACGACAAGTAAAATTTGAAAATGGATTCTTAGTGAGCTTTTAAATCTATACCTTTTTGCTAATTTTCCCGTCTCTCCGTGTCTTCAAATAAAGGAGTTACCCATGTTGTCTCTACGAAATTCGGGCACCCTGTATATTACAATATTGACAGTAAAACGTTTTTCCCTGCAATTTGGATTTTTTGATTAATCTCTTTCTGATTTGAAAACAAACTTATTTTCATATATTAGGTTCTTAGTTTTGTTCCTTTTATTAATAAATGTCTCTTTGCACCGACTAGATTATTATAATTAGATTCTTCTACAGCACTACACAACACCATGAACAGAAATCATGGTGTTGTGTAGTGCTTATTGGCCATTTTTTGTGATATCCTTAATATTTATGACGTTTCTTTCTTCAGCTAGGAATTTGTATTTAGCAAATAAAGGTTTTGCTTTATTTCTATTCATTTCTCTAAAACAATACCTCTGTCATTAACCTTTTCAAAGTAATTAAATTCAGTTTAAAGCAAAGCCTTTATTTACAAAATGGAAATTCGCCGGTGAAAAATTTGCATTTAATTTGAAAATATAATAGATAGTTATCGTCGTTTAATTGAGAATAACAGTGACCTATATCACTGAATATGTATTTTACATCATCTACTTACCAAAAAAAAAACACTATAACCGTGATAAAATTAGCTGACAATGTGATGTTGGCTAAACCGAATATCATTCTTTTCTAGCCCGTCGTTATTACATGGTTCGGGTAATAACAAGTAATTCTACAGAAGATATTTTATGAAATCTACTACTTTAGACATTCCTGTGTCATTAATTCTCGTTTGCAGTTTCACTGTTTGACTGCACATATGTAAATAGAAAATATGAGAATCCCTTCGACATCTTCACAAAGTAAACAATTTTAAAAAAGGTAAATGAAAAATAACAGATAAATTTAGTTGGCTAGTGTAATAAGCTGCAACAAGTTATTTTTTTATTACTTAACAAAAACTAAGTTAAAGCAGCCTTTAATAATGATAATATTGCAAATGTATAAATAGTTGAGTATGAATAAATATTTCTGGTGTATTATACCTATATACTACTACCACTTATACATCCAGAGATTTATTTCAATCACAACTCAGCAAACAATATTGCCCACTACATCGGCATCCGTCAGTTTCAAATAACATAAAGCGCCCCTGCTTCTGCAAGAAGCAACGTATAAATTAAAAAATAAATACTAATAATAAAGCTAGATAAAAATCTACAATAAATTGAAAATTGTTTAGAAGTAACATATGGGTCTATGTTTATGGTATTCAACCACTTGTAAACTAAAAAGTAGTTGTTGAACTTCTTAGTAATCACGGAACAAATTTATTTTTATGTTATTAAAGCCCGTACATCAGATTGTTTAAAAGATTGAATCAAATATTAATTGTAATTGTCGCATGTTACATGTAGGTTATAAATCTGCGACTAATTAATTTATTTTTTATTCCAAACCTATCAAACCCTAACGTTAGACATACATAACATCAACATTAAAGGTGTTTAACCCACAAATATCAACATTTGTTAGTAAACAAAGTTCGATTCTGCAACACATTCGACAGCTATGCGAAATGCGGCTGAAAACTCACCTGATTTCGAACATTTATGATTAACACAGTGTCCGTTTGGGTGCACAAGCAAGCAAATAGAGCTGTTAGGAAAACACACGGTCGCGGGAAACAGAATTCTCTCGTCATTTTCTCGTATTTCTGTAAAAATTCAAGCGGTTATAACCCGATACACGCCATAGTCAAACAGCTGACTGCGAGCTAGTGCAGTTGTCGATTAGGCAACATGCCGACTTCGACTGAATGCGCATAATCTAGTCTACATGTGGTATTGATTCGGTTGAGATCGGCATTCGTCGTCGCAGTCCTCATTTAAAAGTTGGAATTTAGTATTTTCTTGTATCAAAATAATAACATTTCAGGGGGTTGTTTGTTTTTGTAATTTCATTCTATTATGTTGTATGAAATGAAAATGGTGATGGAATATGAAATGATAGTAGGTACTAGTAATACTTGCGACATATCCAATATTTCACACAACCATTGCCAGGCATTTTCGGGAACGAGATATCAAATTAAATTCATTCAAACATCATTAGGCGAATAAACATTTCAGTCTTCGTCTGTTAGGCGTACTTAATTATAAAACAACAAGAAACCTATATTTGAAAGAACCTTAATGACGGTAAAAGAAATAAATGCTGGTCGTTATTGTGATATAAACTAACAGAATATCCAATATTCTTTTTTAGGAAAATGCGCATAATGTGTACTTAGGTACATTATTCATACTAAATAAAAAAATAAGGTTTCTTGTTGACGAGACATGCTTATTTCATAAAACAAATAAAAAGTACCATTTTGTATTATTTACTTTGTAACATTAAATTAAATTAGGTAATAATTCAAACGACGAAATAAAGTCTATGATGACGTCTACATACAATAGTGTCTCTTTGAGGTGTTGTGGGACATGTTTTTGAGATTTACGTCAAGTTAGAGTTCAACAAAAAACACGTATACCTAGAAAAACAGTATCTGCTGCTCTTCGACGTACCACTTTCAGAAATATTTATTTTTCTCTGATCTTTGAAACGAGGCAAGAGCAGTATCGCAAAGCTGTACAGTATACGTCATAAGCACCGGCAAATTTAAACGTAAATATTCAACTGAATTAAAAGTTGTTTTTTCGAATACTGTAGTAGTTTTAATTAAATAGGATTATATAGAATATTATTTTTAAAGGCAATTAATTAACAATAAAATTAATACATAAATAAAAAATGTACGACCCCATTCAATCTGATCAATGTAAACCAACTGAGTTTAATTTGATATATTAATAAACTATATTATTTTTATATGTTAATTGTATTTCTAATTAAACCAATAATTCAACTTGTCAAGTTTGATATATTAACTATTAGAGTGGTGGCCAACCTTTTTGTAAGCTGTGCCACTTTTGTCTATAAAAATTTTATGTGTGCCACTCATTTTTATTGAAGAAATAATGTTTTCCAATTTTATGCTTAATAAAAATAAAATCCAACTTACTTAATTACTACTAGGTATATTTTCAGTATGCTGATCAATATAAAATAAAATCTCTACTCTAGGTTAGTCCGAGTGCCTTTAGTATAGTGAGTATTGGTTTTTTAGTTTAATTATATTGTTTTTTTTTATTTGTGAAAACTCTGGCGTGCAACTCTAGGGGGTCAGGCGTGCCACACTGTGGCACGCGTGCCGCGGGTTAGCCACCACAGTGTTAGGACATAGTAAAACGCACAGGACTACCCACATAGCGCAGAGTACCTTATGGATATCCATTTTATGCCCAAAAACGGATACCCATGGATATCTATTTTATGTCTATATGGCATCCTTAAGCCTCAAGTACACGAGGCAAGTTTACAAGCTACAAGCCAGCTTTTTCACAAGCAGCTCGTAAAGTAGTCGAGTGTACTCGATGCACTCGACTTTTGAGCGAGCTAGCATGTAAACTAGTCACGTGTACTCACAGTAGCTTGTGCACAAGTGGCTAGTGGCATTGGTCTCTAACTTAACAACAAACCATAACAAGGGGTTTTCACACGCTAGCTAGTTGGCTACTGAGCAAATGCGAAATTTCGTGTGTACTCAACTACTAGTACACTTGCCGGCTTTTTGCAAGCCGGCTTGTTAGTTTGTAAGCTCGCCTCGTGTACTTGAGGCTTTTGGAAATGTTGACGCTACCTTAGTTTACTAGCTTCAGTCGACTAGCATATTGGAGGCACAATGTATACAATTCTAGCATAGTATTGCGTTAGCGAAAGTATTTGTACATTTGTGAACTAGTGGAATAAATAAAAATGGCAGAGAAAAGATGGACTGGAAATTACGCTCCTAAATTTATAAGTTTGTACAAAGAGTGTGAAGTGTTGTGCAAATTTAAAGAAAAGAGTTACGACTAAATTACGACTAACGAAACAGTGCACTTGAATATACAAAATAGTCGAATATTTGGATTTCTAGACCATTGTTCTGATAGAAAATCTTCTCACAATATGGTAAGAGAAACCGATGTATGATAATTGATTATATTAAAACTAACGAATTGTTATCGGATCTCACAGCTGACTACTGACTGTGGACCAATAAGAAATAAAATGACTAAAGCGAAAAATACTGCTGTACCAGATGGATGCATCAGCTACGATTGAGAAACTAGAAGATCTGAAAAAGACTTTAGACTAAAAAGATGAATTCGGTTATTTTACATGAATATTGCACCTCAATTAAGAAAATTTACACTTGAAAGGACGCTGAAGTGTCAATCACAGATTCGAGAAGTATTAATACATGATCGCGTCAACGTATATGAAAGACAAAAGTGGTCGTCGAATTTCTCGAATTTGTAACAATTCTTTTCTTATATATCATCAATATGTCCCGTATAATTACTAATACTACATACAGGGTGGGGCACCACATTCACCTCGGTTGATATACAAAAAACGATAACACATATTTGAAATCTTTTTATTGGAGCATGTGTAGGTCCATTAGGAGCATGTTCTAAAATTATTTTGAAATATACAGGGTGTTCCAAAAGAAAGTTACACATCAAAGTTATCAAAATTTAAATGGAACACCATGTATATTATTGGATATTTCGGTGACGCAGACTAAATAGAGGCTAGTTACTATTATATTCCCTATAACTAAGTTCAATATTTTCTGAGATATTTAACAATTTTTGAAAATGTAGATCAATATTTAAAACGAGTACCTGGCGTACGTATTAAAGCCTCGTGTTTCAAGTTGTATTATTTCATTAGCACAACCATTACATCTAATGCTAAATTAAAGATGTTTTCTAAAAATTATACAGGGTGGTTAAAATCTTACCTCTAACTCTGGGTACCATTAATGCTCAATACCTTGCTTATTTTAAATGGAACTTCCTGTATCTAACACCGTCATTCGATTTTAATTTTATTTCTCTTTTAAATGTTATTAAGGTTCCCTATACCTATCTCATATAGTTTTTTTGTAAAAGTTAATTTAGTGTTTTAATTGGGGATTATGTACAAAAAATTTGGTTAGATCAAGGTAGCTTTGACATGATGACACCAATTTCGGATATTAATTTTGTCTACTTTATTTTTGAAAAGTAGGCAGTGATGCAGTAGGTGTTGCTTCATATTTATTGGAAACAAAACAAAAATTCACTAATACATGTTTTATTACAAACAAACTCTCTTTTGGGACATTCCTTGTCTGGAATAAATCTTCATCAAGTACGTCTTCAACATAAAAGTATCGTCTCCAAGAATGACACCTCAATCTGGCAAGCACAAGCTGTCTTCTATGGCAGCTTTTAACTGCGATGCACCAAATATACTGGAATCATTCATTCTTCCATTTTATCCAACATCTACGTATATGAACTCATAACTGCTATTGACCTTGGCAAATAAAACTATGCTGATGTAACCTTTATAGTTGTAACTGTTTTTCCGGACAAGTTATAAGGATATACTTCCCATCATATTTAGGCTGAATCCATTAGAAATCGTCACTCTAGTATTTGGTACCTTTATATAATAGTATAAGATTTTATACATGCTTGGTAAAACAGACAGAAGAAGTTTAGAAATTGTACTTTTTAGTACTTACTCTGTACATATGTTCAAAAATGCTGAATGAATTGCCACTATCTAAATTTCTAAACATTATTCAAATTTTTACTTCAGTCGACAATGTTTCCCTAAAACACGTATTTTTTAACAATATAAGGACATGCAAGTTTTGTTAAAACAAGAAAAGTTCAGAAGTTTGTCGCAAATGATTAGTAAAAGTTTGTGGGTCTTGTGCAAGTCTAATTTCAGCCAATAAATCGCTGCATACACTAAATTTTTCACATTGTTGTATCCACTCTCTAATATAGACGGCCCACGTTTTTTCTTTAAAGATTTTTCTAATTCTATATGTAGCATGGTAGCAATTATTTTCTTTCCTTGGCTACTTTCACTATTTTTTTTTAAATTTACTGACTGTTTACCCTTTTCTCCTCAAAAATATGTATACACTTCCTTTTGAGCTACTTAACTACCAGCAATCTACATAGTATAGTGTCAACGCCCGTTTAGTAACTATCTACATCCTGTGGATGACCGTTTTATTTCTTGTAGTTCTGCTAACGTTCGTCATGTAAAACGTTTGTTACTGTGACAACGTCAAACAATGTTATCAATAGTTGTCAATAGTGTAGCCATGGAATAAGGGAAGTTATTGTTATGAGTAGAGTGAACGAATTCGGAGCGAAAGCAGAGGCATGACTAACGAATTGGTTCCCGCGTGCCCCATCGCAGATACGATTACTTAGTTTCATAGATAAGGTACCAATAGATAAGGTACTCCCTCTCAAGTCCTTAGTCATAAACTCAATCGAAAAGGCGACTGTCAAAACAGCGTACATACAACGAATCCTGAGAATCCTGATGGCACCTGCGCACTTACGCGTATGCTACTACCTCCCAACGACATCTCGTGGCCTTAGTCATGTACTACTCATGTTTGCCCCAACTTTGCCATAAGAGATTTTACCCCGTGCTTAGTATGTTATCCACGGTCATCGTGTGTGCACGTATAATAGTAGCAGGAAAGTATATTCACGCCTTTGCTTTCGCTCCGAATTGTTCTCTCTAGTTATGAGCTACCTATTGCCTTGGAAAATGTAAAAATTCCAAATCAGTTTAAATACCATATTTACGTAAAACTAGTATTGAAATATATTATCATATGTCAGTGAACACTAAACGTAGATATTAAACTGTTATTTGTGTTTGCGCAGGTTTTCAACCTTTCAATCATACTGCCACTGCTACAGGATGTTATTAACGGTGGTTGCGCCCAGTTAAAGAGAGTTGGCAGATAAACACAAAAAAGGAAAACATTTAGAGAACCTCGTTTTGATATAGTTTTTACATTGCCTCTCTCATTAGGAACAAGCTTTACCCTGTCGTTCCATTTATTACCACTTCAAAACGTTTCATTTTATGCATTTCTCAATAAAATTATCAAATATATACCTACATATGTAGATAGTTAATAATTTCATGTCATACTGTTGTTTTAAACTGTAATTAAAAAGAAATCCTGTATAATCTATACTGCGATATAAAAAAGCAATTGTATGCCTTAGAAGAGGTCTTAGCAGCCTTGAACTGCAAATTAGTATGCAGTCGTATCGTGTATAAATATTAAACGGTCGGTGAGCTTGCTTAAGCATGATGTGGATTTATTTATGTATTGAAAATTACGGGTATTAATTTGAATGATATTTAAATCATTCGTTTTTTTGTTTTCTTTTGTATTAAGTTTATCATGTAAATTTATATCTAATAAGATATATATTGGTTAATTTTTGTCTGATTTCAAATAAATACGAAACAACGTCTAATGCAACACTTCAAGAATAAATTAGACAAAATTTATATTTGGATTTACTAATGCAATCATATGTCATAGCCACATTGATATAACCACATTTTAAGTAAATAATGGTCGATTAAAATACCAAATTGACTTATACAAAGAAGCTATAAGAGATAGATATAGGAAAGCTTAATAACATTTAAAAAAGAAACGAAATTAAAATCGAATTACGATGTTCGATGTTCCATTTAAAATAAGAATGTTATTGAGCATAAATGGTAGCCACAGTTAGAGGTAAGATTTCAACAAGCCAGTATAATTTTTAGAAACATCTTTATTGTAATATTAAATGTAATCGTTTTGCTAAAGAAACAATACAACTTAAAACACATAACTTAAAAACGTATGTACAGCAGGTAGTAATTTTAAAAATTGATCCACACTTTCAAAAATTAAAAAAATATATGTCAGAAACTATTGAGTCTAGGTATAGACAGTATAACAGTGACTTGCCTTTATTTAGTCTGCGTCATAGAAATTTTGCAATAATATACAAAGCGTTCCATTCAAATTTCGATAACTTTGATGTGTAACTTTCTTTTCGGACTCCCTGTATATTTCAAAATAATTTTAGAATGTGTGTGTGTGGACTTTCACGTGCTCCAACAAAAAGATTTTAAATATATTGCCGATTTTTGTATATCAACCGAGGTGATGAATGTGCTACCCCACCCTGTATATGTAATGGCAGCAAAGTATGTTATCTACCTTCGTTAGACCTTTGACCACAAAAGTTTTTGACCTCGATTACTTGAAGCTGCTGTATTTGAAGAAATATTTAATACGATTACGAAAGTAAGGGTATAACGCTTGTAAACCATGACTAAAATTATGATTCTGTACGGATGTGGTTGGTAGGTATTACTTTCTTACTAAATTATGAAAATATTTATGTGATAAAAACAAACGGACATATACAAAACACCTGTGTGAATGTTTTGTCTCTATTTAAATCACAGCTACACTGTAAACCAGTGTTACTTATTAATAACTGTACTTGAACAGGGTAATAATGTTTTCTGTTGATACAGAGTTTTATTAACTTTAATATGTGTACAATCTCCCCCAACATCACGAAAACCTTTATATGAAAGATAATTCTCTATCACTTCGTTTTTTATGTTAGTTTAGGAATTTACTTCTGTTGCCACGTCCCTCAGAATGACAATAACTTTACTGATAATTTGAAACAGTGAACTTATAGTAATGGTAAACTTTTTTACCACATCCCTAGAAGAGGCAGCTTGTCGAGCACCATAAAATGTTAGATATGTTCTTATTAATAATCGATTCTTGTATTTTTGGTTAATGTCCAAATCTCCCGTGATGATTGTTGGCAGTTTCTGGATACGTGTTCAGTAAATGTTCGAATTCTACACAACAATTCTACACTCTGTAGTCGTTAGCAAGAATTCTATATACGGGTAGGGAAATACGTGATGGACTAGGCCGAAAGCACCGTGCATTGAAACAAGCATATCGTGGAAGGGAGGCGCTGCAAGTCGGGCACAGTCGGGTCTAGTGATTTAACAGCGCTCGATTCTCGACGAAGCGATGTGGCAACTGTGTTCATATATTCATATAGGATTATATGGAAACATAATTGAGTCGAGGTGAAATTTCCCTATCGGTATATGCATACCGATGTACTATAGTTAAAAATTGTAATCAGAAAATTTGTAATGTAACTAGTCTCTAAAAGTCAACTCTTATCGCCAAGATGACTTGCAGATTTTCTCATTTAGTTTTCAACGATGGTATATTTTAGTTGAATACTCGAATACATCCTTAATATTCATTAATAAACTTGGCCAATTTCGGACACATACAAGTGGCGTACGCGTGCAATTTAGCATTTAATTTACATTACAAGAAAAAGTTTACGCACTATATTCACCATTGGACGATTGAGTAAGCTCATCGATTGTGACATATTTATATACGACAGGACTGCATACTAATTTGCAATTCAAGGTTGTTATTCTTCGGCCGTACGCTGGCCTCAAAAAATCCCCTACTCTCCATCATTGCATGCGGTACGCATAAGCCATGTATACTCATTAATAAATGTATTCACGTACAAACAGTTTTCCAAAGATGTATTTTGCTGAGCCCCCTAGATACTGATCAAAGGATTCAACATACATACCTTGTATCTTCTCAGTGTACAGTTAAAGCAACAACTGTAATGAGGCAGTGCGCGGTCCTAGAGATGCTCTTAGACATTGTCGATTGTGGAAGTAATCTGTAAAAATGTTGTTAGCATTTAGCAGGTTGGTTTAATTTCTGGGTCTCTCAAAAAGCTATATACACATACAGAGTGTCCCAGCTGACGCAGTTACTTTGATAATTTGTTTATTTTATAGTATAGAGACAAAAATTTCAAATAAAAGTTGTCCCTATTTAAACGACGCATAGCTACAAAATATTTTCAAATATGCTGGGTGTCCCAATTATAGAAAAAGCGTATGTAACTTTATTATTTTAAATAGATCATTTTATATATTATATTTTTTCTAGATTCTACATGATATTTTAAGTAACTTTTAGTAAGACCTTTCTAGACTTATGTGCTTTCTTTTTATATCAGAATGTACCATTTATTTTCAAAAGTTTTAGAGAAAAAATGTATATTTCTTCTGCTACTGTCGAAAAAACCACTTCAATTTGCACGAAGTAGGCTACGTATCAATAATATTATGGCCAGACTTAGTTATCATTTGTACCATTTATAATTATACACAAGTAATAAGCTTAATTTAAATTTGTAGTAGAAAGCAATTTCTAAGGATGATAACATTTGTTTACAATTCTTTTATAAAAAATGTAATTACTTTCTATTTTCTGACAAAATACAGCTGAGAAGATATTGTTATGTCACAAAGCAAAAATAATGAAAATAATTTATATATTAAACACTTTACAAGTTAATTTAATCCCACCCTCTCTTACCTTAATACGTGTGTGATATATATATTGTATAATAAATTATTACAAATACGCCTTCTTCCCGACTTCAGATCCTCTCTCTTCCTTTGAAACTTTGTCTCTTTTCTTTCGCCTTTTCCTTTCTTACTTTTCAATCTTTCTAAATCTTTTCAATCCTCAAGCGTTTTTTCTCCACCTGTCTCTCTAATTTCAATCTTCTTTTTCAAACTTTTCACTTTCTATCTTTTTAATGTTTTTCTTCTTTTTTAAAGAACTAATTTTTCTTCACCTGACTTTTTGTGCTTCAATCCACTTTTTTCAAAAAAAAAACAAAATGTCCACTTCTCTTGTTTTTTCTTCACCTCCTTATTATTATTATTATTAGTATTATTATTATTTTTCAAATCGTGGTAACATGTGTGTACGTTGTACATGTAATTTTGACAATGTCATTCCTAAATGTACACTGCTTAATATAATATTTTAACTAATTTTGATTAATACCGAAATAACATTACAATATGTGTCAGCGAATTATCTTGGCGTTTCAAGAAATCAGCCCAATCATGCTGAGAAATGTTGAACAATCATTTAAAAAACGTGTTCGTAATTGTTCCAAAACGGAAGACATTTCGAAAAATAAATTAATGACTTTAATAACACTACATTTATAGTGTGCATTTCTTAGTTCACGCATTTCTTTGTTTTTGAAAACTCTTTTTGTTGCGTTTTTATGTTGTTATTTGTTGAAAGGTCCTGTTCTGTTAAAATTGTTTACAATACAAATTTTAATTGAGCTTATTACTTGTGTATAATTATAAATTGTACAAATGATTATTAAATATATCTGTCATAATATTATTGTTACGTAGCCTACTTTGTGCGAATTGAAGTGGTTTTTTCGACAATAACAGAAGAAATTGACATTTTTCTCTAAAACGGTTGAAGATAGATGGGTACATTATAAATCCAAAAGTAAAAGAAATTAATTTTACATCCAACCCTCTAAACAGATACAGGGTGTCCCATGCAATAAAAAGTGAGTTATTGGCATTTGAATGTTTCCAAATGTTGGCATCAGTAACTTGATGTCAACAAAAGGATCCGTACATGTTAATAAGGTCTTAATAAAAGTTACTTAAAATATCATGTAGAATCTAGAAAAAATATAATATATAGGGCGATCTATTTAAAATAATAAAGTTACATACGCTTTTTCTGGGACACATTGTATATTTGAAAATAGGTTTAAATAGAGACAACTTTTATTTGAAACTTTTTTTTCTATACTGTAAAATACACAAATTATCAAACGAACCACGTCAGCTGGGACGCTCTGTATATGTAGATATAGAAGCTCCCAGTAATTAATTTTCCGCTTTCCTTGGTCCTTCCAAGCGATGTGAAGGAAACATATAGTCAAAAGAAGAACTAGATTTCTTGCGATTTATATCATTTTAGTAGGGGTATTTACTGAATTTCTTTTTCTTTCAAGTATTTAATATGGTTTTTTAGTTCATGTTTTCATTTGTCCAATTTTGTTATATGTATGTAATTATTAATAGTTATCGACAGCTTTAACAGCCGATGTGCTCGCTGAATCCATAAATGTTTTATTTTAATATTGGCCTTAACGTTCTGTATGTGTAAGTTTATTAACGACGGTTTGTATGTTCTGTGCTCATAAAACCAATGTATTTGCATAATTAAAAAAAAACACAATTTTGTGGTCATATGAGATGAGCAATTTATATGATACGCAGTAAACATTGCAATCAATTTAAAGTGCATTTATTTGATGATAACAAAGTTATGTGTATCATTGTAGTGGTATGTATTTTGTCAATTTTCTGTTTTTTCTCAAAGCAATACCTCTCACGATAAAAGATATATCTAGTGGAATGGGTGCACTTTCACAGTGACACATAAAGCATGCATGCATATTCCTTGTAGTTACGTATTCAATAGTTCTAGTTGTGACATTGTTTGCTATAAGCAGTACTAAAATATACAGACAATCACATCATACTACGTATACAACGTGTGTAAAAATTGTCGCAAAAGCTAAACGCAGCGACATTCTTCGTCCGTTTCTAAATCGAAAATCTCAATCTATGATCTCAATGGTAAAATATTGTACCATGCTATAGTAACTCATCATAAAACTGTCAAGTGGACATTGTCAATAAAACTGACATTTTCGACTGAGTAGTCGACCGCAAAGTGTCACTTTTCCTCCGCCGGAGGTTTACTTTTCACTTTTCCGCCGACGCCGACGGAGGGAAAAGTGCTATTATAGCAACGTACAAACATACAAACACATAATTTCAATGTTGACAATGTCCACTTGACAGTTCTATGATGAGTTACTATAGAAACAACTCGTAAAAATCATCGGTCTAAACGTCCAAACATCCTACCAAACCTGCTTATATTCAATTAAAAATAGATATTTTTACATAAATTTGCCGACGTTTGAAGAAAAAATAGCATATTTTATATTAAATAATATACTATTATAGTATCTCCGGTTTTACTAATCCTTAACCAGTTCCTGCTGAATCAATCATTTCTAAATAAAATATCATAAAATAAGGACAGATTGACTTTTACGGGGAAGACAGCTATCGAAGTATGGTTGTTGAAATGTTTTAATAACAACGATTTATTGTCAAAAACATAATATTTGTGAAGCGCTGCGCGTTTTTAGCTTTGTTCGCGGAAGAGATCCCGAATAGATACAGGATATACTTGGAAGATGTTCAGTACTTTTGTATTGCGCATGCGACTCTTGGAACACGAGACGGAATTTTCTCATCCGCGAACACTACTCGAACGAGTTTCTGTTATATTCATTAGTTAACGTTGACACTACTGTAACAAATTAAATTTTGGTATACTCCAGTTAACCTTGGTGACTTATAAACGGATACTGTTTATGTGTATTTTGCGGAAAATGTGTTGTGGTACAATTTCTTAAAAAAAATGACATCTTTACTTCGTTAATGTCGACTTGGGTCGAATATTGCGATTTTGAGAACAATTTATTGTTTTTTCACATTAATAACCGTTAGAGTGTATTAGTGTTATGACGCATATATTACTGGCTTCTGAAGAATATAAGTAGCAGTACATATACTCTTATGGCTTTATAAATATAAATACCTAAACCCTACCCAAATATTAACAATAAAAAAGCCAATCTCACTGAATTTTGTAAGCAAGTACCTACCCTTAAAAAAACTACGCTAACATCCCCATTGTATTAACTTTCGATATTTTAACATGTATAGCCCTGAAGAAGGAATAAAACTATTCCGAAAGCTTGGACAAAATTCGAAGAGTGAACTAATTTCTATTGAGACTACAATCCTATTAAATATTATTTACTATCTACATATACGATATACATTAGTTAACTTCTTTTTACTATATGCAACACTAATGCAAGAAAATGGACAGACTTAAAATTTTAAAAATCTTAATTCTTAAAAATTACACAGGATGGCTTCATTAATAATGGGAAATATTTTAACTAGTGATAGATATTACGTGTCACATAATGACCATTGACCAAAAATAGCCTTATTCAAAATCGCATCGTTTTCGAGATGATGGTCTTCAAAGTTTCACAAAAAAATCGTTTTTTCCATCTTCAAGCTAATCTACTTGTACGATGAAAATAAAATTTGGCGAGGCGATTTAGTATTATTAGATGTTTCTTATGGTGGAATTTGCCGAAATTGGCAAAATTACAGCAAAGAGAAAAAATATCCCCCTGTGTGTAGAATCTTCGTATTATACTTTGTTTTCGTGAAAAACGAGAAAGTTCGGAAGTATTTGTGGCTAAAAATAGTTTAAACAGCAAAAATCCGGGTAGGCCAACATTCAAATTCTACGTCACTGGCGAAATTGTCATTTTAGGACAATTTTTCGATTATTCTTCAATACTTTCTATGTAAACAACATATTCATTTTTTTATTGATCTTTGGAGACTTTCATCTCGAAAACGGTGCGATTTTGAATGAGGCGATTTTTGGTCAATGGTCATTATTTGACAAGTAGTATCTCTAGTTAAAATATTACCCATTATTAATGAAGCACCCTCTATAACCAAAATTAAAAGAACAAAAATAATGTCCAGAAATATGAAAAATATTCACACTACATATTTAACTTTAAGAAGTATAATGATGATAAATAATAATAAATGCTATACAGGGTTAGTCAAAAGTATGGAATAGGCGGCTTATTTCCGTAAATATGAACTTTATAACAAAATGTCTTTAACAAAAGTTTTTTTACTGATTATTCTCCATGTCTGTCAGACTACTCGTGGTTTGTTTATGTCAACGTATTTCCATGGAAAGTTATTAATTTTTTTTTAATGTCAACCAAGTGATTTTTTTGCTGATTTTTATTCCTCTTTTTTTTCTTGCAATGACTTGATATTTTTTTCATATGCTTTAATAACAAAAATTCTGTATAAAATCATAGTTTCCAATAAACGGCAAAATGTGATTTCAAATCAGATTCTCCTGTTTTTAATACTTCTTTTTATTCATGTGAGCATAATTCTACAAAAAATTATAGTAGCCTCTGTTTTCTTAATGTCATTGTGAAGTACCTTTCAATAAGTTAACAAGTTAGTTTAATTAAAATAGTTTCATTTTAATTTCTAAACATGGTCAAACTCAGTGAATCTGAAAGAATTGAAATCTTAATGATGGTTGGTTATAGAGATCGACAACGTTCATACCAAGGTGTTTGTCATTTATTTAGTAACGTTCATCCGGAGAGAAATCCTATTGTAGAATCCACAGTGTCTAAATTGGCTAGAAAATTTAGAGCAATTGGTAATGTAAAAGATATTTCAAGATCTGGACGTCCAAAATCAGCCACAAATCAACATCAAGTTCTTGATGTATTACTTAGTGTTATGGGTAACCCAATTACGTCAACCACGCAACGTGCTTTGGATAATGATATTAGTCAATCGTCGGTAGTTCGAATATTAAAAAAGAACAAATATAAAAACTACAAGATGCACCTTCTCCATGAGCTAAACGAAGATGACCCTAACAGAAGAATGCAGTTTTGTGCAATAGTGATGGAAATGATAAATAATAATCCAAATTGTCTAAACCACATTTTATTTTCTGAAGCCACGTTTTGTCTACATGGGTTTGTAAACAGACACAACTGTCGCTACTGGTCCAGTCAAAATCCCCATTGGATGATGAAACACCGTACACAGCATCCACAAAAACTTGTTTGGGCTAGTATTATTTGGCACCACATAATAGGTCCATACTTTACAGATGAAAATTTGACAGCAGATAGATACCTAAACCTATTGCGTGATCACATTGTACCCCACATTGCACATTTATTTCCGGATGAAGATCGACAAGGAATGCCAAACCACAATGTTTGGTTTCAGCAAGACGGCGCTCCACCATATTATGGAGTTGATGTTCGCCTGTTTTTGAATAATGTCTTTCAGGTCGTTGGATTGGGCATCGAATAGCCTGCTGGCCGCCCAATTAGAGTCTCTTAGATTTTTTCCTCTGGGGTGTCCTTTAAGAAATAAAATTTACAAAGAGAAACCACCAAATTTACAAGACCTGAAAGCCAGAATCAGGCATGAAATTGAAGAAATACCACCTAACTGACTGCAAAATTCGTTGCGTAATTTTTGTGATAGATTAGGTTATTGCCAAGTTGCAGAGGGTCTGAGAGTTTGAACATGTAATATGAGCTAAATATTATTTGAGTGAATAAAATATTATGAGTACTTTCTCTAAAACTTTATTATTAAAGCATATGAAACAAATATCAAGTCATTTCAAGAAAAAAAAAAGAGGAATAAAAATCAGCAAAAAATCACTTGGTTGCCATTAAAAAAAATGAATACATTTTCATGGAAATACGTTGACATAAAAAACCACGAGTAGTCTAAGACATGGAGAATAATTATTAATAAAACTTTTGTTAAAGACATTTTGTTATAGAGTTCATATTTACGGAAATAAACCACCTATTCCAGATTTTTGACTAACCCTGTATAAAAAATATAAATATATACATATAATAGAAAAAACCGCATTTAGTTATACTTATTAAAAAGCATCATTTTTTCAGTTAATTTTCTTTAACAAAGATGGTCTTATCTTTATTCTCAGAGTTAAATTTCGATTTCTTTATTTAGAATTTGATGAAAAACGCTCCAATTATAATTATGATGAATATAATGAAAGTGTGAAAACTAATTCCATGTTTACTACTTGGGTTATAGATAATACTATAAAAGCACATGTTTCTAGCTTGTACTACACACAACAGCGATGTTATAATATTTATGGCACCTGTGATACACATTTTTTACAACACTATATTAGTGGCAACACATACACACGTTCCCAATTCAACATAATTGTGACGCAAGACGTCACAATTGTGTTTCCTAAATAGTTGGATTATTAGAGAGTGTATTGAAGTATGAATCAATTTTCTAAGATGCCGAAAGGATCCTCGTATCCATTCGTACGAAAATCAGCTTGGCTCCACAAATATGTTTATAGCACGGTAGGCACTAATATTGCGAAACATGTATGTGTGTACTGACCTTGTGCTGCTTTATTATACCGCTTCATCAAAATGCTAATACACAATCTTTTATGAAAACGCAGTGCTGGCCAGTCACTAACTTCACTTCTTAGTTAAGAATCGTGCTTGTTTGTGTTTTCTGAACAATTTCTTATTTTTTAAGGTTATGCAATATGAAAAAAATAGATAGATAGTTCCTAAAACAGTAGTTGTTAAATGAATTATTGCTAATAATCGGTAACTATCAAATAACTTATTTGAACAACTAATTTATGGAATCCGCCTTCCAAGATTCGACAAAATCGTTAAATTATACATCACTTTCATGAAATCAACTTGTAGTGTGGATGTACAAAATATAGTGTAGCCGATTTAATCTGCAATCCACTTATCATTTGGTTAAAAATCGGCAGTTGGGAATCAATAGTGATAAACGATATCATTTTCATTTGTGTGCAAAACGCACAGTGTTTTCAGAAAAAAAATCCTATACAAATAAAAATTAACTTCGTCTCATACACAAAACACAGGCTTAAACAACAACTATTGACAATAGACGTAAAAAAGGTTGCTCTTGCCGACCAATGAATCCGTTTCAACCCACTCTCCATTCAACTTAAGAGTGCAGTAGTTCGTGCCACAATCGGCGTTGGTTTTACACTAGAGAATTTAAATATACCGCTCAATTCAAAATCGACATTGACATAGGTTAACCTACAAATGCGGCAAATATATTACAACGTATGTATATTTTAGCTAATAATGTCTATATAACATTATGAATCAATACATTTCTATTTTATTAAGTTTTTTTACAGCTTCTTATAGGCAATTAATGATGACTGATTTTTAAAACGTAAAATTTATATGTTCGTAAAATAACGTGCCATCGAAAAAAAACATAATTGGTGTAGGCTATGTAAATGTTTTTAATCGTTGCTTTAGCCACTACCACATAATGACATTTATTATTTGACATTTTATAACCAAAGTTTATAACCTCAAATTAAATGTCAATAAATAAATGTCATTATGTGAAAGTGGCTAAAGTAACAATCCATTCACATAGCCTACTCTAATTATGATTTTTTTCGATGTCTATATATTATTCAGACTATGTATAGAAATTGCATATAAGATGTATGACTATGTTACATTTATTAATATTTAAGTATAGAAACATAATAATTGTATAAACAATGTCTTTTTCAAGTTTATTGTACATAAATAATATTTTTAAATATTTATATGATATAATACGCAAAAATCCAAATCATACATCGTATTTTCTTCTGCGATAGAATGTTTGATGCAATTAGTCCAGACTTCAGCAGTGACATGATTAACTCCATCCAATAATAAAGTTTTTACTTCCGCTAACTTAAAAGTTCTATTATTAGTAAGATGATGCTTCACTTGAGCTCATATTAATTCGATCGGATTCAAATTACAATGATACGGGGGCAATCGTAATATTGTGCGAACACTTTCTGCTACTATTTTGTCAATAATGTATGTAATAAGATTGTCAGTAATATATTTTTGTAGTAAGTTCCAGTAATTTAACTTTTAATAAAGAATTATCAACAATTCCTTTTAAATGAAGCCATTCAACTAATGCTTCCTTTTTCCAAGGTGTCTCCGTAAAACAATATCTTGTCGCTCCATTAGCACACTTTCTCGATTGCGTTTCACGCACACAAATCCTAATTTTTTGAGAATTTTGCATAATGTTGTTCGCTTAAAGTCTGGCAAATTCTCGTCTGCATTAACAACCTACAAACATTAATTAGATCATGCTAACGTTAATTCAAATATATTTACGCTCAATATTTTTGTACACATAGGTAACTCATTTTTCGAGAAAAAGGAATGCACTTGTCTTCGGATTGCTGACCGCTGGCCTTCATCCAAATTATCATAGGTTGTATAACGTATACATTTCTTTGAAGGTGAATGAGACACACCTGCGGTATCTACAGTGAGTGACAAAATTGAGTGGACACTTGCGCGAAAACTACATATAGAATATGATTGTATGATTTCTATTTGAATAAATGCGTAAACATATGTGTATATGTATAACATAATCTTAAAGATATTCTTCCCCGCAATCTGAAATGCAAATAGGCAAACTACGTAGATAAACCAATTCATATTTCTTGGAAATGCAATATTTACTTGGACACGGATGTTTTAAAAACGATAGTAGAAAGCATGCCACGACGACTTCAGGCTGTTATACAAGTAGCAGGGGGTCACACAAAATAGTGAAACCCCCTTATTTAATATCTGTTAGAAGGCATATTTATTTCTTATTTTTCTTCAACTTTTTAATTTTTTTAATTCATTATTTCACTGTTATTTTCTTATGTTTTTATTTATTCAAATCTTGAACGTTTGTACAAGCTATTGTTTTTGTATTAGTTCATAAATTAACCAAATACATTGTGTATATATTTTGAAAGTCGCATTTATTTTATTTATTCTAAGTGTCCACTCAATTTTGTCACTCACTGTATATCCTTCACAGTATTCTATACTGTTCGCTTTCCAACATTATACAGGGTGTTTAAAAACTTAGTTGCTTATAAATAAGTTCAATCTTCGGAAAGTAGATTTTTTTTAATGGAAAGGTATATATTTTCTTAGATATTCTGATTCTCTAAAAGATTCTCTTTTAATCCGTATTAGGTGTCCCTATACCTAAAATGGAACGTGAATAAGTTACAAACGATTTAATTACCCTGTGTACCTAACACGCTCAGATACGTCAATTTACGGAAGCAAGGATGCTTACCTTGTTTGTTTTTCATACTTACTTACTATTTATTTTGACATCTGTCATTTCTGCTAATCGTTCTCGCATACACCGAGAGAAATAGACCTGCACTGTACAATAACTATCGTACCCAATATGAGAATGCATTTTACAACAACAGAAAATTATTGTATTTATTATTGTATACATATTGTAATTTTACTATTTTTTCGTGCTGTATAACAATGCAATTTATAATTTTTACATTACCTATAATAACACAGATTGTGTCGCTTTTACAATACATTTTCCTTAGTGTTTTAGTTGTTAATTTGAACGATAACAACTATTTTATAAATTGAAAAAATTATTTATTCCTCACTAACATTGAATAATCTGACAACGTGAAGTTTATTCTGTTGTTTTCTAATGACACTCTCTGCCTACTTATATCATACCTATTCTACATACTATAACACTTAGTGTAATTAATTAGCATTGAAAATACACTAAATTAAGTAATCATGAATTTATTTATTATGCAATGTGAATATAATAAAATAGTAGAAAAAAAAACGTATTAAACATTTAGAAAAAGATATCATTTATAACCAATGATCAGCGAGAAGTTTAAAAACGATTTCTGAAAATTTTCAGGGAGATAAAAAAGGTTTTAACAACCGATATGTTCGCAGAGCAATGGTAGGGAACAACATCAGTAAAAAATTTAGATTACTTAAGAATTTTCCCAAATACTCTCAACAAATGCCATTTTAACAACCAACATAAAGTAAATTTACATCAAAGGTATACATAATTAGTAACAGTAGTAAAAGGTACTATAGAAAAAGCACAAGAACAACAATAATAATAAGATAAATAAATAAATTATCTAAATGGTTCGATATGGCCACCGTTTCTGTTGAGGCATTCTATAATTCGACGACGTACCTACTAAATTTTGCCTCGTCAGTACAAATAATATTAGTCAAAAACGTAGGATTCTGTTGCATATGCATCAACATGAGTTCACAAAATTCCATTCTTGTCATATTATGATCACATACTTTAATCTCTTGTACTGGCATAATGGCATAATCGTTGATACATTTTGTGCTTTTTCATAATTTTTTGTATTGTAAAATAGGTCATTAGATGCATTTCTAATAGATGCCTGTGGATATACATTAAAATATGCCAATTCTTTTAAACTTCATGCTAGTCATTGGATGTAAATGTTGTTTTATTTTCGTTAAACGTTCGGCATCTTCGTTCTATTACTTTCTTACATTCACCATGTATAATAAATAAACTCATGATTTCTTCATTTGTATACGGTCTATTTTCCATAATTGCAACAGTTTACTCAAATACGATTAACAAAATGACAAACGTCAAAATAAATGGCAAGTAAGTATGTAAAACAAATGAACTAAGCAGCGTTGCTGTAGTAAATTGACATATCTGAGTATTTTAGATACGGAGGCTAATTAAATCGTTATAACTTATTCACCTTCCATTTTAGGTATAGGAACACCTAATACGGATTAAAAGAGAATCTTTTATAGAATGAGAATACCTAAGAAAATATATAGGTACATACCTTTCTATTTAAAAAAATCAACTTTTCAGGGATTGAACTTATTTATAAGCAACTAAGTTTTTAAACACACTGTATAATGTTACAGAGAAGAACATCAAATGTTGTGTAACTACACAATATCAACTGCGCGTATGCAAAATTTCATTCGTCTCTCTTACTCGTACGTGACGTAATATCACTATAAAGTAAGATCGGTAACTGTCACTTTTTTTCTTTAATTGCGAATATCTCCGAAGGAATGATATCTAGGTATAGGATATGGTACATGAAATATGTGTAAAATTCGTCGTAGAAGCCGTATCTGTAATTTATTTTATAGCATGCTATTTAAAAAATCGAAGTTGATGCCCACTTCCGGTTAACCGGAAGTCATATTTATTCAAGAATATTTTCACGTGATAGTTCATATTCAACCATATCTAGTCATAAAATTTCGCTTTAAAATTCCGTTCTGTTTGTATAATACTTAAAATTCTTTTAAGTACCTATATTACAAATTTTATTAGTGAAAAAGTTTTTGTATTCATTTTGGTTTGTAATTTAGTATATGAAATGTAATGCTTTTTTGAAATTTATTTTGGTCTATTGAACAAAATATTAGACTTTTTTGTATTTCTTTGATAAGTATCTGTATTTCTATGTAAGAACTATATGATCAGATAAGTTCACCCTCCAGGCCATGAAATTATTCCTTCAAAATATCATGCTGGTAGTGATAAATAAAATACATCTGCATTATGTGTACTGTGTTCGTTTATTGATAGTCAAAAATATTTACTATAAATCGTTTTCATTGTCGAATCATATTATGGATATGATGTAAGACTAGGAAAATAAAGAATGGTCCTACTTTTGCATCCATATATAGAAGAATTTCAGACAGAATTTTCAAATTTCCCATATGAAAATTTGCGGCAATTAATTCAAGAATTGGCAAAATTCCATGAAACAGGACATGTGTCCCGAAGACCAGGTAGTGGTAGACCATTAAAACGTTGGGAAATTGAAAATATGGAAGATGCTAAGGAATAAGTAACCCAATCACATAAAAAATCTATTCGTAAACTTTCACGATCACGTAACCCGACTTAATCAAAAATAGACGCTTAGCTTCTTGTTTCTCGTAGACGGATTCCAGGTGCAATATTCTTTCATAATAACATAAATGCAGAATGATATCGTAATATTTTATTACAATCCCTTTTAAATCAATTATCTTCAATCAATTATTAATCTTTTATTCCTAATTTTTATAAATGACCTTCCCAGATGCATAGACTCTCTGTGGTCCAATATCGTCTTGTATGCTGATGACATTAATTTGGTTATTTCAGATCCTGAGGTTGACTGCCTGTTGGAACTTTCTTCTGAAATATTGTCTAATACTAGTGACTGGATGTCCAAAAACAAATTAATATTAAATAGCGAAAAAGCTAAATGTATTTTGTTTCAAAATCAATCAGCTAAGCGTAATACGTTAAATGTGGTTCAAAATTATACAAACCTAAATTCATGTAAAATTTTAGGAGTGATTATTGATGAAGAGCTAAACGGGACAATCCACGTTGATCATTTGTGTGCAGAGCTATCAAAATTATGTTACGCGTTATCACAATTAAGGAAATCCTGTAGTGTCGATGTAGTAAAAACTTTTTATTACGGTAACTTTTACTCGCGCACGAGATATCGTACTTATACTTTGGTGGGAGATGAGCTCTGCCACGGATCGTGTACTTCTTCTGCAAAAGGGAGCAATAAGGATCATGCTTGGTCTAAACTATAGAGAGTCGTGTAAAAACCATTTCAAAACAAACAAAATGTGTTAACTGTATATGATACTTATATACTGGAGGTTCTGTGTTTTGTGAGGAAACACCGCATGTCCTTCTCGCATCGTGCGTCGCACCGTTACGGCACTCGGGGATGTGATCTCTTATTGCCACCGATACACAGGTCAAGTTGATTTCAAAGGGGCATACTATTCATGGGCAGTAAACTATTTAACTGTTTGCCAGATACTGTGACAAACATCACTAATGATATGCAGTTTACTAGATCTGTGAAAGATATTCTATACAATCTTAACTAGTACAGTATAAATGATTTTATATTGCACTTCCAAACAAGTAGAGGGTAGTATAGTTATATTTATAGTAAGTAGTATTCAACACATCCTACATATGTACTATTTGACGTATTTCTAACATGTCAAACATGTGACAAAATAAAGGTATTATTATTAATTACTTGGCGATGGGTAACAGAAGAAAACGATGGAATTGTTGCATGAATGCTTTGATGGTGGGTTTAGAGAATTTCCACCGCGATCAGCGGATTTGACAATTATGTATTATATTTGATCATGTGGTATAAAAATAATATATTTAAGAATAATAATGATCTAATTGTTGATGGGCTCGTGATCTGATTTATTGATATCATCATTAAATCGTTTTAAACCTGCAAAAAATAAAAATAAAACTACTAAAGTCACTGCAACTAAGCACCCACCACACATTAAAAAAAGAAACAATTCAGATAGATTTAGTATATTTATAATTAAGTAACTGATTATTTGATTAAAAAATTACATAAATATATGTGTAGGTAAACTATGTGCCTATGAGCACAGTCATTCGACGTGGACATCCTGTATAAGCTGTATTTTGACAGCTAAAACCTGTGTAAAACCAACAAATTGTCATAATTATGACAGTTTGACAGCTTTCTTTTCTTTTCGTTTAACAACTAACAACTATCAGAATATAATAAAATCTGCATATAGGTATACTCAATGAAAAAAGAAATGGGACAATTACAATACTGATATGTATTAAAATTGTCCCCCTTCTTGTTTCTTTGAGTATACGTAACATGATAAGCTCTACGGAACAGATGTTAAACAAATGTTAACAATGTTAAAAATGTATGTTAAATAGTTAAACTCAGAAGAAAATAATCTATTTAAGGAGATGATAAAAGCAATAGATTTCTACTTACAAAAATTAATTTGCAGTTGGTTCTGCGTTTTCAAAATGTTGAATAACAGAAAAGGTATATTTTCATTATATTTAGCTCAAGAAGTCGCCTAAATAAAGTGCTTTTTATTTTCTTAAATCTTCAAAATTATATGAGATATAAGTAAAAATTAAAACCGGTCATATTCTTATTTTCTTCGATATAATTGAGTATGCCTTGAACCTATACCAAGATTTGTTTATTAGATTAGTATTCAGACGACAACTGAAAACTAAAATAACAAATTTTAAACATACAGTGTCTTTTTTATAACACGTGAAATGCCCATCATACCCCGTGAATTTGCAACAATCTGTACGCTAAATAATGTAGAGTTGACTGGTGGCCCTTCGTTTCAAGAGGTTCCGTTTCGGAGTTAAATATTTTACTATAGACTATACAAATTATACCTTATTACAGTACAGTACATACGTGTAGTGAAAATTATACTGAGATTAAGTACACAAACTTGTTTACAGATACTGAGTCACAAAACTATAGTATGCCATTAAATCAGCTATGTCTTGGGTACTCATGTCAGTGAAACTTAAATCGTTAAATCAAACACTGACTTCTAAAGAGTAGTATCGACTGACGTTCTTTAAACTAACCCAACATTCAAGTACATATTCATACAGTTTGTAAAATTAAGGAATATTAAAGTACATTTATTTCTGTCGAAAATCACTCTTTCTGTTTCTTGTTTAAATCGAAACAAACAAACAGAACAAGGGAATAAAAATACAATCTACTAAAGAACAACATTTATGCAGTAAGGTGCGCTATAAGGTCTCCGCTTTCCAAGTGCATTACTAATTTTTTCGATCGTAGTAATAATCGTGCGTTACATTTTTTAAGTACGACCATAAAAACAGTCACAAGATCTTAAATGGCAAGAACGAGATGACCGAACTTCGATTTTACGCAAAAGGGATGAAACAGAGCGAACTTAAGGGTTTTCTGAAATTTGAAACTCCGAACTAACTCAGAGAAAATGTTAATTGGTAACAGTTGAATTGATAAACACTATGTGTAATTGTACCATTAATTTACATGGCCAGGTTAAGTTATTCCAACTTCGCAAAATATACAATTAATAAACAACATTTTGCTTCCTTTCTAATTCATTTGCGTATTCAAATATTATAGCAACATTATCATAATAATAACAATACATACTTATTAGCTAGTATTAAAAACATAATAATAATAAAGTGTTTTTTATAGGGTACCTTGATACATTTTATCAAAATTGCCCGCATTGGAAGAAACAAACCTGTAAGATTAGTCCAATTAAATCTTCTGCGAAACTCAATAATACTTCCTCAAATTCGGCACAGCAAGCTGCCCTGATTTAACAGAATTACAGAAGAATGCAATAATATTAAAGCATCACAAAACAAAATAATTAATACGCTACGAAAATCTTATTATAGATTAGGTTATTGTTTAGAAGAAAAATGCAGTCACTGTGAAAAATATTTAGAATAATTTAAAACATTTAAATATATGTATCAATAAATTACCTATTATTTGCCTGTATTTCTAAATTAAAGACTTTTAGATTCAGGTTTTCTTTCAATTTCGAAATATTATCTTGCATTTTATAGTACCTACTAGGTAACTAATATAATAACTATAGATCAATACGACATATATAGCACAGACATTCTTTATATATCCTATGTTTTATATAGATGCATTTGTAACGTATATTTTGGTTGCCTATTGCATAATGGTTTAACTCGATTATTTAAAAAAATAATAGTACTGTATATAAATAGGCAATACATAGTATATTAATAATACTTATATATACACAACATAAAGAAAAGCTATAATTTTTTTGAGATTATTTTAATATTGAAGGTCAGCTATATAAAAAAAATAACACATTTTTATTTTTACAAAAAGAGGCTGGCACCCAAAAGCCTAATGAAATTCATGTCAAATTAAGGCACTATTGTAATAATATGTAAATCCATAACATTAGTACCCGTATGTCCTGTTTTAACAAAGTATTCACCGTCCTTAAAAATTGTATAAAATCCGTATGAATCATTATTACTGATAAACTCTATAGGCTCAATACCGACACTCCTTGCATCACTAACTAATCTCCAATCTCCTATAGCTCCTGCAACATCTGTAGGTCCATCTATACCATCAGTACCAGCGCTTAAGAACATTACTTTCTTCGTTATATTCATTTTGTCTAGTTCTAATGAAACACGCAATGCTAATTCTTGATTCCGACCACCACGTCCTTTCCCGCGCACTACTAACGTTGGCTCCCCAGCTCCAATCAAGCAAATTGGTTTTTCCATATCAAAATTTAAAATTTCATCAGCGTTTACAAGGTCGTACCACAGGTTACTTCTTGTTTGCTGAAATAATTCCTGTAGTTCCAATTGTGAACAAGTAATAATTAGTCGCACTAGCCGTCCGTACCATTCGCTTAAATATCCGACATCTGCACTTATTAACCTCGTTAGAACAACAGTTTGATAACCCAATTTTTTTGCTTGTTCTACGGCACCTTCACATGCCATCTTATTGTTTCCTATCACTACGTTATAAACCCAATCGAATTGGCTACCGTTGGTATTAGCACTACCATCGGTATCACTCATGAGAATTTTATGTACTGTGTCGGGAACAATATCCAAAAGGTGATATTTGCTTATGATATTTAATGCAGCATCTGGTTCATCGGAATTAGGAACGGTAGGTCCACTAGCGATATAATCTAAAGGGTCATCAATAACATCCGATAAAATTAAAGTTATAACTGTTAGATGTTTCGCTAATAAAGCCAGTCTACCACCTTTTAATTCTGATAATTTCTTTCGCACTGTATTTAATTCAACAATGGTAGCTCCCGCTTTACTTAAAGATTTTATCAGTGCCGTTTTTTCTTCGAGAGTAATAGGTTGTTTAGGAATAGGTAATAGCGCTGAACCACCACCACTAATCAATACAATTAATATATTGCCTTCATCTACATTTGTAATTAAATCTCTTATTTTTACTGCCCCATTCAGAGCGTTTAAGTCTGGTAAATTATCCTTAGCTCCCTCTATAAACGTTATTCGTGTATTCGGAGGTGGTAATAATTCTGGTAATGTAGCAAATGTACGCAATATATCCTGCGGAACTGTAGCTATTCCACACGAGAGGGCACTGCCTAATATTTTCTCTAATTGTACTGCCATACCAAGAACAGCTTTACCGAACCCAACAACGTAACAATGTTTTTTAATGTGAAAGGTATTATTGTTTACTATTAAATTGTCATTTTCAATACGTACTGTATTTGCCAATAATATTTCTGGTCGCACTGCAGCTACACCTTGCATAAATATTTGTGACAGATGTTGACTGTTAGTATTCATTTTTCGAGTTGCACTTGAATTTAAGTTTAATGAACTAATAAATGATCGTAAAATTTTTGAACTGAACATGGTCAATTAATCAGTGAAATATTTAAGATAACTGTACTTGTAATATTTTAGGGCAAAGTTCAAAACAACTATTACGTAATAATTACTATAAATCAATGATAAATTAAAATTAGCATTGGAATTATGATGAATGCACCTAAATTTTGCGGAGGCATAACGTGACTGTTTAGGTTCCTCAAACCTTTACAAAAGAACTAAATTAATAATTAAAAATTAAGTTAATAATTTAATATTAATTCTTCTAGAAAACAGAACTCTGTTATTGATTGACATATCATTGACAATTTTACTAGTTTCTTGTAGATGGCGCTATCAACAGATTTAAAAATATTCGGAATATAATTACTATGAATAATACCATATTTGACAATAATATTCATATTTTTTTAATTCATTGTTATTCAACGATGTTTTAAAGATTAGAATAGTCGCTGCAGTGACTGTTGACATCACTCTATAGATAGGCAACATTTATGTAATCCTCTTTTCGCCCTCTAGTTTCATAGTATCATGTAGGAGAAAGTAGTTCATAGATGTCACTAAAAGTGCGGTTGCTAAAAAATAAATTTAAAGTAAAACCTGTTTTATTGCATTTTTATATAGTCTAGGTCATCCAGGAATGAAAGAATGGATTCCACGGAGTACAGATATTGATTACGAAGTAGCATAGAAGTCCTTAATTAATGAGTATAGCATAGCCTTTACTATTTTATAATGACTTAACTTTTATGTTAAATATTAATTTCAGGCCGGTATTTATCAGTTGTATTTTTGTATGTACTTGTTCCTACATATCTCTTCCTTAGTGGTACATTGTTTTAAGTACTTACTTGAATCGTTAAAAGCGTTATCCATTGTAAGTACAATAATAGTTATTTGTATATCAAGGCCGCGAAAACACACTTTAACGTACGCAGAGAGAAATTGTCGCCGAGGCCGTTTGCGGCCGAGGCAGGACAATCTCGAGTACGTTAAAGGTTTTCGCGGACGAGAAACTTCTGAAAGTGATAATATTTCTATATCTGGAACTCCTCCGGATATAAAAAGTTCTGCCAATTTCGCAGTTTCTAACTTAATACCCGAAAGATCGAAGAGGCAATACGAAAAATGTTACAACGATTTTAAGGTCTGGTGCAACGCTAAGAAGGTCAAAACTGTGAGCGAAAACGTGCTATTGGTATATTTTATGCAAAAATCGGCGGCCTTAAAAAGTTCCAGCTTATGGAGTTTGTACTCCATGCTTAAAAGCATGCTGAATATAAAGGAACAGATTAATATAAGGACATTTTTAAAATTAATTCCTTTTTTGAAGAAAAAAGCAGTAGGCTATAAAGCCAAAAAGTCTAAAGTGTTAACAATGGAGCAGATTAAATTATTTTTGGAAAATGCTGAGGATGAAAAGTATTTACTGTGGAAGGTACAAAGATATAAACAAGTTCTCTTATAAATTGCTTAATTTACTATTAGTTTTACAGGTAGTTTTAATTATGGGCGTATCAGGTGCCATGAGACGTAACGAGTTAACAAAAATAACCGTTGACAACATTCAAGACACCAGCAATATTCTTATAATTACTGTTCCTGATACAAAGACGGACATAAACCGCACTTTTACAATCACAAATCCAGATTACATAAGACTTTATCACAAATATATTGCTCTTCGTCCGAAATATGTTACCTGTCATAGGCTGTTTTTGAGATACAAGCAAGGAAGATGCTATGCACAAGTTATTGGGGTACATAGCATAGGGAAAATACCGTGTTTGATTGCAAATTATTTGGGGTTGCCAAACAGTGAGCAATATACAGGCCATTGTTTTAGGAGGAGCTCTGCTACTCTCCTTGCTAACAGTGGTGCTACAATATCAGTTCTTAAGCGCCACGGTGGCTGGAAATCTGGCCGAATCGTATGTTGAAGATTCTTTAGAAAATAAAAATAAAATTGCTAATTCAATATCCGGTACTTCATCACAATGTATTTACAATCAAAATGAAATCACTGCTACGGTTTCAAATTATAATTCAAATAAAAATTTAGATTTTACTGCTTCTGGTGTAAATATTACTAATAATACAAATTGCACAATTAATATTAATATGTATCCTACTGTATGTACTTATGGACGAGTGTACTAGCGTGCGGTTGGTGTGAACGTGTGCTCCGAAGTTAAACTCAAATAAATAGGGTAATTTCGAGTATATTTTTCACAAAACGTATTAACAGTGTGTAATAATAATAGGTGATAGATGAAATATAAAAATATAATATTATATGTACTATAATTAAAAAAAAAAAAAAGAAAAGAAGAGATCAGCTGGTTGACGATAGAGGTCAAGGCTTCGACGGGTTGACCGGGCCAAGACTTTTTTCGCGTACAACAGCAAAAACAGAGGTGACAAGGAAATAAACAACGCTTGCCGTAAACTAAAAAGAAAGGAAACGATATAACATATAAAGTATTTGGGATTCCGAATACAAAGAAAATATTCGTAAAATAAGAAATTAGAATAAAAGTCAGGAGATTAAAGATAGACGTTATAATACAGAGTGTATAGCCTGAAATATAAACAAGGATAAAGGAAAAATTTTAGTAAATAATGAGTTCGAGCGAACAGTGGTCAGATGATGGAAAACGAAAGAAAGAAGATGGTGAGGAATTGTTTTATCGATCCAAGAAGACGCGTAGAACACCGAATAAAGATGATAACCCAAAAGAAAATATGACAGAACAAATGAATGAGATTATGTTATTACTTAAAAACTTAGCGGGTGACATAAGGGAAATGAAGGGAGAACAAACCTCAAATAAGGAAGAGACAAAAGTATTACAAGAAGAAATAAGAAAGTTGAGAGCAGAACAGGAACAATTTAAGGAAGAAATAAAATACTTGAGAGATATTCGCGAGAAAGAGACTGAAGAAATAGATAACTTAAAGAAACAGGTGAGGACAGCTAATGAAGAAATAGAAAGATTGAAGACAGAAAAACGAAGAAAGAATGTAATAGTGCAAGGACTGGAAATAAGTGTAAACAACCCTAAAGAGCTGAAAACAAAAATGGAGAATTTTATAGAAAAGGAATTAGGAGCTGCAATAAAAATAGAATCTGCTATAAAATTGGGAGAAAAAACATGTTTGATTGAGTTAAATAGTAAAGATGATAAAGCAACAGTTATGAGTAACAAAAGTAAATTACGAAAACATAAACAAAAAATTTATATTAATGATGATTTGACTAAGAAAGAAAGAGAAAAACAAAAACTTATAAGAACTTTTGCAAAGGAGGAAACAGAAAAAGGAAAGGTAGTTAAAATAGGCTACAATAGGGTTATCGTGAATGGCGAAGAATGGAGATGGGATAAAGAAAAAGATGAAATTAAGAAATGCATGGCAAAAAACTAGGTAGAAAAAATGACGGCGAAAACAGGGAAAAGAACCTAGGCAATGAACAGGAAATGAATTCAGATAATATAGAATTAAGAAATTTAACAGTAAAAGAATGGCAATTGGAAAATAAGCAAAAAGTGAGCGGTAAAAACAATAAGGTTAAAGATGTATTGAACAAAACAATAAGAAAGGCTAATATTTGGAAAATTGGAACATGGAACGTCAGGAGTTTAGCAGGGAAGGAGAATGAATTAGGGGAGGAATTAGAAAGAGGTGATATAGACATATTGGGTATTACTGAAACCAAAAGAAAGGGAATAGGAGAAGTAACTTTGCCGAGAGGACATTTACTAATATATAGTGGGGTCGGAAAAGAAAAAAGAGCCGCTGGAGGAGTTGCTTGCTATATTAAAAAGGAGCATACAAAATTCATAAAAAAATGGTATGCAGTTTCAGAAAGAATTTTGAAGATAGAATTAGAAATTGACAAAAAGATGGAAACAACAATTATGGTAGTATATGGCCCGAACGAAGATGAGAAAAGTACCAATAAAGATACGTTTTGGGAAAAATTATCGGAAATAACAGAAGAAGTTAAAGGAAGATTGATAATACTAGGAGATCTAAATGGACGAGTGGGGAGAAAAGATGGAGAAACAGGAGAAGTAATAGGAAGTTACGGAGAAAGTGTCAGAAATAATAACGGAAGAAGACTAATAGATTATTGCATACTACATAATCTGATAATAACCAATACGTTCTTTGAGCATAAAAATATTCACAAGTATTCAAGGGAGCAAATAAATAGAAATGAAAGATCCATAATAGACTATGTTATAGTAAATAAGGAATTTAGAAGGGAAGTGAAAGATACTAAAGTTAGAAGAAGTTTTGAGATATATTCAGACCACTATCTTGTCCTTTCAAAATAGAAATAAGTAACAAAGAAAAACTTGAGAATAATAAAACTAACAAACGAATTAGAATAATGAAAACAATTAGAACATACAAACTTAGAGAAGAAGAAACAGCTAAGCTATATAAGGAACTAAGTGAGAGAGAAATGAATAAAATTAAGTATAACATAATCAACATGTCAATAGAAACACTTTGGAAAAGTGTCAAAGATATGTTAGTAGCCGTAGCAGGAGAAGTATGTGGATTCTGTAGAATAAATAGGAATAAAAAACAAACAAATTGGTGGACGAATGAAATAGGGGAAGAAACAAAAGTTAAAAAACAAAAATGGAAGCTATATCTAAGTAATAAAACTAGCGAAGCTTATAACAAATATAAAGAGCAAAGAATAAAAGTCAAAGAGTTAGTGAACGCAGCAAAACAAAAATCATGGCAAGATTTTGGAGAAGCGATGGAAAGAGATAGTAAAGGAAATCAAAAGCTATTTTATGGTGTTTTAAAAAACATAAGAAAAAGTAACCAAAATAGGAGTATTAATATAAAATCAAAGGAAGGAAGAATACTGACAGAGGAAGAAAACATAATGACGCGATGGAAAGAATATTTTGTAGATTTACTTAACACGGAAATAACAAACCCAGTAACTATAGAGGAGGAAGATGAGATCTACACAGAAAACAACCAGATCGCAGAGGACGATGAAATAACGACTCAAGAAATATTAGAAATAATAAAGATCTTGAAAAGAGGGAAAGCAGCTGGACATGACGGAATTACAAGCGAAATGTTGAAAAATTTGGGACAAACTGGAATGGAGGTTATCAAGGTACTATATAATAAGATATGGAAGGAGCAAAAAATACCCGAGGACTGGGAGGTAGGAATATTGGTACCCTTGTATAAAAAAGGAGACAACAAAGAATGCAAAAGTTATCGAGGAATTACCCTACTGAGTACTATGCTAAAAATATACGAGAGAATTCTGGAGAAAAGATTGAAAGTAATAACTGAAGTTCAACTTGATGAAGCACAGTGTGGTTTCAGGAAGGGCCGAGGAGTACAGGACAACATATTTATACTAAAGCAACTAATAGAGAAAAACACAGGTGACGATAATATATATGTAGCTTTTATAGACATAGAGAAGGCTTTTGACTGTATACCACGGGACCTAATATGGAAATGTCTGAGAAAAACAGGAATAAATAGCAAATTAAAAAACGCAATTGCTAGTATATATAATAAAACCAGAAATTATGTAAGAGTGGGTGGTATGCAGTCCGAAGAATTTCTAACAAAAGAAGGATTGCGTCAAGGGGGAGTACTTAGCCCGACTCTTTTCAATGTAGTGCTTGATGACATTTTGAAAGAGATCAACAAACAAACAAAAAAACTACAAATAGGGTATAAAAACATGAGGATAGTGGAAATTGCAGAAAGTGCCTTTGCCGACGACGTAGTAGTGTACGCGAGGAATGAAAAGGATCTGCAAGTAAACTTGAATATATGGGAAACAGCTCTAAAAAAGAGAAATATGAGGATAAATGCAGAAAAGACTAAAGTCATGTCAATAGGGAAACACAATGAGAAAATAAAAACTTATATAGATGGAAAGGTTATAGAACAAGTAGAAACATTCAAATACCTCGGAATAACTATACATCACGAAGGTAAAGAGGAAGCAGAAATTAACAACAGACTGGAAAGTGGAATAAAATTATATTATGCAATGAACAACACCTTTATAAAAAAGAAGGAAATTTCAAAGAAAACAAAAATGACTGTGTTTAACACAATATTCAAACCTATATTGACATACGGCTGTGAAAGTTGGGTTCTAAATAACCAATCTAAGAGTAAAATACAAGCGTTGGAGATGAGGTATTTAAGAGCGGTTAAAGGGGTCACTCGGAGGGACAGAATATACAACGAGAAGATCAGAGAAGAATTAGAGTAGAGCCGATCCTAGAAAGCATAGAGAGGCAGAAACTCAAATGGTTTGGGCATATGTCGCGGATGGAAGAAGAAAGATTGACGAAAAGAGTATGGCTGGCAAGATCAAGAAACAAACGCAAAAGAGGGAGGCCGAGAAAAACATGGGATTGTAGAGTAGAAGAAAGCTTAAGAAAAAGAGGGATATCCTGGAATGAAGCACGGAGAATGGCAAGAAACAAAAAAGAATGGTCATCTTTTATTTATAAGAAATAAGGTAGTATATAAGAATTTACCTTTACACCCGTAGGGTAATTAAGGTCACTGATTATATATATATATGTATCCGAAAGGTTTGTAATAAATACACAAACTGGTTTGCGTACGCGAATTGACAACTTCGCGGCCGGTTGCCCAAAAAAATAATTTATCTGTAAGGCTTATGTCACAAATCCCACTGGAGAAGCAAATCTTAAATGCCTTTACATATTTTTTGAAAAATATGAATACCTACAGGCGGGCCAAAAAACACGCAGTCACAGTATAAGTACAAGCAGTAGCGACACTTCTCATAAGAGCAATTGTAACACATTAGTGGCTTTCGATTTGTGCACCATACAGCTCGGGAGCTGTTCCGGGTCACCTATCTGTCGTTCTATTTTGCCATGTGATTCGTACTTGTACAGCCCCGTTTCTGCTTCCCCTCACCCCTGGTGCACCAGCCTTTCGGCTGGGGCGATATGCTCCCGCATGCGCACTTGCGTTTGTTTACAAAATAGTGTTGACAATTTGAATGAATTGTAGACAAAACGAAAACTTGAAAGGTTATGTTACATCTGTGCCACCCCACCATTCTTTATTTGTTTACACTTTATCTGTACCTGAACTGTACTGAATTTCTTCACTGTACACGCACACGAGTAGCTCCGGAGCTGTTCCCGAGTAACCCTTATGGATAAATCTAAAGCCACTATTGAATGACCTAGCGCCATGTTGGTGGCTGTATTTATGGCGCATAATTTAAACTATTAGGCAAACAAGAATTAGTGAAAATGGGATAAAAAAAAGAAAAATGCAATATATAATATAATGTATTTAAATAATAAACAATATTTAATAAAAGCTTATAGTATATGATTTCAAAATATTACTTTTTACTTCACACTGCACCTACAAACGTTATAGATTTTCAACCAGATAACCAAAACGATGACCAAAACTAAATACATACCTTACGTCATGAGTAATGTCAGTATGAATCGACACATATATTATATGTAATCTTGACATTTCTTTCTAATGTATTGTACGTTAAATGTCGGTTAATCTCTATTTTGCTGGCTGTATTTTGACGCGCATACGGACAAGATAATTTTCTAAGTGTCGCTACTGGATATACTTATACTGTGACGCAGTGTTACACTTGCCAGCACATCACCGTTTTAAATCCAACAGAGATGGTACCATCTCTCTCTCGAAAACTTACTTAATATTACCTATACAGGCTAACAACTTGAACTACGAAAGCCTATTGATAGGAGAGGGTGGTGGGAGTTAAAATTAAATGTATCCATTTTACTATTGTGAACTTTTTATTTGACAGGAATGTCAGTGGTTATGTCAAATACTTTACCGAATCATCAAACTTTATCCTAATGGAATACACAATTAATGAAAAAGTGCAAATTATAAAATGGTTTTATAGAGACCACACACTTTCATCTATTGTAGATATTTGGAGAACTACTTTCATTAATCGTTCTGTTCCTTGTTTAAATACAATTCATCGCATCAAGAAAAATTTAGTATTTGACATAAGCACTGACATTTCTGTCATATAAAAAGTTGAAAATATCACAGAATAGACCAGAAGCGACACTGATGGTGGGGAAACGAATGTAGTCACATGGTCAGCGGCCATTTTGAAATGGGTTTCTAACAGTGAGTGGTGTCACGTGGTGCTTACGTTTGTTGTGTTAAAATGCGTGTGATTAGAAGAACGACTTCTATCAATTTTAGTTAAAAATGGCATGTATATAGACAATCCCCTATGTGATTGAAGTGATAAATTGTTGGTCCACACAAAGTGAATGTAATTCTTATTTTGGAAAAGGTAGAGGTAGTGAATGCGTTGATTGAAGGAATACATAAAGATGCGCAACCTATGACAGTTGACAGAAATCTCAGATTCATCAAATGGAGATTTGCATTCGCGTGAGTCTATCACAGCGCTGTAGACTAGACGAGACTGGATCAGATAGAGAGACTAAATACGCGTCCCCACTTCTTAGCGAATTTTCGTACCTACCCCTTGCCCCTTCACGCCGTTATTTATCCTATCTCTGAAATCAACCGGTACATAGATATATGTATGTATATCTAATATCGTATACATGAAAGACTAATTTACATGTACCCTGACTTATGTTGAAGTTGATTATTATCTATCTACTTTTTGTTTCTACAAAGTCTGCAGTTATTTTTGCTTTGACTTGTAGTTCTAGAATTAGCGACATCACATTTAATATAAGTCAGAATTAATTAGGTATATTTGAAAAACTTTATATGTATAATATATCCATCACTTTTCTCTAGACAAATATGAAATACATCCTTTTCTCAACCAGGAGACATAGGTTGATGAGCTAGTGAAGTATCTAACATACAGTTGAATATAAAAAATAAAATCCAACTTCACTTGAATGTAATCTTTAATTGTATGGCCATTTCGTATATAACGAAATGGCCATACAATTAAGGAATACATTCGAGTGAAGTTGGGTTTTATTTTTTATATTTTTTTACATTTGATCAAAAAATAGGTTTTCTGTTAATTAGCGTAATCACAAAATTTGGGATATTATAATTGACGAAAAATTATTAGAAAAACATAGTAAGCCAAATATCTCAAAGACCGTCAGTTTTTTCATGTGAATACCATACATAAAGTCCCTTTCATTTTCATGTAGATTTAAAATAAGTAATAAAAATATAGGTTTGTATTAAAAGAAAAAGAAAGTCGCTTTCTGTACAGAGGAAATGGAACACTGTGTATAATCGGCACTATTTTCAGTTTGTAGATCTTGAAAAAACTTAACACATGAAATAAAAAGGATTCAATTATCTCTCTTATCAACCAAGATATTGGACTTCCGCGTACTAGGTCGGCACATTACATATTCCCAGTATCGTGCTGGAATAACATTTCTTGATACATATTAGGAACAAGACCTTCCTCTATCTTTTTAGTAAGCTGTTTGATACCTGCCTTGAGATTTAATAAAAGTAAACCAGAAAAATTTGGCTTAAACGTAATGATTGCTAATGTATGTAGTTTAAGGAATAAAGTAGACGCCCTTGAGGTGGTTCTAAACGAAGTTAAGCCCCAGGTTCTCTGCTTAACAGAGCACTGGCTGAGAAAAAACGAGATTGAATATGTCACTTTGCATAATTATGTGTTGGCTAGTAGTTTTTGTAGAACTGATTTCAAATGTGGGGGTGCGGCAATTTATGTAGTTAATGGGTTGGTTAACGAGAACATTGATATTAACCTTATTTTCATAGAAAAAGACATTGAACTTTGTTGTATCAATGTAAAATTTAACAAGAAGGAATTCCTTATCATATGTATATACCGTGCTCCCTCAGGATGCACTGAGAATTTTATTAACACTTTGAACGATGTATTAGATTTGGTTGGCGATAAGTACGACTACGTGAGTGTTTGTGGTGATTTTAATATTCACTTTAATGAAAAGTCTAACTTGGTATTAAATGTAGAAAACATTTTTCATTGTTACGGCATGAATCGTCTAATAAATGAAGGTACGCGTATATCTAAAACCATATCATCATGCATAGACAATATTTTTAGCAATGTTGATTCAAAAAGCGTAAAGACCAAAGTAATGAACTTTGGTCTGTCGGACCATGATACTATTGTAGTAGAATGGAACATTAATTACACCGAAACCAAAGAATATTATTACAGTCGGGATTATAATAACTATAACGAGCTTAATTTTAAATCATTAATTAAAAATGAATCGTGGAGCGAAATCTACATGACAGATAATACTAATGAAATGTATAATTCTTTTTTGGATACTTTTTGTTATTATTTTCAAATGAGTTTTCCTTTGAAGCGGTATACTAAAAGATATAAAATTGAAAATAAATGGGTTTCACCAGAAATAAGAGTAGCTTCCAATAACCTTAAAGACTTACATCAAATATGTAAGGTCAAAAATGACCATGAACTATTGGACTTTTATAAATTAAATAAGAAACATTATCAGACATTAATTACAAAAGCAAAAAAGATTATAACGATAAATGTATTCTAAACGCTAAAAATAATAATAATAATAATTCATGCCTTAGCATCCCCCAACAGCTTGCGCCAATTACAGGGGGCATCGGCTGGCCATGAGTTATTATTACGCCTGCGGCTGTAGACCGACTTAAGATGTAACCTTTCCGCATTTGCCGTGGAATTTGGAAAACTACAGAAAACCAAACTCAGAAAGGAAGCACCGGGGTTCGAACCCAGTACTGCCGGACTACGAGGCAAGTGTGCAAGCCATTAGGCCACGAGCCCGACAAAAATAAGTCTAAGGCAGCGTGGAAAATAATTAATAAAAATAAAAGGGATGAACATCATGATATTGTGCTCAATAATGACGATATGGATATAAGCAATCCTAAACTTGTTGCTTCTTTGTTTGGCGAATATTTTAGCGATCCCAGCAAATTGTCTAAAAATAATAACGAGCACACATGTACGATTACCCCTAATAAACATTCACCCTATTTGCATCCTACTAACCAGAACGAGGTTGAATCGGCCATAAGATTACTTGCTTCGAAAATGTCGCCGGGGATGGACGGAATACCATCTAAAATAGTAAAACTTGTAGGTGCTGACATATCTATCCCTTTGAGTCATATTATAAACTGTGTGTTCACCCACTGGCGTTTATCCTGATGCGTTGAAACAACCGCAGGTTTGTCCGATTTATAAAAAGGGTAGTGCTAAGGACATTTCTAACTATCGTCCAATATCGTTGTTGCCCTCCTTCTCTAAAGATTTTGAAAAAATATTAGTTAACCGTTTAATGACGTTTTTTAGTAAATATAATCTAATTTCAGATAATCAGTTTGGTTTCTTACCAAGCAGATCATGTGAGGATGCAATACATAGCTGTCTAGTTGAGGTTATGGAGAAACTAAATAATAAACTTTTCGTCTCCAATATTAATTTTGATTTAAGTAAGGCCTTTGACATGGTTGACCATACCATTTTATTGAATAAGTTAGAACGATACGGTATTCGTGGTAGCGCGCTGAATATTATTTGTTCCTATTTGACCAATAGAAAGCAAGTAATTTCCATCACTAGTTTGATAAATAATGTCCGAACAACCATTTATAGTGAACCTAAGGTAACAGAACAAGGTATCCCACAGGGATCTATTCTAGGTCCTTTTTTGTTTGTGGTATTTGTAAATGATCTAAATATATCACTACGTGATTGTGGATTGTACCAGTATGCAGACGACACATCAGTTGTATTATCGAGTGATTCATGTGAGGGATTGTCATTGGTGGAGTACACAAATTATTTTCGATATGATGAGATGGTGTAATGAAAATCGATTAGACCTGAATATAAGCAAAACCAGCTTTCTTGCATTTAATCAACGTAACAAGTCGTTATATGTTAAATATAACCATAAATCAATACCTCAATCAACAAATTCGAGGTTTTTGGGTGTAGTTTTTGATAGTTCACTGACTTGGTGTGATCATGTTAATAGTTTAAACTGTAAGTTAAGCAGCGCGTTCTATGCTATATCATATGAGAAATCATGTAAACTTGAATACATTAAGGACCTTCTATTTTGCGTTCACTCTCGTATAAAGTATGGCATATTGGCCTGGGGACAAAGTACGCT
>CM043018.1:57598822-57666331 GCA_023690525.1 Holotrichia oblita
AAACCTTGCAAAAAATTCGTCAGCGCTTCTACTGGGTCAACTGCAAAGGAGACGTTAAGGAATGGTGCGAAGTAATAGCAGTATGCGCCGCAAGTGATGGGCCGCGCAGGCGCCGCCAGCTCTATGCGACAATACAACGTAGGAAGTTTTAATGTGTTTTGTTTAATTATAGGAAAACACAATGCGTTTTGAGATATACAACGAGACGTTAACAACCCAAAATATATATTGAAGTTCTTCGCGGATGTGTTCCAAACTTTTTAGATGAGGAGCCTCTAAATAGATTGCGGGTTTGCTGGTATCAGATGGATAGGGCTCCGGCACATTCTAGCCACATTGTAGGTAATATAATTACGGAAATGTTCCGAAGATCGCTAAATCGGGCGCAGTGGATCTTAGCTTTGGCCGCCAAGATCTCTCCGGATCTAACGCCGTTAGATTTTTATTTGTGGAGCCATATTAAATCTATTGTGTATTCAACCCCCGTCAATAGTGAGGAAGAGGTGCGTCCAAAAGTAAGAAGCGTGTGTCCAGCAAATTACTCAAGACCAGCTAAGCCGGGTAACTTCGACAAGTTCATAAACGTTTATTAACGTTGCTGGAGAGAAAACGGCGCTCTATATTGAACATTTTTGAACAGTGTTGTAAATAAATAATAATAAATTTAGGTACTAAAACTTCAACTTGTATTTTTTTAGTTTATGAATATCAGAAGATTTTGACAGCATACATACACTGTCATATAACTTAACAAGGTGATCGTTTATTACCTGTAATAATAGCCACAGCTTACTAATATCTAATTATTAATCCCTATGCCGCCAGATTAAATGAACTAATGGAGAAACTAGGCACAATAAGTACTTTTTATTACAAATAAATACAACAAAAAGTGGTACATCACTTTGAAACACGATACAGAGTGTTCTGAATGGAAAAAATATCTTTACTCGCGTAAAACTAGTAGCTTTTGCATATTTCTGGCGATTTTACGAAATGTGTTAATATTTCAAAACTAGCAGGAATAGGTATACCACATCTTAATACCGATCGATTTAGAATTTTCACTGCATTCATTTATGCAATGAAAAGTACCACGTTCCATTGAAGAAAAAAGTGTTTTCAGTTTAAATATATCCATATTGGACATGAGTTTCTGAACACCCTGTGTACGATTTTGTCGTTACTGGTGTTGCTATGCATACCTATGAGCTTGTGCTTGAATCCACATCAGTATGATATCTTTTACCTGTAATATCTAATATCTTATGAAAATTTTAATTTTATTAATCCCTATGCCGTAGAAATTTGGACAAAAATGAAATATCTCAAAAAGTATTAGGGTTGAAATAGGGAACATTAATACAAATGGATCACAAATAATTAGGAAATAAATAAATTCATAAAAATTGCACCTTTCCATTTAAAATAAGAAAGCTGATATCAAACACGATACAGATGAGCTATGAAGTTGAAAATAACTTTTCCGTAAAACTAGTCGTTCTCAACCATGACTTTTCTGTGAGATTTTAAAAGAAATTCCAACTGGAACTTCGAAAACTAGCAGGAAGTTCGGTGGGACACCACATCTTATATGAATTGATTTAAATTTTTTAACTTCATTTACAATTTATTACAATTTGAAAATTTCAAAATCGTTCCATTTGAATTAAAAACAGTATCTTCAGTTTTGTCAAATTATCCATTTATGACATAAGTTTACTCACTTCAACAATTTCAGTGATCAGATTTTGTGGGTTTATGGTTTCTCAGGAAAGGAAACCGTCAAAAGCTTGTGCTTAAATTATAATCAGTATGATATCTTAATATTTCACGTTTTTCTTGTGAAAATTTTAATTTTATTGAAAACTTTTTATATTGCTTTAATTTTTGTCTGACAAAAATGCAAATATCTCAAAATAGTTTAGGGTTGGGGATAGGGAACATACTAACAAAAATGTATCATGTTTAATCCAGGAAATAAAATCCAAAGCCGTCAAAATTGACACCTTCCATGGAAACCTTCGATATCAGTTCGTGTTTTCTACCTTTGTTACATAATAAAGTACAGAAAAGTCCTACCATTTGTTATTTTACTGTCAGAATGCTTTTGTATGTCTGTTTTAATGTAATTAAAATCACATATATTTCATATGAACTCAAATATATATGTTTACGCTACGAAGATTAACATTGATGAAAGAGAATAATTTCGTATACGATTCAAAAATTTCCTACAAGGATTTTATAACGCCTCTCATCAAGAATTCTGCATGTTGCCGCCACACCTTTACATCATCCCACTGAATCCTACTTGAATATCACGAACAACCTTCCGACCTGCCAATTTCCACATCAAACTTCGTTACTCTCGATAAACAAATTTGAGCCGCCCGGAATGAACACCAAACCGAAAGTTCAAAGCCTACATTTTCATAAGCTGCTAACTGATGGATGGCAATGCAGCGAATACGGTGTAACGACGGCGGATTGAAGTCGGCGAATTCCACGCCGTTTGGGTGGTGGTGCAAAACCCTCAACTGCCCCCTCTCTTGCTCTCGTAAATAAAATCAGAGCATTTGTGTTTACTCTTCGTTGTAACACCAAACGGCAGCCGCTTCGGGGCGATCGAAAAGGCGTGAATTATTTAACTGGCGACGACAGCACTGTAAACACATCAAAGAAATTTTATTCGTTTTCGAATAGCGAGATATGCAACACACTAAATCCGTCTTCAAATAACTCACTACGTACCTATTATAAAATCAGAAATCACTAAATACTGATGTATAATATACGATGTATCAATACAACGCCTGATCAGTACTGGTGTTTGTAATTATTGAACGGATCCTCCGAATATGTCGAAACGTTCTAATCACCAACCTAAATCATTCTGTTAATTTTAACATAGTTGCACGAAATTTGATACGCAAACATTTACTTCAAACACGGGTATCATCAAACAAATCAAACAATCATAGTAATAAGTCTAAATAGCTTCGTAAGTGATGTTCCTTTCAAGGTAGCTGGTTACGTTAATTATCGCTTTCCTTGTACACCAATTCTAACCTGCTCTGGCTTTTCTTGAATGAGGTTGTTTCTTGGACACGAAATTTACAGAGATTAGATTTTGTTAGTTATTATTAGCAAATGAAACAGAGATGAACATGCTGAAACATATGGGTATCTTCGCAAGTTATTACTGAACACAAACTACTATTACAGTATGACAATCCATGCCTGAATTTTAGGAATATGCACTCAACTGAACTGTAAGATATTAGAACAAGGTATTCATTTCTTATGCACAGTTATGGATATGTATATTCACAAAATGCATAGGCTTTCAAAGGGCAGTAAAGACTAACAATAGAACACCGGCAGGTGAGAATTCCAGATTTCGATGAAACTTGCAGACTGAAAGAGGACTTTAAATGAAGAAGTACGTATTTTTTTAGCAGCCCAATCGCCCGATTTCGGGCTCCAGACCCTCCAAAGTTTCGGCAATCAATTTTTACTAATATCTCCGAAATTATAACAGATATTAAAACATTATTTTAAACAAATCTACAGAATATTACATGGTCTAAAAGATTGTGTAACTTATATTTGTAAAACGATAATAATGGGAGACGGGGTACCTCATAGCCCCTGTTTCTCATAATTTTGTTTATTCTTTTTCATCAAAAATAGATGGCTTTTCTGTAGAAAACCAGGATGCAAGTAAACCATTGAAACTCATTCGGTATGTTTCAATAAAGCATTATGCATAGTGTACTAGCTAAACGGTAAAGAAGAATACATGGTAAATATATTTTTGACTCTGTCTTGTGTCAGTTTGTACCTGTAAGGGTTTTAAATATGGTTCCTTTCTATTATTTGTTATCTAGCTTTCAATACCATAATACATTGTCTTTAATTTATAATTCAAATACATAATAATTTCTTTCGTCCCAATTTAATGTTGTTTTAATTCAACCCTGCAATTTTCAAAATTTCAATTTGAACATTTTTATTTCACGTTCTTTAAAATTTATAATTGTCTTTACTAAAATGTAAAATATTTATATACAGGGTTCCTTAAATATTTTCTATTTTTAGAAAATATGAACTATACATTAATATGCATAAATTTAGACGTCAATTTGTAACATTCATTATTCTTTTGATGATTTTCTACGATTATAATAAGATTAATCTTATTTCGTACTATGTTGTTACATCAGCTTGTTCCTATGTGATAATATGTAATAATTTTTCCCCATAGAACTATGGAAGATTATCGGTGAAAAGTTAACACGCACTATTGACGATACAATACTACAAGACTCACTATTTATTAGAATTCATGGTACGACGCATTAATGGATGTGTAAGAAATCAAAAAAAATCAAAACGTATTTCAAAATATTAAAAGCAAGTTAGTTTCTTTTTTCAAAATTTTATAATTTATTACTGATCAATCATACATGTTACCAAATTATTATCAAAATATAACAGTCCCAACTAAATATTATAATTTCTGAATCAATGTAATTCGGGAACCCGGTATGTAAATTCCCTATACATGTATCAACATCAACAAATTGCGATCCCTTTAACAAATAAAATGTGAACCAATCTGTTTTGATGTCTCCAATTCCATGCCAATTTAAATAATTTAAAACAACAGTTGCCACATGTCACATTGTCGCTTTCAGACTCCTGTGGATAAATCCACGCTTCGTCATCAGTAATGCTATTAGCAACTGAATGTAGGCATATACGATAAAAGTTAACAGGAATCGTTCAAAGTAGTGAATGTCATTATTACTAGATTTTATCTTCCATTAACAAGTATCGTAAAAACTGGTTAGTATAACTGTTTATAAATAACATCCATGCAACGTAGAAAATATTGCAGAAAAATATGAAGAGTACAAGTAATTTTTAATTAAATCAAATCATGCAGTTTAATCGCCCTGCAGTATTTAGATACGTATCGTTTAACTTTCAATTCATTGCTTCTATCTTCATAGTGAAGTACACAGTACCGTAATAATTACGCCAATATAATAGAATCAAACAAATAACCATACTGTCACCATCATGTAATCTCTAGTTGTGTACCAAACCTGTTTTTACAGAGTCGATCCAAAGCCAACTAACCCACTGCAATAAACAATACAGACTTTGGACGTCCATATTTTATAAATCTGTTTTTGAAATATGTGTTAACTGTCATCGTTTACACCTTTTAGGCGTTGAATAGGCAACAAAATCTCTGAAGTACTCATACACACATATGTATATATGTATATGTATGAGTATACGTAGCAATTTAATCCGCATAGCAAAAGTGAATAAAATAGGAAACGCCTGCCGGTAACCAGTCAGCCGTATAATCCTAAATCAATTACGAATCACGGAAAATCCGTGTAAAAGCGTTTGAATTATTGGAAACTTGTTTGTCAGATCCTAGCACCGACACACGCGGACTTATCGAACATAATTACTTTAATGGTAACCGTGTTTGACCGGTTTTACTATCGATTTTTAGTTTTCAATTGCATTTTTCTCCAAGTACGACCATGCGCCATAAAAACCGATATGTGCAAACAATATAACTACTTTCTGTCAGAAACATTCTTTTCTTTCGTTGTGAATTGCGAATAAAGTGGATTTCAAATTAAAAATAAAGCCCTTTTCTACTCAAGTACACACATACATGGATGCTGTCGAAGCTATCTAATTAAAAATAATTGTATCTAAACTAAGGAGACCGAGCACAGTTTAAACACAAAGAGTGTTTGTATCTTAATTCCAATCTTTTAATCTAAGTTGCTAGCGTTTGTGACAAGACAATGATTTATGAATGTTACCTATATGTTCTGTTTATGTGCGGGGAGGATTATGGTACTTGTAACTGATACGTATAGGCTATGAGCACTACGTTTGATAACTTTTATGGATGACTAAAACATAATATATGTAGTTTCAATGTTGAGGTAAATAATGTGCAGCAAGAGGAATTTGTAAGATTTTTGTTGTAGTGAAAATAAGAACATTTTAGAAATCTGCATACCATATGCACACGTACATTGACATCAAATACATAAATAGACCCTACATGCATTCGTACTTAATGTAACGTAATGTCGCAAATGTTATTTACAGTCTTGGCCAATTGTGTTAGACACCCTTTACTTTTATAGGTTCGAAAGGCGTTTCCGGCCGCTTTTTGGTCGATTTGTTGACGATCCACTATTCATATTGTTGCAGAGTGGTACGAACCGCACATCGCGAATACTTCATTATTCTCGCTATAGTGATTAAAGTCTTACTTTGTGTCTTAAGTAGGAGTGTTTGCCCACGTTCTACTTTGGTTAATTCACAAACTTTTGGCATTGTTTCCCTAAATTAAGTTTAATCCATAAAAATGAAAGTATCCAACACAAAATGTCCTGGTTATAAACTCCTAACACATACCTCTCTCCAATCGTGTCGACAATACACTAATATTTAAAATCGAAACATTGCTGCCTGCTTACCTATTGTTCCAAAGTAAGCACTAAATAAGTAAATTTAGTATGAATTCCATGCTCATTTTCTTGGAAGTGTAATAATACACACAATAATGGGGTTTTATGAGGGCGTCTAACACATTTGGCCAAAGTTGTATATAATATACAAATAAATAAAATAATATATCAAAAACTGATGCATATAAAATAGCGCATTATATTCACAATAAAAGGTAGTATATTAAGGTGTATATACATGCGTATGTATATCCTGGCTGAAAATAACTACTACTTATTACAATACATACGTATTCTATCAGCGACAATTATTTTATGCTGCGTGTTATATACTGTTCCTTCATTATTACTAATTGTAATATCGCTTATGGAACTTGATGATTACCCTATATGCTTTAGCTATTATACGATAAGCAGCTTGAAATTAATGTACATTATACGCCAACCTGAATGCGACTCTCTTAAACTACGTAATATATTGTCTCCAGATATAAATTAATGCCTTCCCCGTCTTCCGTTAATATAGTTTTCATGTAACTTACTTTCAATGTTACTTCAATTGATTTAGTAGATGTCTGCTTAATAAAGCAGTTTCTGATAGATAGATATTATTGAATAGGTTTTGAAAATATGTCACTATTGAATTATAACAGCGATTTATGAAACCATGTTATTATTAAATAAAATAGCACAAGTTTACATAAATATTTACTTGCCGATTTATACATTTTATTGAAAAACTACAGATCATTGTGCATTTTTACGGAACCACTTGCGTGGTTCACATGTATGATAATTAAGTTATATACTACCTTTTGATTTATCATCTAATATTAAATTTGTTGCATTTGTTGAGATAACTTTTAAATAACTTAAGATTTGGTTAATAGGTATGTGCAAATTTCTTGTTCAGCATAACATTTCTGCAATATAATTCTTCTGTCCTTGATGTGTTTACACACGCAAACATACTGCAATTTTAAAGCCAGTTGCCTGTTTTAATGGTAGTTATAGTTATTTGTTTGATAATTAGACCATAATTATAACCAACATATTATTATATACAGGATGGTCCATTTAAAGTGTAACACTGTAATATCTTCCAAACAATTAATGTTATGAAGAAAAGTATTAGACAAAAGTTGACTATATGGAGGGGCTCATTCGATGGCACTACTGTTGTCACTATAAAGAAAGACACAAAGGTCATAACAAGGTCAACTCTTTTTTTTTCAATAGCATATAGCATTTATTTCTAAATTCTAAAAGAGCAATAAGTTGTGAATAGAAAAATAATAAACCGCATATGAACTCAAATTAACATTAATAATAACATAATAAAAGTCAGTGCAGCGAATGCTTTTTATTTGTTTGTTAAATGTAAAAGTAGAAAATAAATGTTAATAGTACCTACAAATTGTTTACATAAGGTAAACAGTTGATGAAAGCAGACGGCTATCGAATTAAATGTTAAAATTGGCGGCGACCAGTCTCAATGCACTTTTGCATTCGCGCAGAAAAATCTCTATGCACACGCAGTAACATGTCTTCAGAAATGTCTGTATATGCATGGCGTATTCACATGCTGCATATTTTCTGGTGTTGTTGGTTCCGTGTCATATACAACAAGTCGATATTGTACACTTAAAATAAATATAGCGATTCTTCTATGTATGTACTGGGTGGCCAACTAAGAATGTTGCTCGGCCATATCTCAGGAACGGCTCACAGTAGGTACAGCTTTGGGACAAAAATATTAATGACTAAAGTGACACCGAGAAACATCTGGAAATTATTTAGAAAAGCGTAGGATACCCGCTAGAGAGCGTAATTGATCACCAAAATAAGATACTTACAATTTTCCTTAATATTTTGCCATTACACCTCTGTCTTGACGAAAAATTTATATTGTAAAACCCTTTGAAGCGTAAAGTACCAAACTTCTGCAAACGAGATTAAAGGGTCATAGATACTCAGAACCGTCATAACTTTTAACAAAATTCATACAGAGTGTAGAAAAATTAGCAACCAATTCAGGTATCTTTAAACATTAAGAATCCTTTTTTTGAATGGCACATGGTAGTTTTTATTGTGTACATAGTTTTCATTGTAGTATTTAATTCACCAAGAAACTCTACATCGATTCATATTAAGGTCCGATATATCCATCGTTATTAGTTTTTGAGTTATTACAAATTATTTGTTCCAACAACGGAAAGCATACTAATATCTCATAGTTAGCTACAATAATAAAATATTTCGATGAGAGTTATCAAATCAGCGACAGTTTTTTTGATTTTCATTTACATCAAATTTTACTTTGTCTCAGTTAGCCACACTGTAATGTCATTCCATTTACTTGTAAATAATGTATAAGTTATTATAAAAAAAGAGAAGAAACTATTCATGTAATTTATTTTCAACATGTTTAGTGTAAAGGTTAGTATCAAAAACAACCATTTAATCAAAAATTTTGTTAATACAACATCTATCACCTGTCATGACATACAATGAGATTTACTTTTTTTAATCTTTCATGTGGATTTTCTCATGCCCAATGATGCAAATTTCGTCTATTGATTAAACCCTCCCATATAAATTTCGATTCATCAATCCAAATAATTTTTTCAACAAGTTTTCGTCTTCTTGAATTTTTTTATCATAAGTTCACAAAATTCAACTCGGTGAATATTGTCTCCTGAATGTAGTTGTTGTAATAATTGAAACGACGCATTTTGTGTCGTTCTAAAATACGAACTTTCTGGCAGTCCGAGATCAACTGCGGCTGCAGCGATTGAACTTGTTTGAAATATATTAAAATAACATAATACATTAATTTAATTCTCGCTTGATCATTGATGACAGTTTTGGAATATGATCTTTTGATAACTTTAATAGTTTCATGATTTAAAGTTGCTTTTAAATTTCGCCACGGTCATAGGCGGTAAATTGTGAATATTTCTGTAAACTTTCTAACTCATCAATATACTGTTTTCCTTTTTCCTTGGTAAATTTATCTCTATCTTTCACATCCTCGTCCAATAACTTTGTCTGTAAATTTAATTCTGGCAGTTTGTTTCTAATTTTCCGGTTAAGTAATAATTCTGCAGGTGATATATCAGTTACTGAATGTGGTGTCGTTCGATGGATTAACAAAAATCTTTGAAGTTCCCCTCGTCAATCTTTATTTTCAGCTTGGCAATCTTTAATCTTTTCAAAATTGTTTTATTTTGTCGTTCAACTTCTCCATTAGCCTGAGGCCAATATGGTGTGACTCGATGACTTAAAATGTTATTTTCCTCAAGAAACTTCACGCACTCACCACTGATAAACTGTCTGCCATTATCAGAAAATATTATCCTTGGAAGCCCATATCTACAGAAAATCTCTTCAAGTTCTTTTATCATTACGTTGGCCGTTATGGTTTTTAAAATAACAACTTCAAAGTATCGGCTGTAATAGTCAACAACAACCATCAAATGATGACCTGTTGGTAAGGGTCCCATAAAGTCCACCCCTAGCTGCTCCCATGGTCCGTCTGCTAAAGCAGTCCTCTATACTGGTTCTGGTACATTTGGCATTTGTACCAGTTGACATCCATGACATTGTTTACAGTAATTTTCTACATCGTTTTCCAATTTTGGCCACCAAACTTTCGTTCGTAGTAGTCTTTTCATAGCAGTCATACCTAAATGTCCTTTATGTGCAATTTCTAAAACTTGGTTTTTTAACTTACCGGCACTATTATCCTTTGTCCACGCAAAGTTATGCATCCTATAGTACACAATTCTTCTTTAATTATGCAAAAATTCCGTGAATGTCTCAGAAATTCGGTTCCTTTTCTTAAATGTTTTCTTACTTCTGTTAACATTTTGTCATCTGCAGAAGCTTTTTCAATATCTTCTATTTTCATTGCTTTTGGTGTTGATTGAATCGCAATCCATCTCACATAATCATACTCGTCAACATTCATAAATGGTTCAATCCGCAATAATCTGGATAGTGCGTCTGCACTATTTTCCTTACCTGGAATGTTTTCTATTTGATATCTACATGGCTGCATTCGGAGAATCCACCTTTCTAAACGTGCAGATGGTTTTGATTTCCGTGAAAATATAAATTTTAGTGGTTTGTGATCAGTATACAAGTTAAATGTTTGCCCTATTAAATACATATGAAATCCTTCACACGCCCATATTATCGCTAGAGCTTCTTTCTCCAACTGCGAATATCTTTTCTCTGTGTCGGTGAAGCTTTTACTTGCAAAAGCGATGATTCGGTATTTATATCCTTGTTTCTGGACTAATACAGCACCCAATCCTACAGGACTAGCATCTGTCTATAATCCAGTCTCTGCTGGACTATTAAATAGACCCAATACTCTGGGTTTACTCAAAGCACTTTTCAATTTATTAAAAGCATCCCTTTGTTCTTGTTTCCACTGAAACTTCGTATTGTTTCTCAATATTTCTCGTAAAGGTTGATTTATTGTCGATAAATTGGGTATGAATCGTGCACAAAAATTTAGTAAACCCAAAAAGCTCTGTACTTCTGCTGCATTTCTAGGTTCCCTAAAATTCCGAATTTCTTCCAAATTCCCTGCTGATGGAGATATTCCATTGCCCGAAATTTTGTATCCTATAAATCTTATTTCTTTCGTCTGAAATTCACATTTTAAAGTAATGTTTGCTTCTTATAATCGTAGTAACGCCTTCTCTAACCGTGCATTGTGTTCCTTTTTATTTCTCCCAGCTACCACAACATCATCAATAAAGTTTATCACACCCTCACATCCAATTAAAATTTGTTTAAGTACTCGTTGAAACATTTCTGGAGCACAACATAGTCCAAAATTTAATATTTTGTATGTAAAAATACCTGAGTGCGTGCTAAAAGTAGTTATTTCTCTTGATTCTGCAGATAACTCGATTTGATAGAATGCCCACTTTATGTCGAGCTTGGTAAAAATTGAACAACCACTAAGCTCTTGTAGCATTTCTTCAAATGTCGGTATTTGATATCTTTCTCGCTTTATCGCATTATTTGCAAGCCTCATATCAACACATAACCTTAAATCTCCGTTTCTCTTTGTAACTAAAGCTGTCGGTGACATCCATGGTGTTGGTCCTTGAACAGGTTCAATAACGTCAATTTTTATCAATTTTTCAATTTCCTCATCCAACTTATCTCTTAATTGATAGGGTATTCGTCTATGATGTTGTGCCACAGGCTTTACATTATTATCAATAGGTATTACTAACTGAAAATCTTTCAACTTACCCAATCCCTCTCGGAATACTTTAGGAAATTTTTCCTTCAGGGTTTTATTAACATAACATGTATTTACATCCAATTCTAATTTTAGATCACCCATGTTTAATGCCGTTTGTCGACCTAGTATAGGAACTCCTATACCTTCAATTACCAACACTTCTACCATTATGTTATCATTTATCTTGATTTTAGCATATTTTGCCAATAATTGAAATTTTCCCTTCAGTTCCATATACATTAATGTGATCGTCACGTTTCTGTGATTAGCATTTTATTCTTTCTTCTTTACATCTTTTCCACATTCGTTTGTCTATCACGTTACAATTGGCACCTGAGTCAATCAGCATTTTCATATTAACACCTCCTACATTTACATTAATCATGCCATTTTCCCCATTACAGTTTAAATGATCTACCTTATTTATGTAAAATGTAAAGGATTCACTCCTTTCTAGTTATTCTTTTGCACTTCATAAATTTCACGGCCTCTTTTCCCTTTTCTTGTTGCCTGTTTCTTTGTGTCGCTTTGCTTTACACCACTGGAATCACTATTTTGTCCATTTGTGTCCTTAGATGTCTTGTCACGTGTCTTGCACATTCTTGTAGTATGTCCTTTAATTCCAGATTTCTCACACTTACATTTCCATCCGGGACAGTATTTATCACGACTAAAATGTCCTACTTCTCCGCACCGATAGCACTTAACTTCAGAGTTTTCCTTTGTTGAAACTTTGTTCACTTCTAACCTCTTCATACTGTTTTCAATTTCTCCCGCTTGTGCTTCAGCAGCTTCCATGCTCCTGGCAACATTTGCAGCTTCAGTTAGGGTAAGCTTAGCTCCCTGTTTGACCTGCATATGTCGATCAGCTGACTCAATAGTTCATCGTCATTTTTACTAAAATCACAGTTCTTAGCCTACTGTCTTATTCTTGTTAAATATTGATTAACTATCTCATCTACTTTCTGCTGAATTTGCCTAAAAATATGCTTTTCATATGTTATATTTTTTGTGGCATGAAATACTTACCCAACGCTTCTTTTGTTGCTTCGTGCGGGTCCACTGTTTGCTCCGGTGTGGATTTAGCGACAGTTAATGTATATAAAATATCTTGCACCCCTATACTAGCATGATGCAAAAGTAAAGCTCTTTTCTGTTTTGAATCTGTAACGCCTTTCCCTTCAACGTATAATTCGAACGCTCTCTTTCATCGCGTCCATCTCTGAGCGATATTTGTCGGTTCATTATTATAATCGAATTTTTCCAGGCTACAATCAATATCGATCTGTTTTGACATTTTCACCTCGTCGCCAATGTTGTATTCCGTATTTCTATACTCGTAGGTAATAAATAACCCGAATTTGATTCAATAAACGTGTTTTATTTTCCACTCTACCTACATGACATTCGTACGCGTGTATCAATTATACAGTACTACTAACTCAAGATGATACACTGGTGTATGAAGAGAATTTCGATGATTCCATCGAAGACGCAGGCTACATTAATAACTCATATTTCTATTGTAGTACGTCTTGTTCTTTGTCTAGTTCATCTGCTTCCGCGTAATCCGAAGCAGTTCCAGCTACTTTTGAGTCAGATAGGGACGCCAAGAAAGAAAAACTTGGCCCCGAAAGCTGGTAAAAAAAATGTTGCCAAACGTCTTAGAAACACGGGGAAAGAATATAAAAATGCAAATAGAAAAAGGACATACCTACTTAGAGAGGCGCTTGAGACCACCATGTAAAGAAAAATGCAAACTAAGAGTAATTTTACTGAGGAGCAGCGCCTGACTATTTTTAAAAAGTATTGGGAACTTGGTAGCCTCCAATAACAGCGTGATTTTATCGCTGCAAGCATGACAAGTATTGTGCCCCGATATACAGGGTGACATAGAAAAAACTACAATGCATAGCAACATGTGATCGAGGACCAAGAAATAACAAAAAAAGTTCCTAGGAACACATGTCCGACTGCTTTTTGTTTTCAAGTTGCAAGCCGTTTTTTATATTGTTCTTGTTTTTTACTTTACCTAAGCAAAACTTTCTGCCATTAATTTTGTTTACCGATGAAGCAGATTTCAGTCGTGATGGCATTTTGAATATTCACAATATTCATTATTGGAGCGATGAAAACCCTCAACAGAACATAATACGGAATCACCAGCATCGGTTTTGCTTTAATATGTGGGCAGGTATAATCGACAATTATCTAATTGGTCCATTTCGAATGCCTAGACGATTGACGGGCGAACTTTTTGGAAAATGAACTGAATACTTTATTAGATGTTCCATTGAATATTATAAGAAGAATGTACTACATGCATGACGGAGCGCCAGCTCATTATTCTAGGAGAATAAGGAATTTCTGCAACGAAAAGTTGGAAATAGGTGGATTGGTCGTGGAGACCTATACCATGGCCAGCTCGTAGTCCCGGCCTTAATCTCCTCGATTTTTTATTTCGGGGATTTATGAAATGTGAAGTGTATTTCGCAGAAATAAATAGTGAAGATCAGTTATGGAACAGAATTGTGGAGTCTGATGATAGATTTCGTAATAGTACTAACATGCTTCAAAGATGCCGTCAATCGTTAACAGGAAGACTGGAAATGTGTATTCAGGAACAAGGTCACCAATTTGAACACCTTATGTAGAACTAATATGTATCTTATATTTTTTAATGTTATTTTGTTTAATAAAAGCCTCTTAACTTCAACAGCTTCTAACTTGTAAACAGAAAACAATCGGGCATGTGTGTATAGGAACTTTTTTTGTTATTTCTTGGTGCTCTCTCACATGTTGCTATGCATTGTAGTTTTTTCTATGTCACCCTGTAGATACACACGAGAGGATAGGAACCGTAAACCGAACAATGCTTTTTACTTTCAAGTCAATGACAAAAGAATTCGGATCTGCAAGGCGTTTTTTAAGAATACCTTGTCAATTAATGACCATCCTATTAGAACGGTAATAAGTAAACCAGATCCTCAACATCCACAATTTATTGCAACTAACTTACGTGGAAGACATGCAAAACATTTTAAACTTATCTTCATCCAGCATACGTCAACATATTGAATCCATACCTAGAATTGAGATCCATTATTGCCATTACCACACCACTAGAGAATTTATTGAAGGTGGCCTCACAGTGACTGATTTACATCGGAATTATAAAAGGTTACAAGAAGAAAATGACAAACCTCCTGCCAATTACGTTATGTATCACAAAATTTTTACTGAGGACTACAATATTTCATATTTCGTTCCTAAAAAGGATCAATGTGAATTGTGTGTTGCTTTTGGAAATGCTGTACATTATTATTATGATTATTATAAAGAATTGCGTCACAACTCAAATATAATTATTTTGAACTTTTGTTAAATCGATACATTATGAGTACTCAAACAACTCAAGCGATCCTCAATGATTACAGTTTATGAAGCTTCAAATGCAAAAGTAAAAAGTTAGTCCCTAAAATCAACAAAAAAGAGGTAGTAATGATTTAAAATGCGTCTCCTGAAAATCGTGGATTTTTTAGTTGTGTCACTGTTGTTGTGTCAAATGACCGATATCATTCTTTGATTCTTAAATAATTTACATCTAGAATTAATTGTTAATCATATCTCAGAAAGAAGATAATTTAGTAACATCACATTTTTTGATGTAAAAAATCAATAAATTAGCATTATTAAATATTAAAATACAATATAAAACGAGCATTAAGTTCAGGCAATATTCCATACAGTCCGTGTTCGTATTTATATATCGTTTGTAACGGTTTTCGTACTTATTCGTCTTATTTCTCGGGAATATAAATTGAACTAGTGGCAATATGTAAATGAGGTACTGACTTGTGCCAATGCTTGAAAAGATGCCACTTCCATTAGAAATTAGGTTTGATTTCGGATCTGTGGGGGGAGACATTACTTCTGTCAGTGACTGTACATACAAAAGCAAGCGCCAGAATATTTCGCATTCAATTCGCAAAAACTACAATTTTAACGCCAATGGTACCGTGATCTTAATTAATAGAAAAATGCTATGAACGAAGGAAACTGCTACCAATCTGAGCCATACAGAAGAAGTATCTCTTTCGACAACATTGCACAGAATACTATAACTACAGTATTCACTACATCGACAGATAGCATAAACTCTTGTTGATGAATCAAGTTCTCAATGAATATTTATATACCACTGTAAAAATCAATGATTCAGTTTCCATCAAAACTTGTAGATTTAATATAAATTGTTTTAAACACGTTCTACAAATCTCTAGACAACAGTTTTTTAATGCTTAATCGTTGTAGTGGTTACCAATGTTCGACGATTTACGACGATTTATTTTTCTTACTCATGTAGTGATGTGAGCATCCATTACAGAGAAGGAGATTAAAAACTTTATTATATAATAAAAGTTTTATATGAGTACATTAAAAAATACCTGTGTGTATATTACACTTATCTTTGAAGTATCGAAAGTTATTTTACAATCGAGGAAACCAAGACACCTTTTCTCTAGCTAAAATAATACGTGCAAAACCTGAAGGATCTCCTATACCCCTACAAGGATACTGTATTGTCAGCACTCGATCCCAGCAAATGTTAATAAAAGTTCGCGTTTGCCGTCAAGTGGCATCATTAGTGGGTAATTTTGCAACGTTTCATTATGCACGGACTTCCACAATAGACTTTAATTAACGAACGCTGCACAAAGTTTAAATAAAGTGCGATCCGTTTCAAAAATGGAAGAATATTACATGCAGCAAGTGTGCTAGTAATTACTATGAGGTTTCACTTAATCCGTGTATCCACCAGAATTTTAAATGAGTATTAATACAATACAAAATTGGATCTTTGAACCACAATTTTAATTTCGAGTGTAATTACGAAAAATAAAATAAGAAGAAATCGTTCATATTTCTCTCTTCAGCAACCAATTTAGTTAGTGAAATTGAAAAGCTCATATATTATGTGGTTAATTATCTACGCGTTCATATACGTGAGTAATTTTCTTGATAACAGGTAGGTACCGCATCATATTTATAGAACTGACTGTGAGCTCAGATGTATGATAAAAAAACTCGTTTCTAAAACAAATATAAATTGATATAAACGATATCTCCATGCATACATATAGCAATTAATTTAGTTAAGCAAATTCCGTGTAGGACTCAAATTGGTCCGAGAATGCTCAATTAAACTGATAACATCTGTTAATTAGGTTAGACATTGTAATGATATTTATTCAAGATATGTTTATATACTTACTACGAAATTCTGGAAAAGGTTACATATAACCGTATAACGGTAATTCGCTAAATGGAGTTTCTAAACTTTCTACCACTTTATACTTATAATTTAATACATAATACAAATATTTCCTCTGGATATGGCCAATTATACACACATAGAAAAAAGTTTTTCGTCAAGTAAATATATTTCCTCAAGGGTTTATACATATTTCCTTCGTAAACTTACATTGAGAAATTATAATCACATTTGAGGAATTAAAACGTTTGGAAAGAAACGTTATATGTTTAACGTTTCAAGTAAATGATAATCTAATTTTCTGAAGGGGTACTGTACTTAATACACCCTAGAATTTATCTCCAACAGTTTAATTGGTTTAGTATGTAGTTGTAATGACTACTATTGTATATAGAAAGAGAAGCATGTCTGCTGTATCCTGTTATTTAGATACTATAATAATACAAATTTTCAATACCTAATATTTTATACTGTAGAAATCTGCAGAAATAGGTTGGGGGGAGGAGATTGCTATACATCAAATATTTGCGGTAGTGTGAAATATCATCGACATTATTTAATACAGAATTCATATATGTATGTATATCACGTTCTAACCAGAAAATTTTTATTATTTATTTTATTAATATATTATTTATTACAAATACTATACAAGAGTAGCAAATGATTTTATAATTGTAACTTTTATTGTTATTATTATTATTATTATTGGGAAGCCAGGGGGTTTAAAACGGGTAATCGGTCTGTGGTAGTTAAAAGAAAAAGGAGTCTCATTTTTTCATAAACTCAATATTTCGCTCTTTATTCAGAACTTCTTCAGGATTATAAACTATAATATTTAAAAAGGGTTTTTTTTTACAATAATGACCAAAAAATTCAAAATTAATTGAATACAGTGGAGGTGATATAAGTTGCAAACTTGATACGAACGTAATTCAACATGGTCAACTACATTAAAATTATTTTGAAAAGTTTTAAAAGTTGAAGTAAACTAATTTAAATTAAAAACATATTAAAATTTACAGTAAAATTAATTCAGAATTGAAGACTAACGCACACAAGACAAACAGGATCTGATATTTCAAATTGTAAAAATTGATAAATACAAATGATACGAAATAGGTACAGAAGTGAAAAAACCAAAACAAAAAACGAAGGCATCAAGATGGAAATAGATCGAGAAACAGCTGATTGAAAATACAGGTTGTACCAAAATAATTCAACTATTGTTACGTTGCAGAATGTTGCAGTAAATGTTACTTAATTGATTGGTGTCTGATTTAAAATTGACGGTACTATTTTTATGTATGTGAAACATTTCGAGGAAGAGCCTCTTCTTGTAGTTGGTATCTGAGTCTAATACTTTGACATTATCAAAATCAATGTTGTGATCTTTTTCTTCCGTATGATTAGCCAAAGCGCAAGATCTCTTGCCCAAACGATAATCACTACGGTGTTGGCTTAAGCGGTGTTAAGCCATTGTGATGTTTGACCTGTATAGCAGCTCTGACATCCCAAACACGGTACTTTGTACACAATATGGTTTTTGTAATCTAAGGGCGTTTTTTTCTTTGACAACAGTGAATAAACTTACAATTATATATATTATACATATGTATATATAGGGTACCATATAACTGCTCCATACACTAATTTTAGATCCAGTACAAGAGACAAAAATAGTAAAAGGCATTTTACTATGTATTTTTTTTTAGCGACTTGAAAACACACATTATTACATATTAAGAATACAATAATGCTATTAATGAAGAAACAGAAATTCAACTTTTAAGACTTAGTTATTTCTTAATAAAAACAAATAAACTTCAAACTTGTTTGATAATAAAATCTGTCTTTAAGGTGTTGTATCCATAACTTTTTTCGAAAATTTTACATTTAAGGATAAATAAGGCTTTAGATTATTTTTCTTTTTACTTTATCTTATTTTAATATCTCTAAGAGGTGAAACAGTCTGTATATATGAAAATAATTTTAAAATATGTATGTAGCTAAAGACTGTCTATGATGTTCGTACATAACTAGTGCGTCACACTGTACAACTGAATTGAGTTCTATCCAATAATTTTTCACAGGATGAATATACGCGCTATTATACTTTTAATTATTAGTAGCTGCTTGTATCGTACTAGTATTACTGAAATTTTAAAAGTACAGTTACATGGCGTACATATATTTTGTCTCTTCTTATGTGTGACTACGTGTTGTAAGTTGAACTTAATATTAAATTGAATGTAATTGCAAAATTTTCAAACATCAAGTCAAAATAATTGAATTAAGGATAAGTGCAATTGACATATATGATGGCAGATTCAGTATAAATGACCGAACCTGCGATCCTAACTGTCCTATAGGTTTACTGTGTCTTGAAAATGCGGGATATCGTCAATGTTTTACACTTGTTATGATTCTACATACCATACTATTTCCCGTTTTCCAACTTTATGTGATAGATAGAATTAATCTTGAATAGCAAATATATATGTTCCTATATCAATTCTGTAAACAAGATTTGAAATTAATTAATGTATTAGGAGTAATAACAGAAAACTAAACTTTGATAGAGGAGTATTTAAATCAATTACACATAATGCATATATATAAACGATTCAATAACAAATAGAATTGACAACCTTAGCAAGGGGTATCTTGACGCATGCATTAAAACTAGAGAAACGTATGTACATTGTCGCAGAATTGCACGTCGAAGTAAGATAACACTGAATTCACTGTTATAATGTTATATATAATAATAATTATATAATTATTTGCCCATGCACAAGCTATAGGATTGCGGAGCAATTTGTCGAAGCTATTATCTAGGAATAGTTGCCTCTGCAATTAATGGTCGCATTTTGTAGTAGCGGTTGTCACTATTGTACGAAATCAGAGTAGATACCAGAGAAAGGGTCCTTTACTTGTTTATTGTACACATAGTTACTAGATTCGTTCAGTATCCTGCACCAATGATCACTAGTGCGCATTCGTACACACATTTCTGCTAAATTTGCGAAGATTGTATAGAAACTAAAAATAAAATTGCTAATCCACTTTCCAGTATTTTGTCTCGAGTATTTACAATCTAAATGAACACAGTACTATGGTTGCAAATTACCATTCCTCTAAAAATTTAGATTTTACTGCTTTTGGAATAAATATAAGTAGCAATAGCAATTGGACAATTAATATCAATATGTATTTTGAAGTTTTATAATAAAAACACAAAATAGTCTGTTTTACTGATATACATAGGTAAATGATTAAACATGTGGTAAAATATTTATTTGCTTTAATGGCATCTGCTACAGTAACAGCCGCGAAATTGCATTTCACTGACTGTGTTGCGTTTACGAATTGGTAATTTCACGGCCGGTTGACCAATATAGTTATTTGTTGTGAAGTTGTCACCAAGACCGCTTGCGGTCGGAGCAAGACAACTTCTAGTACGTTAAAGGTTTTCGCGGACAACATACACATTTTTCGGAAAACCGTGTAAATCGTTGAATCTATTTTATAGCTAAGGGGCATATTTAGAGTTCATGCTTGCGATTTTAACGTTAATGTCAATACAAATGTGTCAAAATCGCATGCTCGAGCATCGACACTACCTCAAGCCCGAACTGTAAATATGACTCTAAATTCAATAGTGGTTTTGCTTTGCATGCGTTTCCAAAGAAATGAGACGGATACAATACAATACAAATACTTCATAGTTATCATAAATAAGTCGTAAAATGTTTGGACCTCCTGTGAGTGATAACTATATTTTCATACCTAGAGAGATTCACGAGGCAATACGAAAAAGGTTACAAAAACTTTAAATACTAGTGCAACAGCAGCAATAATGGCAAACCTGTGTCCTGTGTAGAAAATGTATTACAGGCATACTTCTTGCATGCTTAATAGATTAATGTAAGGAAATTTTTAAATTAATCCTTTTTTGAAGGAGTGGAATGCAGTTAGTTATAAGTCTAAAATGTCAAAAGTGGTGCTACTGGATCAGATTAAGCTACTTTTGGAAAGCGTTGGTGATGAAAACTATTTACTGCGAAAGCTACATTGATATAAATAAATTCTAAATTTACTAATGTTTACTAGTGTCAAGAGTCATGAGACGTGAAAACAAATATCCATTGATGTCGTTCGGGACAGCCACAATGTTCTTATAATTACTGTTCGCGATACAAAAGCGGACACAAACCGCACTTTTACCACTATGATTTCAGATTACATAACACTTTATCGCTAATATGTCGTCCTTCATCCGAAACCTGCCGGCCGTCGGTTATTTTCGAAGTACAAGCACGCAAGTACACAAGTTATTGGAGTACCATCTTTGGCAAATTAAATGCAATTTTTTTATCGCGGAATGTTGATTTTGTAAATAGAGACTTTGCTGTAAAGTAAATTTAATTACTCTAAAGAAGTTCATCAAAGCAGAGTACTCTCTTTTAGAGAAATTAAAGCCTTTATTTAGTAAATCGAAATTCCTCGCTGAAAAATTCGTATTTAATTTGCCAAAGATGTTACATAGTATAGAGAAAATACCAAGCCTAATAGCGAACTATTTGCAGTTGGCGAACAATAATCAATAGACAGACCATTGTTTTAGGAGGAGCTCTTTAGCTGCTACTCTCCTTGCCATAGAGGTGTTACAATATCAATTCTTAAGGCTCTACATAGATTCAGTCCACGAATTTTAGCATTTTCAAGAGTTTCACAGTAAATAAACTACAAAGTAAGTAACTAACACATATTTGCATGTGGTTCACCACGCTTTCCACATGTTTGTAAATTTGCCTAAGGTGTCGCGGGTTCTCAAAATTAAAATCAAAATTTTAAATTTGTTTGTAATGTACAAATTTTATTTTTTTTACTTTCATAGTAATTTCTTTTAAATAATGAGAACATCACTTTTGAATGTATGTATATAATAATTAAAAGTTAAACAAAATAATGCAGATTTTCTGGTACATAATTTGGGGCAATTAAGATTGTTAATTTCACACCTATGTAAGTAGTTTTTGTATGGCTATTTGTCATTTAATCAATACTAATTACAATTAATATATCTATTTTGTGACCTTTATGTACTTATCTTTCAATTTCTGAAATATTGCCATATGATTCTTCTTGTTGATAGGCATGCCACATATTAAATATTTCAATTTCTTCCACTGAAACAGTCTTATTTACGAAAACATAATAGGTATTATATGTTCTGCAATAAATTGATATTTAATTAATTGTTTTGTTTATTGAAATACAAAGGGAAATATTTCAAGAATTGAAAGATAAATACTAATTACTTTAATATTCTCAAAAAGTATTCTGAAGAACGGTAAACCATTAAAAACGAAACGTTAACAAAAACGTTGTGTTTTATAAACGTATAAAATGCGCGATTATACCGTTATGCTAGTGCTCGAAATTATAGTAAACGACAATTATTGTAAAGATGCACAGGACTGCATTTTTTGGATCGACGAGGTAAAATCTAATAGAGTTGCCATTGGGCAAAATATGCAAGAATTTATCAAGCTCAGTATAACTATATTTGGCATGGCAATGAACAACTATATGTATTATTCCATGTTCAATGGAAATATAAACTCAAATTAAAAACCCATATTAAAAACTTACGCAGAAAAATGTAAACAACTTCGGGATGAAAATATAACATTGGCGAATAAAATAGATGAACCGCAGGAATAATGTTCGCATTTTTGAAGTCTATGAGAAAGAGAATGAAAATACCGATGAGCTGGTCATAGATTTAATTAGGAGCAAATTAAAGGTAGATGTATCTGTATGCAATATCGACCGAAGCCATCGAATAGGACGAAAAGGAGACAAGCCCCGTGCAATAATAGTTAAATTCCAAAAATACAATACAAAATAAATTATCACGAAAAATCGTGGTAAATTAAAGGGATCAAAGTTGCTTATTACGGAGGACTTGACAGCAAATCGTCACAAATTATATAAGAAAGCTCAGCAGAAATTTGGAAGAGGAAATGTGTGGACAAACGACGGTACTATATCCTGCAAAACGGAAGCTGGTCTTCGGAAAATAAATTGTTTCGAAGATTTAGAAATCATCAAACAATGAGAACAGTGGTCAACAGCGACGACTTGCTTCTTGTACTGATATTAGTTATTGTACTTTTATTTATAATAACGCCGCGACATTATCCCCGGGGTGGACGAGATTGTGTGCTTGGCCGATTTCAATATAAATTTGTTTAATGTAACTGCCAATGCCGCAATCAAATTTAACTCAATATGCGATGCTTGCGGGTTGACGCAAATCATAAACCAGCCAACACGAAAACACACCCTATAGTAGTACGCTGATTGATAGCGTGCTAGTTAGTTATGCGTCCTTGGTTACTACTACGAGATTAATTGATATGCATCACGTATCAGATCATATGCTCATTATTTGCGATTTTAATATAGTAAAGCCCCGTGAGATTATTAAATTATATACTTACCATGACTCATTCAATTATGAAGGCTTTGTTGCCCATCTCAGGTCTGTACCCTAGAACATGGTATATGACATGCGTGATGTTAACTTAATAGCCCAATTCTTAAGTGAAAATATTACACCGCTATTTGAGATTCATACGCCTCAGTGTACGGTTCGTATATCCAAAGCTAGGGCTCCATGGCTTACAGACACAATTAGATTACTGATAAAATCTCGCAAAAGAGCACTTTCTAAGTTTCAGGGTTCAAGTTCTCAAGTGGACTGGAATAACTACAAATCTTTAAGAAATTTTACCACCGTGGCAATACCTCGTGAAAAAAGGGCCTACCTGCAATTTATTTATCAGAAAAATATCAAGCAACTGTTATGGCAAACTATGAATGATTTGACTATCACTCACAAGCAAAATCGTGATGTTCCAGACCACCTGGATAATGTTGACGAAATTAACAAACATTTTGCGTCTTCTAAAACTATTTCTTTCTATGAAAAGAACAACCTCATATCACAGAACAAATTCAGTTTCAAATTTATTGATAACACTGACGTTTTGCAATATCTCTCCAGTATTAAAACCAATGCAGCTGGGATGGACGGTATTACTCTAAAGATGCTTAGGCTCTGCTTACCCGAGATAGTTGAATACATAAGGTACTTAATTAATCAATGTTTTTATTATAACGAATTTCCTGATATTTGTTAAAAGGCTGTAATTTTCCGTTTATCTAAAATAAATAATCCTAAAGAATTTAGCGATCTGCGCCCCATAAGCATTCTTCCTATACTTTCCAAGATCATTGAAAAAGCAATGACGGATCAAGTTCATACTTACCTGAATACAACTAATATTCTTCCCGACGTACAATCTGGCTTTCGGAAACATCACAGTACAACAACAGCTCTCAGTAAAGTAACTAACGACATCATTTCCGCTTTGGATGAAGATGAGATATGCGTGTTAACCCTCCTAGATTATTCCAAAGCATTCGATACGCTAAACCATAAATTATTAATTGCCAAACTGAAATACTTTGGATTTGATTTGGAAGCTTGTAGTTAAAGTGTTAGAGGCGAATGTTCTGCGGACATCATACTAACCAATAGGACCCCGCAGGGATCAATAATTTCTCCTCTACTTTTTATATTATATACCTCCGATTTTCCTAAAATCATTATTCATTGCACACCTCATTTCTTTGCTGACGATAGTCAACTGTATTGTCACTTTCGTACCGATCAAATACCGCAGTTTACGAATTTCATTAATCGTGATATTGATAATTTAGTAAAAATATCTAAATAAAAAGTATCCATGCTTTTGGACACTCTTTAAAGAGGATATTACTTGATGAACAGGGATCGTAATTGGTATAAGTAGTACAACTTCTGTTTGTTTCATGTGTTGGAATTAGTGTTAGTATATTTCTCCATGGGGGACATGTATATAATTGTTTGTATACTATACTGATGTAGAGGTTGAGTAGAACAGCTTTAACTGGACTCCGCCTCTGTAATAAAGTCCATTATTATTATTATTATTATTATTATTATTATTTTCGATTTCACAGAATTTTTGACCTTATGTCTGGCTAACTGTCAGTCATCGGCCGTAGCATTATTATTATTATTATTATTATTATTATTATTATTATTATTATTATTGGAGAAGAAGTACTCAGCCGTACTCGTGAAGGATAAAATCTGGGAGATTTTTTCTCAGGTATGCGGCCAATAATAAGTTGGGTCAATAGATGTGACTACTTTTATTAAATACTCAATATTTCGCATAACATTTCGTTTGCTTCATCAGGAGTAAAACTATCGTAGGAAAAAAACGTCGAAATTGGTAAATGCTTGAGGACAGTTTCACGAGAAAAACAAACATTTTAAAATTTAATCGTCTATAGTAAAATGGACATATATGTGTAAAATCAGGTTATGTGTGACACTCACATGTTTAAAGTGAGAAGAAAAAACTTCGAGCTTCCAATTCATTATTTTATAGTATGGGCATAAATGTAACCTTCCACGCACTGTTCTTTTCAAAAATCATAAAATTTATGTATTTAAATTTCTTTATCGCCCTCTAGCGGTGACGGAAAATTCTTTCTAATAAGACCAAATTTGCTAAATTCCTTTCACGGGAAGCAGAATAATTTAAATTAATAAAAGAAATTTTTACCATCCACACGTTTGTGAAGATATCTTCGGATTGGTAAACGATATCGATACACGGTTTTCACTCATTTGTTGCTAATTTAGCCTACTTTTTTAGTTTATTGTAAAAAATGTACGTTTCCATTTAATATTTTCGAGAAAAAAACAAAATTCGTGAAAAAATTAAATACGTCCTCTAGCATGGACGTCACTAATTAAATCGGTTCCAATTTGTAAGCATAAGATTGGAGGAGTAATGCTGTTTTCAACGAGACTAAGTTTGCAAAATTCGGTTCAACAGAACGGGAGTTATAAGCGTTCCTTCAATACAAAGTTTCCCCTCCTCCTCCCTTTATTTGACAAAATACTAAAAAGTTGTCCGATGTAAAATATGCAAAATTTTCAGTAGATTCCGATTTTCGTATTTATGATAGACTCTAAGTTGATAAATTTTGCGTAAAATAAGAATTAAAGTTTTTGGTGATCAGTTACACCCTCCAGCGGTCATCCTACGCTTTTCCGATGCTTCTTGGGGTCACTTTAGTCACTAATATTTTTTCCCAAAGCTGTACTGTAAACCGTTCCTGAGATATGGCCGAGTGACATTCTTAGTTGGCCATCCGGTACTTACATATAACCATATATCTTTAACGCATACATACATAAACTGAACCAGGTAATAATTATATGTATGCATTCGGACCAAGTTTTCAAATTGTCTCATTTTAGAAGACATAACTCTTAGAGCATAATATGTACCTTTTACACCATATAAATATATACATACATATTATATTTATGTTATATAGTGCCCTTTACTTCTGTGAATTTTATTTCATCTGAAATAAAAGGCGTAGTATATCCCAGTGCACAGATGCATAACTTTTATAATTTTCCAGATTCCATTAAACAGACTTGCAGAAATTAATTAATTAAAACACCTTACAACCTATGTGTTAGAGACAGTATTAAATTTAATCTATTTGGTGTAAATATCATTAAACTAATATAAATGAAGACCTCTTCATCTTCATCCTCCAGAAAATAAAAAAATAGCTTTCAAGAGGAAGGCGTATATTTACTCTTATAACGAAGTGTTAGTCTACGTAAGTTACTACAGCTTCGGCACATCGCATCGGAAGAGGAAGCAATAGGTAAAATCATCGATTTGCAAACCTGCTACGTGTAAATGTGCTCGTTCGTGCTCTCGGTCCTGCATGTGTTGAAGTTAAATCTTTCTCAACGAGCTGACTATGCGAAACATATATTTGTTCGTCTCTAGAGGTCTTGAAAATCCAATATGTTTTAACATCCAAAGATCTCTCCACGAGAATAATTTATTTCATATCTTTACTACAGCCTAAGGGAGTACTAAAATCATACATAATAGCTGTAGCAACTAATGACAGATCAATATTTGTTCAGGTCAAGAGGGTTTAATACGGTTGAACTCCAAGTAAAATCTGTTATCTGTAATGTATACAATTTTGATATTAATCTCTAAAGCCTTAAATGTCGTATTCTCCCAAAAAAATACAAGACCGCTTAACTGATTTATTTCATTACATCATCAGTACGTAAATATTGTTAAAACAAATACATATATTGCATTTTATAAACTCAAACTTTCCTTTGCATTTTTATTATTATTTACGTTTGAAATAATTTCATATGGAAATGGAAAGAAACAAGACATACAACAGAACATTTTATCAGCGAAATTTTGATTATCTAGTAAACAATCTCACAAATATTTGATATGGATATACTAGAAACTGATTTTGTGCAACTTGTTATAGAAGCTGGCCTCCTAATAACTTTCATTCCGTAGTTTCTGCATTCAGACTAAAGACATAATGAACTGAAATAATAATAAGAATGGACATTATTACAGAGGTGGAGTCCAGCTAAAGTTGTTCTACTCAACCTCTACATCAGTATAATATACAAACAATTATATACATGTCCCCCATGGAGAAATATACTAACACTAATTCCGAACGCATGAATTTTGCACTCGTTGGATTTTTGACGTGTATTCGTAATCAAGACATGGGCCGTAGACGACATCACAGTAGTTTAGATGTGACAAGACCAAACTATTACATAATAGAATTCTAATACTGGTATTCATAACTTTTCTATTACCATATAAATACATATCTCAAAGATGCGTACGTTTTCTGAATTGTTTTGTTAATATGAGTACTAACACTAATTCCAACACATGAAACAAACAGAAGTTGTACTACTTATACCAATTACGATCCCTGTTCATCAAGTAATATCCTCTTTAAAGAGTGTCCAAAAGCATGGATACTTTTTATTTAGATATTTTTACTAAATTATCAATATCACGATTAATGAAATTCGTAAACTGCGGTATTTGATCTATACGAAAGTGACAATACAGTTGACTATCGTCAGCAAAGAAATGAGGTGTGCAATGAATAATGTTTTTAGGAACATCGGACGTATATAATATAAAAAGTAGAGGAGAAATTATTAATCCCTGCGGGGTCCCATTGGTTAGTATGATGTCCGCAGAACATTCGCCCCTAACAAATACTTTTTGCGTTCTGCCAGTAAGGTACGAATTAATTAAACTACAAGCTCGCAAATCAGATCCAAAGTATTTCAGTTTGGCAATTAATAATTTATGGTTTAGCGGATCGAATGCTTTGGAATAATCTAGGAGGGTTAACACGCAGATCTCATCTTCATCCAAAGCGGAAATGATGTCGTTAGTTACTTTAATGAGAGCTGTTGTTGTACTGTGATGTTTCCGAAAGCCAGATTGTATGTCGGGGAGAATATTAGTTGTATTCAGGTAACTATGAATTTGATCCGTCATTGCTTTTTCAATGATCTTGGAAAGTATAGGAAGAATGCTTATGGGGCGCAGGTCGCTAAATTCTTTAGGATTATTTATTTTAGATAAACGGAAAATTACAGCCTTTTTCCAAATATCAGGAAATTCATTATAATAAAAACATTGATTAATTAAGTACCTTATGTATTCACCAATCTCGGGTAAGCAGAGCCTAGCCATCTTAAGAGTAATACCGTCCATCCCAGCAGCATTGGTTTTAATACTGGAGAGATATTGCAAAACGTCAGTGTTATCAATAAATTTGAAACTGAATTTGTTCTGTGATATGAGGTTGTTATTTTCATAGAAAGAAATAGTTTTAGAAGACGCAAAATGTTTGTTAATTTCGTCAACATTATCCAGGTGGTCTGGACCATCACGATTTTGCTTGTGAGTGATTGTCAAATCATTCATAGTTTGCCATAACAGTTGCTTGATATTTTGCTGATAAATAAATTGCAGGTAGGCCCTTTTTTCACGACGTATTGCCGCGGTGATAAAATTTCTTAAAGATTTGTAATTATTCCAGTCCACTTGAGATCTTGAACCCTTAAACTTAGAAAGTGCTCTTTTGCGAGATTTTATCAGTAATCTAATTGTGTCTGTAAGCCATGGAGCCCTAGCTTTGGATATACGAACCGTACGCCGAGGCGTATGAATGTCAAATAGCTGTGTAATATTTTCACTTAAGAATTGGGCTATTAAGTTAGCATCATCCATGTCATATACCATGCTCCAGGGTGCAGATCTGAGATCTGCAACAAAGCCTTGATAATTGAATGCTTTAAAGTCATGGTAAGTATATAATTTAATAGTCTCACGGGGCTTTACTATATTAAAATCGCAAATAATGAGCATATGATCTGATACGTGATGCATATCAATCATTCTCGTAGTAGTAACCAAGGACGCATCACTAACCAGCACGATGTCAATCAGCGTACTACTATAGGGTGTGATTCGTGTTGGCTGGTTTATAATTTGCGTCAACCCGCAAGCATCGCATATTGAGTTAAATTTGATTGCTGCATTGGCAGTTACATTAAACAAATTTATATTGAAATCGGCCAAGCACACAATCTCGTCCACCACCGGGATAATGTCGCAAACTATAGATTCCAATAGTGCTCAAGATTCAACAACATTCGAGCGTGGGGCTCTGTAAACACAGCCAATAGCATATATTTTATTGTGTAATTTAAATTTTAAAAAGATATATTCAAGAATGTCTAAGTTACCTGATTGCAATATATTACAATTTATCGAATTTCTAACATATACCGCAACACCTCACTCCCCCCCCTCCCCTCCCCCGCCACAACTCCCCTGTCGCACCTGTATATATTATATTGAGGGATAGGTATTACTTCATCGGAAATGCTGTCATTAAGCCAACTTTCTGTTACCGCTATTATATCCAATTTCTCTCTTAATATACCTTGAAATTCATCAAAACCTGTGAACAGGAATCTCACATTAATATTACCGAATTTAATTGACATAAAGAAGAGAAAGGAAAATAAAGAAATATACAATTAATGGAAATAATGAAAGCAAGTAATGACAGAAAATATTTCAAATAATCTTGCCTAACAGGTGGAATATTAGAAACTCCACAAAATATAGGCTCCATTATGCCGTACTTTGTCTATTAACTACAGCTATAGCAGATATACTCCAATTTCAAAACTGTATACATTTATAGAAAAGCACGGCAAAATTACAGATACTTTTTCCGCTAATACAAAAAAAAAACAGTTTCCGAGTTATTTTTACCGTGCTGCCTTTATTAAGCCTAAAATAATCAGAGTTACCCTGCAATATATGCGGAAAAAAAACAAGATAGGGACCAAAACCCATCCGTAACCAAGGTTTTTATAATTACGCTAAACATAAAAAACGGCTGGTAATTAAACTCGGAGAAAAAAAGGCTATAATTAAATGAAAATTTAAGTAAACATAACGAATCCGAAGGCGCATGAATGCATAGTAGGGATCGGAAGTTACGAACCGAGGTTGTATTTTTTATAAACCGGTAATTTTCAAGCAGGCCAGTTAGATTATCCCTAATTTTTAATTAAGGACTTTGTTGTATAAATCACACAATACGATGTGGCTTTTACATTCGCTTAGGGTCATTCTAGAGATACATGTAACAGACTTTATTGCACTAGCTGGTGCTTAATGTAAATAAATTACGGTAAAGTAGAGACAGAAAAAAATGCGCAAAAGCCACCGAAATTTTATACCTAGACTATTAAATAATCTGCAACGTTACTATTGAATTTCTAGATGTAGCTTGTATTTGTAATATATTAATTTGAGAAATATTGATCTCTTCATAATTCTTACTGCAATATTATTGTAATGTGTTCTGCTTTCCTTGCAACACATAACATAAAAATTGGCTTATTATCTATTTATCGTCCCCCCAATGGTAATTTAGATGTATTTTTAAAGAATGTTTCACTTGCATTACATAAATTATACGAAAAGTATGACTATATAGTACTGGTAGGAGATATTAATATTGATGTTTTGAAAAAATCTGTGAATCTAGAATTGATGTCAGATATCTTGGATGCGTATAAAATAATTAATTTAATAGATAAACCTACGCGAATTTTCACAAATGCGTCTGGAAGTCGCTCCGAATCTGCAATAGACTATGTCGCTACGAATCTGCCAGTTTCTGGCTTGATGTGTCGGTCGGTGGAACCGAACTTGAGGGATCATTTAGCTCAGATTCTTGACGTTAATCTTGGTCAAGCTGACGAGTGTGACCACGACTCTGTTCACCTCGCCGAAGTAAGGAATATAGGGGATTCAAACGTGTTGGAATTTAGATACCGTTTAAGTAACAATAACTGGTCCAGCTTATATACTCATACTAACGTGGATAATGCTGCTGACGACTTCATAAGCTCCGTGTTGTGGTGTTTTGATGTCTCATGCCCAAAGAAGCGCAAAAAACGCGAAACATTAAGAAGTTAAATCATGAATGGGTTAACATTGATGTTACAACTAGCTCTGACGAGTTGCGGGATCTTTTTTGGTTAAAACAAAGTGTAAAGTCACCATTATTGAACAAGTTATACACAGAAAGGAAAAACAACACAATAAGCTCATAATTGAAACAAAGCGTAACTATTATGATACCAAAATAAACCTTTCTTCTAACAAGACCAAAACATTGTGGGGAATAGTAAACGATAAGTTAAAGCCGAATAATAAATATAAACCATCAATTCATCTTGTCAAAGAAAATACTTTAATTACGGATCCCCTGAAAGTATCCAGAGAGTTTAGTAAATATTTGTCGTCAGTCGTGGGGGGAGTTGTTGCTAACCAGTTTGGTGCCAGAACTTTACTTCCTAGTATACTTGGTCCCACACCTTGCCATTCTTTCGTGTTTAGTCCTGTATATGCCGAAGATATTACTGCTATAACTACTAAGATGGCCAATAAAGCGTCATACGGTGATGATGGAATCAGCAGTCATCTTCTTAAATTAATTATTGACGATATAGCTGTTCACCTAGCCTATACAATCAATTTGTCATTTACCGAAGGCAAATTTCCTGCATCATGGAAAACGGCCATTGATATGCCCGTTCACAAAAAGAAGAGCGAGTCTGACACAATGAATTATCGCCCTATTTCAGTTATTAATCCATTTTCTAAGGTTTTCGAACGTGTGGCATACAATCAAATTGTCTCTTTTTTTGCTAAGCATGACATAATAACTAACAAGCAGCACGGCTTCAGACAACATAAGTCTACGTCAGCGTTGATAGATCTAACGCAGTATATATACAAGAATATGGATGCACGTAAGCATGTTGCTGGCATCTTTTTTGATTTGACTCGAGCATTTGACTGCATTGATCCTGAGATATTGTGTCACAAGTTGAATCACTTTGGTATTCGTGGTTTGGCGCTTGACTGGATAAACTCATATTTATCCAACAGGAAAATGAGAGTGAAGGTGGGAAACGCGATTTCGAACGAGTTCAACGTGGAGTCAGGAGTACCTCAAGGATCGGTTCTGGGTCCACTTCTCTTTTTGTTGCCATAAATGATCTTCCAAACTTTCTCTCTGACGGTTCATTGGTATTGTTTGCGGATGATGCTTCAATAGCGCTCGCATTAGATAGTGCTGAAGATTTAATAGATACAGTTAAACAAACAATTAATAAGATGTCGAACTGGTGTAAGCTAAACAGGCTAATTTTAAACAATGACAAGACTTCGGTAGTGTATTTTCACAAAAGACGTATTCCCCCGGCTAATCACTTATTCGTCTCGTCTGCCAAAGTTCTAGGTGTTTTTATGAACGATATACTTACTTTTGACGACCATATTCAGCATCTTGCCAAAAAACTTAATTCCGTATATTATGCGATTTTACAACTAAAATCCACTCTAGATGTGTCGAGTCTACTTAACGTCTATTATGCTATGGTTTACTCTATTATATCGTATAATATAATTATATGGGGTGAAGCTGTGAATTGGAACAGAATATTCATAGCACAAAAGCGTATCATACGGCTTATTTTTAATATCAAATATCGCGATAGTTGTCCGAGAAGTATTTAGGCACCACCATATTTTGACGTTTCCCTTCCATATATATATATATCGCTGTGCCGTATTTGCCATGGAGAATCTGAGCAAATTCAATGGATTTTTGCCGGACCATACATACCAAACGAGGAATCGCAACATGTGGTTCGTTCCTCGTCATGATATGTCGCTATTTCGTAAATCTCCTGAGTTTGCATGCATAATAATCTATAACCGGCTTCCGGGTCTGGTCAGAAACGTGGCAAGTATTAAAAGTTTTAAAACGATGATAAAAAGATATCTCACTGAGAATTGTTATTACAGTCTAAAAGAGTATATAACTAGTGAAAGATAATATAATATACGTATGTATGTACGTACTTATCCTAAGGTATTCTTTTATAAATTTATTGACGTATTCTATCCAATGTTTAATTGGCTAACGAATAAAGGTTATTATTATTATTATTAACGGGTCGATGGCCGCAGTGGTTAGGCGGCTGACTATTGTTGTGTGAGAACGATAGGTGCCGGGGTTCAATTCTCTGGAGGGACGATGACATTTTTTCAGAGAGTTTAATCCCGGATCGACTTGCCATTCGCTGTTGGGAGCAAAGTGATTAACAGCGCGGCATCATAAAAGGCGATATGATGCTGTCACAAAGCCATTTAAACACAACTTACACACACTAAAACTACACCGCAAGAGTTGCAGTGATAGCCAGACAAGTAATACAGCTTACGGAGTCACTGCAACTAAGCACCCACCACACATTAAAAAAAAAAAAAAAAATTATTATTATTATTTTCTTCTTCACGCCCCTTTTTTCTTCTACAGGTGCGGGTTTCCATTCTAGTACGGTGTGTGTCACAAGTACTTGATGGGCTGTTGGACGACTAGGTAAGTACACGGCGCATCATACCGCAGGTGTCTATTAATACCGCTTTTTGTAGGTTTGTATATAAATTGCGGCTAAGTTGCAGTATTTCCAGGGATTGGTGTAGTTTGTAAGGACTTCCCCGTAGCGCCAACAACGATGGGGACAATGGTAACCTTCTCCACATTCCACATTACTTTAATTTCATCCGACAAAGGTAAGTATTTGTTGATTTTGTCGCTACATGTCTTGGCGATGTTGACATTTAGTGGAACGGCTATGTCTATAATGTATACGAGCCTTTTGCTCTTCACCATTAGCACCAGATCCGGGATGTTGTTGGGAATCGGTTTATCAGTAATAATTTTCCTGTTCCAATAGATCTTGATTTCATCATCCTCACAAATTGGTGGTGGCTCGTATTTGTAGTACGGCTCCATATCTTTTGCCCCCATGTACACCATTCTAAGTTGTTGGTGAACTATTTTCGCGACATTGTTGTGGCGGTCCAGGTATGCCTTCGGCGCAAGCACCGAGCATCCAGCCAATAGGTGGTCTAACGTTTCCTCCTTTTGAGTGCAGTGCCTGCATGTGACACCGGCTATGTCTTCGTGCATTATGCGTTTTCTATACGCGCGCGTTGAGATTACTTGGTCTTGAATGGCGGCGACAAACCCTTCTGTCTCGACGAACATGTTTCCCACTCTTAGCCACCTTTGTGATGCTTTGGTGTCTATGGTGTCCGATTCGATGAAGGTAGGATATTTTCCGTGGAGTGGTTTTCTTTTCCTTTTTTCTTGTATCTCTGCGACTGGTGAGATCTTCGAGGCAGGGTCGAACCTCCTATTTGCCAGCCTGAGAGGCGTCAGGTCCGCATCTGTTTGCACTATTGCCCTGTGTAAACTGCTGTTGTCTGCCCTCGCCAGAAAGTACGGCCTTAAGTTTTGCACTTGGTTGTAATGCCTTTCATAAGCGCTCGGTATTCCTCTTCCTCCTTGATTTCTGGGTAGGTGAAATCTCTCGATTGCACTGCGGGGGTGGTGTGCTCTATTCCTACTGGCCTCAGTCCTTGTCTTTATGTCGAGTCCTTCCAGATCCGTGTCAGTCCATTCAATTATGCCAAATCCGTATGTTAATACTGATGTTGCGTACGTGTTAATTGCTCTTGACATGTTAATTGCGGACAGTTTTGTACGTAGCAACGCCTTTACTCTGCTCAGATACTCCGTTGTTATGTTTACTTTAGCTGCCTTATGATTTATACCCCTCGCCTGTAGGTATCCGAGGTATTTGTAGCAATCATATTCTTCCATGCCGAGAACCATCCCTTGTCTTCCTTCCACATTTCTCCCCTCATGTTCGTCCCACTTTCCTTTAACCATACAATTAATCTTGCATTTGTCAAGTCCGAAAATCATACAGATGTCTCTGCTGAAACGCCCCACGCAGTCCAGCAGTTCGTGAAGGTGGTTCCTACGACCGGCGTACAACTTGAGGTCGTCCATGTACCATAAATGACTTATTTCAACCGCCGGTTTGCCAAGTCTGTATCCTTTTCTACGGGACGCTAGTAATGCTGTTAGCGGCTTTAAAGCCAAACAGAACCATAAGGGACTCAGTGCGTCTCCCTGGAAAATGCCTCTATTGATGTCTATGTTACCGGCGTTTATTACGGTCGTAGGCGTTTTCAGATGTAGGGTAGTATTCCACCTGGTCATAACGTGCCCAAGAAATTGTATTATATGAGTCTGGATTCTATAGATTTTCAGGACTTGTAATAACCACGTGTGGGGTACACTGTCGAATGCCTTCTGATAATCTATGTAGGCCATGTAGAGGTCGTCCTTTCTTCGTCTAGCGTTATTCATGACTACTGAATCGATCACCAATTGCTCCTTGCAGCCTCTAGATCCCCTACTGCATCCCTTCTGTTCCTCGTCTAGCAGTTTGTTTTGCTGGAGGTGTTTATATATCTTGTCCGCTATTATCGCGGTGAGGAGTTTATACATCGTGGGGAGGCATGTAATGGGCCTATATTTCGCCGGATCTTGGGTGCTTTGATCAGTTTTTGGCAGCAGGTAGGTAATTCCCTCCATCATGAATTGTGGTGTGGTCTGTGGGTCCTCAAGGGCTTTCGTGTAACAAACAGCGAGGTATTCATGCGTTGACGTAAACCGCTTCAGCCAGAAATTTTGCAGCATATCCGGACCTGGAGCTCTCCAATTCTTGGTTTTCTTTACGGCCCTTTGTACATCTTCCTTGTCTATTTGCCAGTTTAACATGGTTTTTATGGCAGCTCCTTTTTGATATTCTTCGGAAATCCAACCTGCCGTTCTATGCTCTACTGGATTGCTGATGGATGGATTATTATTATTATTATTATTATTATTATTATTATAAGCGGTATTTAAAACATTGATGCAACTTCTACTATCAATAGAAACAAAGACAAACTAGTTTGGAGTCACTTATTGAATTAATATTATCAAAGTAATGTATAATATACCTTTCATGGATCGCATGTCTGGTACACAGACGGATCCAAGACAAACAAAAGGGTAGGGGTTGGGATTTTTGGACCTAAGACCAAACTCTCTAGAGCTCTATGGTCATTCCCAACTATTTTTCATGTGGAAATACAGGCCATAAACCTGTGCGTCACAGAAAACTTAAACAAGATCCGAGAGGCGTAATCAGTTACATATACAGGTATAGTAAGGGGTCATCTTAAGTGCGGCTTTCCATGTATAACAGCAGAATTCTAGGAGCACGTTGCCATATCTTACCGATCATGCTACGAGACACACACTCAATATGAGCTAGATTAATACTGCCGCACTATTAACTACTAATACTTGTAGTTTGGCGAGGGCATATCGAAGAAAGACTGCGTGCAAAAGCGCCGGGTGGGGGTGTGGCTTCTCGTTGCTACATACGATGCAATACTGGCAACTGCGACGTGTTTTTATACATAGGTTTACGTGCCGATTATATGTGTTCTCTTTCCGACCGTGTATATGCACCGATAGTCAGGCCGCTTTAAAAGTTCTAGCCTTTCTTAGCTTTGAGTCTAAATTGGTTTGGGAATGTCAGATGAATGAGACTAAACTAACCACCTCAAGCAGGGTATGTCTGCTGCAAGTACCTGGCCACACTAATACCAAGGGAAATGATATGGCGGTTGAACTTGCAAAGTAAGACGTTGATATGCATTTCATTGGACCAGAAACCTGCTTTGGCGTTCCCAAAAGCCAGCTCAAGAAGGAAGTTCAAGAATTGGAGTCAAGAGAAATGGTCTCCTCTGAAGGAAAACACCCGGACGAACACAAGCCAAGAAATACATATATTAGTTCTTCGTCAAATAGTAATAAAAAACTACTTGACCTCAGCAAATTAGAGTTAAGGAATCTTACGTGCCTTCTGACGTGCCACTACCATCTAAAAAAGATGGGGAAAGTTGATTAAGACACGTGTCGATTCTGCACATACTTTGCGAGTGCAAAGCATTAAGCCGGCAAAGGTTTCAGCATCTAGCAAGTTATTCTTATTTATCACGTACAATTTACGCAACACGTGAAACAACTTTTCTTCTCAAGTTCGACTATATACATTTTTTTTATTTTTATAAAAGAAAATTTCCTTATAACTTCAATAACGTAATAAAAACAAATACTTAAATAAAGAAATATACGTACTAGAAAATGAAGTGGTAAGATCGACTGACTAGTGGAAGTGAGAGTACACTAATCCATCCGGTGACGAACTATTCATCTTCGGATAAGCCCGTACGATCTCGAACTATTCGTAGAGAGGACATAATTAACTGCTCTGTACGGCGAGGTTACGAATGCAACACTGTTACGAAACACTTTCCATTTCTATTTATATACCTAGGATTGTAGCAGTTGCTACGACAATACAGCTGCTGCAGCTGCATTTGCAACAACTAATAATAAAAAGCAAATAGCATCTATGTAAAACTTGCGTGAATACTGTATCGTTAATTAACATAATACATAATCCAACGTATTCACACAACCTATTCCGACGTATTCACATAACTAATCGGATAATAGCCTAACAGTTCTAAACTAAATTTAAAACAGCAAGCATATTTAAAATGATAAGTATAACTAATGTAAAACTTGAAACCAACACCTAATTTTCAAAGACCTCTTAGTAGACAAAACTCGCCTACTTCAAATTGCAGTAAACAACACGAAAAGTTTATAATCTGAAATTCGAGGGAATATTAAAATGCATAAAGTTTGCCGGAACAAAACTTTTAAGTATATTCCATGGCTTGGCTTATGAGGCGCGAATTTTCGAACTCTTAAATAAGCTTATTATAGATGGACAGATGACAAACTTCTATCCAGAGAACAAGAAATGTAGCGTTGGTCCCCCATCAACGCGTTTCAACTTCCTTTACTTTTTAAGTCGTTAGATGAATTCTGAACGTTGGGAAAGATATACGTTACATACATATTAAATGAGAAACATTTGTTTGTTGAACATTTATAATACTTGAATAAAATATGTAGGTGGAGTGATCTTTTTAGATGCTTGAATAAGAAAATGGAAACCAGTCATTAATCATTTAATTGTTTTAACTAAATAAATTCTAAATTTCATTTCTAAAGCTATTCGTCTTAAAAATCGCAAAATTTCGTTATTGGAATTTCATTAGCGCCCTCTAGCGGTGACGAAAGCAATAATAATAAACAGTTTGAGTCACTAACAATAAGTTAAAGAAAATCCTTTGTAATAAGATCAACTTTGAAAAATTCCCTTCACAGAAAGCAGAATAATATTAAAATTTATAGAAAAATTTCTAGCATTTACACGTTTCTCAAAATATTTGCGGATAGGTAAAAGATATTACTACCTCTAGTGTGCAGGTCACTTACGAAATTGATTCAAATTTATAAATATTACATTTCTGGAGTATCACTGCTTTCAATGAGACTAAGTTTGCAAAATTCGGTTCAATAATACTTGTGTCATAAATGTTCTTTACTCCTTTGACAAAATATAATAACATTTTTAGAATGTAAATGTGTGAAATTTTCCGAAAATTCCACTTTTCATATTTATGATAGATCTTAATTTCATGAATTTTGTATAGAATAAAAATTGAACTTCTTAATGCTCAGTTACGCCATCCTACGGTTTCCTAAATAATTTTATGATGTTCTTCATGTCCACTTTAGTAAATTATATTTTTCGTGAAGCTGTACTAGAAACCGTTCGTGAAATATAGCCGAGCGCCATTCTTGTTTGACTATCCGATACATAATACGGGGCCTTTCACGAAGATCGTTAGTTAGAAAGTTGACTGAATCTACTTTTAGCACAATTCTGAAATTTAGACAATTGCATTTGTGGTATAGGTTCTACTGTTTTAAAACATTTTCAAGGAAATCCGGTTATATATACCGGAAGTAAATAGCAACTTTGTTATATTAAATACAATGATATAATTTTTTCAATGCATTCGATTCTACGCATTATTTGTATTAGAATTCCCCATCCCTAAATTCAACTGTTTCGAAGATATTTACAATTTCCTTAATATTTTTCTATTGCACCATCTATCTTAAAGAAAAAAATTAATATTGCAAAGCCCTTTGAACTGCAAGGTACCAAACTTCGACAAACGAAAGTAAAGTCATAGATACTGAGAACTATCATAACTTTCAACAAAATTTATACAGGGTGTGCGGAAATTAGCAACCAATTCAGATATATTCAAACTTTAAAAATTCTTTTTTTTTCAAATGGCACATAATTTTTATTGCAGCATTTAATTCAGCAAGAAATTCTACATCGATTCGCATTCAGGTCTCATATACCTACTTATCTTTATTAGTTTTTGCGCTATTAGAGGTTATTGGCTCCAACTATGGAAAGTATACTAATATCTGTTATTTTTTCTCATAGTTAGCTATGAAAATAAGATATGCCCGTAGGAGTTGCCAAGTGAGTGACAGCTTTGTTGCTTTTCATTTAGGGTAATTCCGGGGGAGATGGTGACTAAAATTAATTCCGGGGGAGATGGTGAATAGATGGCTTCAAATATCCGATTTAAGCCAATTTACCGTCTCACCCAGCTCACCATCTCACCCGGAATTACCCTACACCAAATCTCACTTGGTCTCAGTTAACCACACTTTAATGTCATTCAATTTTATCGTAAGTTGGTGTAAAAAGAAGGAAAGAAACGATTCATGTAATTTATATTCTACATGTTTAGTGTAAATGTTAGAGGGTTGCATCAAGAACAACCGCTTAATCAAAAATATTATTAATACAAAATCTATTACCTGTCATACCTACAATGACATTTACTTTTTTTAAACTTGTTATATGTGAATTTTCTGTTCCTCAATGATGTAAATTTTGTCTATTGATCAAACCCTCCCATGTAAATTTCGATTCGTTCAATCCAAATATTTTTTTCAAAAAGTTTGTCTTCCGGAATTTTTATTATTATAAATTCACAGAAATCAACTCGTTCAATATTGTTTGCTGGGTGTAGTTGTTGTAATAATTGAAACGAGTATGGTCGCATTTTCTGTCGTTTCAAAATTCGAAAAAACGAAACTTTCTGACAGTCCGAGATCAACTGCGGGTGCAGCGATTGAATTTGTCGGAAATAACGTAATTCGTTCATTCGCTTCATCATTGATGAGAGGCTTGGAATATGGTCTTTTGATAACTTTAATAGTTCTACGATTTAAAAAGTTGATTTCAATTCATTGAAATTTCGCTACGGTCGTAGCTGGTAAATTGTGGATATTTCTCATTAAATGCGCGACATGTAATTGCTGCTATCCTATAACATTCACCGTGGATATAAAATAAATTTAATGTATCACTATTGGTGTAATTTTGGTGATTAATAGTCACATTGCGCGGACCAACGAATCTATACTAGAAACAGTCAGTCATTTGATAACTCTTACTGATATATTTTACTTTCATAGCTAACTATGAGAAAAAAATAACAGATATTAATATACTTTCCGTAGTTCGAGCCAATAATCTCTAATAATTCAAAAATAGGTATATGGGACCTTAATGCAAATCGACGTAGAATTTGGAATATTAATTTTTCTTTAACATGGTGCAATAACATAATACAGTAGACGCTCTTTTAACCGGCATTTTAACAACCGGGACGCTCTAATAACCGGCATGAGCCGAACGACTCATGATCGGCTTTTTCCGGTTACGTTCGGGCCACCTCGGGCGGTGGCAGACGTAAATAAACACTTCCCGCCAATCTATGGGCAACCTATTGGTCTTTGCGCGCCATTGTCTTTGTCATTTAGTGTTCCTCAGTTTGTCTACGTCTGATGCAATAGTTAAAATACAGATTGTGCACAGTGTACTATCAGTGATTTGATTAGTTTTGATCGTGAATTTCGCTGATTAAACCTAATTCTATCTATTCTACCTATATTCTATTAACCGGCAAAATCGGTTAACCGGAACGGCCGTGGTCCCGAACGTACCGGTTAAGAGAACGTCTACTATATTAAGGAAAATTGTAAATATCTTCGAAACAGTTGAATTTAGGGATAGGGAAGCCTAAGACAAAACATTTGCACATAATGCGTAGAATCGATTACATTGAAAAAATTATACAATTGTATTTAAAATAACAAAGTTGCTATTTACTTCCGGTATAAGCGAAAGTCAGACTTCGTTGAAAGTATTTTAAAACAGTAGAACCTATACCACAAATGCAACTGTCAAAATTTCAGAATTGTGCTAAAAGTAGATTCTGTAAACTTTCTAACTAACGGATTTCGTGAAAGACCCTGTACATATACAGGGTGAGGCATTAGTGCGTCAAAGCTCAATATATCCCTTATTATTGAAGATATCAAAAAACTTTATGTACAAGAATCACAGACAGTCTTAAGCTACACATTTTAAAATTAGTTTCATATATACAGGGTGTTTCATATCGCTAGCGTGAACCAAACATACATTTTCTTAAACGGAACACGCTATATATTATTTTAAATTTGGATTAAGTCCATCTTCCCGTTCTTTCAACATAAGCTTTCATTGAGTTATACCGAGTATTTAAGAAGTTATGGCCAATTTTGTGTGAAAATCGTTGCGTATTTAACGTCCTGTGTATTCCATACGAAACAGCTTGAAATTATTTTTTTACTGGAATAACTTTTTTATACTGTTACACTTTTATAACGAAGTGGTTGTTTCCCAATATTACGAAAACTGCGTACAGGGCGATTCAAAGCACAAATGCATTATTTTCTAATTTTTTTTTAACTTTTAATTCCTGATTTATTCCCACTTAGAGGTCAATAAAACAATAAATAATTAAATACCAATTTATTCCATAACATATAATAATGAAACACCCTGTATTTTATATTATGAGAGGAAAGAATACTTGATATACTTTCATTTTTATTAACTATTCCCTATATCTAAAACGGTTAGTTTCTGAGATATTTAATGATCTTTAAAAAAATGTGAGCATTTTGGCAATAATTGAAATATAATACATTAGCCATGAAAAAGTGACATTAGAAAAGCCTGAATCATATTATTTATCAGTTAATCAACTAGGTTTATTTGTTAGTATAGTTTGTTAGATTTTGTAAATTTAATTACTCTTTAAAATGAATTTTTCTGTTGAGGAATTGACAGACATGATATGGGTACTAGGAGAGTGCATAAAAAATTGTCTACTTGCTAAACGAATTTACCAGGAGATATCCTGCCCGACGGCAACCTGAAACAATAACGCTGGAAAGGTTAATGGATCGCTTTACTCGGACAGGTTCTGTAATATATGAAAAACATGAAAGAGCGAAAACTGTTCTTACCGAGGAAAAAGAATTCAATGTGGTTCTTGCAGTTACGGACAATCCACATATTAGTACCAGAGAAATCTCGCCGTAACAAGATATTAGTCAAAAGGCTGTCCGAAGAATACTCTGTAAAAATAAATTACATCCATATCGTATGCGATTGCATCAAGAGTTACTCGACGATGACTTGGCCCGTAGAGTTGCTTTTTGCGAATGGGCTCAACAACAACTCCGCAACCAAAGAGATTTCTTTAATTTTGTTTTTTTTTTGGAGATGAAGCTACTGTAATGATATTAGCTACCGTACAGGGGTCTGTAATTGTAGTTCCGCGTTTATTAAATAGATGGCGCTGTTAACTGTACTAATTTTTCTTAATTTTCGGTTGTTATAAATAGGGCGAAATTTTCACGATATATATATATATAATATATTAGGGGCAGTGTTGTATTATATAATGATACTATCTCCAGCCAACGATTAGCCAAGGGTAGATTTGAAAACACTGGTACATAAGGTATTCTTCTATTTAACAATTTTTAATGTAAATTACAATGTAAAACAAAATTTCAACATCTGTATAGTCCGGATTGTAAAAGTGAACTTTAAGGAACCGGTATCCATGGATTTGCGATTTTATTTAGTGTAGTTAATTTTGCGTGCAATGGTACCTAGAACATATGACAGAGTTACTATGTAAACACAAGAAAATATATGATTGGATTTTTAAATGGACATGTATTTAAATGTATTATATTAATCAAGCAAGTAATATGGTTAATTCCATGGAGATAATATAATATAAGATACTTGTTGAAATAATTGGAACGAAAATCATCAAAATTGAGTTATAGAAGATAAAATATATTTAAAAAATCATTTAACAACGTTTTGGCATCGTCTACAAAACCTACATGCAAATTTTAGTTATATCAACATGCATTAAATGCTTTTGAAGGTGTTATAAGAAGATATATGTAATCTATATCCTTTTTTGGAAGATTTTTTGGCAAAAATACATTATATTTACAATATTAATATCCTTTGGAAAAGCGAGATACAAGAAATTCTCGTGAAAATCCACAACCAGGACTAGATCCGTATAACCAGGGGGCATTTCATCGAGGGATCCTTTAGGAAGATAATAGTGTGCGCATCTTAGATTATAAGCGATCTACAAATAAAAATAGGTATTTATAAGTAGCTATCGTAGGGAAACAGGTTAGTAAATAAGAGAATTTTGTAAAAATAGTAGAATACAGCAAATTTATTTACAATATTAATTTTTCTTTCATTTAAAAGAGTTTAAGTATCTCATTAAGAGTAATCGCATGAAAGTAGAGTTGTTATTTGCATTCATAAATATATATATTTGAATTGAACCCACGTAACACTACACTACATTTCAAAAAAATGGAAATGTAAATCGCCATAATTTTCACTATTATGCTACAAGTAATCCCTATTTTGTAGGAAATTATAGTCAAAATATATGGGGTGGAATAATTGGAGACTACGTAATTGGACCACATTTTTTCACAGGGCGAGTGAATGGTCAGATTTATTTAGACTTCTTATTGCTAGAAAATGTTCCCATCAATATTCGTCAAAATATGTAGTATTTACATGAAGGGGCTCCGGTACATCACACTAGACCGATTCATAATTATTTAAATACACATTTTCCTGCAAGGTGGATCGGAAGAGGAGGACCAACTACATGGCCAGCCCGATCCCCAGAGCTAACCACAATTGACTTTTTCATGTGGGGTTATGTAAAAGACTTTGTGTATAAAACACCGGCAACTACGCAAGATGATATGAAGAATAGAATAAGACAAGCGTTTCATAGCATTAATATAGAAATGTTAAGAAATGTAAGTCGATCATTCTAAAGACGGCTGCAATGTTGTATTGATGTTTTTGGAGGACATTTAGCATTTATTGTGAATCGTGTTGTATTTAAACTTTGGCTAAAATGGTAAAATATTAATTATTAATGTATTATACTCCAATTATTGCCAAAATGCTCGCATTTTTTTTTAAATCATTAAATATCTCAGAAACTAACCATTTTAGATATAGGGAATGGTTAATTAAAATGAAAGTATATCAAGTATTCTTCTCTTTCTTAATATAAAGTACAAGGTGATACAAAAAAAAATGAGAAAATAATGCATTTGTGTTTTGAATCGCTCTGTACACAGTTTTCGGAACATAAAAAAGTTATTCCAGTAAAAAAATAATGTCAAGCTGTTTCGTATGGAATACACAGGACGTTAAATACGTAACGATTTTCACACAAAATTGACCATAACTTCTGAAATACTCGGTATAACTCAATGAAACCTTATATTGAAAGAACGAGGAAGATGTGCTTAATCCAAATTTGAAATAATATATAGTGTGTTCCATTTAAAAAAATGTATGTTTGGTTCACCTAGCGATATGAAACACCCTGTATATATGAAATTAATTTTAAAATGTGTAGCTTAAGACTGTCTATAATTCTTGTACATAAAGTTTTTTGATATCTTCAATATTAAGGAATATATTGAGCTTTGACGCACTAATGCCTCACCTTGTATACCATCTTTGACAAATTAAATGCGAATTTTTCAGCGAGAAATTTCGATTTACTAAATAAAGGCTATACTTTGAAGCAAATTTAATTTCTCTAAAAGAGAGTACTGCTTTGATGAACTTCTTTAGAGTAATTAAATTTACTTTAAAGCAAAGTCTCTATTTACAAAATCAACATTCCCCGATAAAAAAAATCGCATTTAATTTGCCAAAGATGGCACATATGTATGTATATGTCTGCAATTTCCTGCTTTGCCTTTTAATTTAAATACTGTGTTTTTGCTATGATATTTACATATGCTGCTGTATCTAATTTAGATACTACTGAATTATCGTGGACATCTAATGATATCTGTTGCTTCTTTCTATTGACACTATTAACTTTTCCAATTACATTTTCTGTTACAGCACGCTGATTGCCTATGAATATCTCATTCCCACTATTTATGCTGTCTTTGGTTTCATATTTCCATTATTTTTTTATAACATTTGACAATCAATTTGCACAAGTAAGTCCGAGGTAAATATCCCATAAATTTGCTTGTGCAGAATTGTTGAAATTGAAATGTTAATTGGTACAATTGGGTAATGCCCCGTTCAAACGGGCAGAATTTGCCCCGCGTTTATCTATGCAACTGGTTTGCAGTGAGCAGTATGTTCATGTGGACTGTAAGATGGTAACTTGCCGGCGTTAATTCGGTTTGAGTTGCGGTTAAGACTGTATGTGTGGACCGTGTCAGTATCAAGACCTATTTAATTAATACCGTAATACAAAATGATCGAAGTCCATCATTATTGTCGGCAATTTATGACAATATGTGTGGAACTATACAAAACGACACTATGCCATTGAAAAGTAATGTTCAAAATATATGCCGACCAAAATACAAAACAAATCGTTTGAAAATTTCGACAGTTACTTACTGCAACCTGTTCGCGTCAACTGGTAGAAAAAATACATATGTATATCGGACTATCTTTTTTGAGCTTTCATATTGTATCATCACAAAACATAAACAGGGGCTCTCACATTTATTTTTGCATATCTTTATTGGGAAACTAATCACGATAAAAATTTGCAGTAAAATCAAGTGAGATGAAGGTGAGACCGTACATAAAATTCTATTATTAAAACACCCTCGGCATGAAGATCCTCTTTACGCCTCCACTCCTCGTAGTCCGTTCAGATGTAGTCATACATAATTATATTAGGTTTATTGCATTCTATTGTTTGTATGAGGAAATGCATTTTCTTCAAAATTTAAGTGGACTCTAACATGATTTACTATATTTTTTAACGAGATCAACCAAGTTTTTTAAATTGTTATAAATGTGAAAGCTGGTTTACATAACTAAGATTATTACGCTTTCGTTTACTACACGTAAACTTTGTCAAAGCTACAAAATTCTTAAAAGTATATATAACATAATATATTGCAACATTACAACGTTAAGTTTTTTTTTAATTTAACCTTACTTATATGATAAATTTATTAAAATACGGAAACATTAAGAACGAAACCGCATGGCAATTGCTTTAGCGAGGTGATTCTAACGATTAACTGTGTATATTCTCCGTATCTATGTATGTATAGAGAGACCAATGCATACAGTTCTTATTTACATTTTTTTAACTGCTTTGGTATTTTATGTTGCTTGTTTAAAGAGATGTGAAATATATGTGACAGATAATTCATACAAACCAGTACCTACTATATAGCAGGACACATAGAAAGACAATTTACCGTGAATTCGAACTTATAAGTTTATAATAGGATTCTAAAAAATAACTAATAGTCGGAAGAATGCAAGAGGGGATGTCTACTTAAATAGGTTACGATACGGTGCTAATATCTGAGACGCCAGAACAGGAGATGTTGCAACCCCAAAGATGAACATCTTCTGTCTTTCGAGATATGCAGTTTTTCAAGAAAGTCTTTTTGATAAATTTTCTTCCCTTTCCAAAATTCTTACTCCCTCTTAGTTGCAGCTGCGTAGTAGAGCTATCTTGTTATATTTATTTCTGCTTATCTTGAAAGAGTCCTGTTTGTGCTCTTGCATCTGCCGTGAAACATTGTTTCGTCTGCCACACGTATGTTGCGTAGGAATTATTGCACTCCAACCTATAGACTATAATAGATTGCAACGGAGGAGGTATACGGTCTTTATATGTTAGTTGCTAAAAATATACATACACATATACGTATCAGAAGTGTTTGTATTATACGATTCTATTCTGACACCTTACACCTACAGTATCTTTTTTAAAACTGGCATGAAATACCTCATATAAGGCAACCGAAAGTATTTTACAGTTTTTTTGGTTCTTAATGATGGTAGTGGAGGTAACCCGTCTTAACGGGGTATTATACAATATGTTGTTATTAAAGTTTTTGGGATGACCATTTTTCGCTATTTTGTAATTCTTTTCCCAAAAAATATTGTCACTTAACTTGCATATTTTATTTTTGAGTTCTAATATAACAATTCGTTTATATTGCAAATTATAATCGGAATTGTAATTCTGCCGGAGGAAATAGGTTTCATATACCAGTCTATCAGCAGGCCACCCCCGTTGTTTTTCATTAAGGTTATGTCCAGGAAGTTAATCTTGTTATCGAATTCTAATTCTATTGCAAATTGTATATTTACATCAACGCTGTTGAAAACTTGTACTATCTGTTTCCATGGAAGGAACTGGTGTTATGATGTCATCAACGTAACAGTATAGAAATAGTAAATTAAATGCTAGCTGTGATACTATTTTGTTTAAGATGTCATTCATTAAAAAGTTTGCTACCATCGGCGAGGCTGGGTTACCATAACATAGTTACTCCTGAAATTTCTTTATAAAACTTTCCATTGTATATAAAAAACTGGGTTCAAATATCAAAGAGATTAACATTTTAAAATATCGTTTATCAATTTTAGTGAAATGTTGCAAAGTTTCCTAATTATTTTCAATACTATATGTCAAACAATAGGGAATGTTTATCATCGAATTCCCTATTGACGAATGGAGATTGGCATGTTTACATATTAGCTCTAATGCATTTAATCCGCATGTATCAATTAGAAATATTGCTCAAAAAATGACTAGCAGAGTGTTTGTTAATAGGATTGGAGAATAAAACAACCCATACAAGTGGCGTCAGCGTTCACCTGATTTTCGACCTCTAGAATGCTTTCTATAGGAACACACCATTTTGTGTTTCTATAGAAACACAACACTCTCTCTCTACTAATAAAAATTAAATTTTTATAGTTACTTTTGTTGTCGTATAACTGGAATAAGCGCAATATTACGTATGACCGTATTTATAAGATTACCAGTAACAGAAAATCCATCAAGAAAATTCTTATCAATGTCCCAAGTAAAGACATAGGAAAATAGATGTGAGACACTCTACATATAATTATTCTGGCGCTACATAATAGAGCTATTGTTTTACTAAGACATCAGTTGCTTTTGTAATATTCATTTGTAAAAGGTTTTGAGGTTACCTTACGTAAGATTCCTGTTTTAGTAGCTTGACAGTGTTCTTTTTATTTAAAAGATGTGTGTCTAGTGTTTCATAACATATTCGACCCCATCCGTCTTTGCGAGTAAACTGGCATCCTTATGTGGCAGCATGTTCTACAGCAAAGTACGATAAAACTCGACGTCCGTTTCTAATTCGGGCTTTCAGGGAATTAAAAAAGGTACAGTATAGGAAGTTATTTTCATTATAATTTAATACCGTACATCGTATAATCTCAGTAGTTGAAATAGAATATGCTTTTGTTACATTTTTCCTAGTAAGTATTTCGTACTTATTCTACCAGGTTTCTTTTTTACTGTAAATTATTCGTTCTAAACTATTAAAACGGGTATCTCTCGCTAGAGATACACGATCTCATTAACAAATCCAATTTAACAGCTCCCAAAAAAGCATCACAGAACTTTTCCTAAACTAAACTTTTACATAGAGGGTAACAGCGCTATAGTAGGCAGCTGTCTTCTTCCTAACAAAGTTAATAATAAATACGATGAAATTAATCTTCATTTGAAGTTTTAAGCCCTCGTGTATCTCCCTTCTGCGATTATGTAAACTTCTGCAAGAATTAATTATTATAATTAACAAAGTTTGCTCTCGCTGGAAAGAAAACTAGATCTTTAACAAAAAGTAGAAGAGTGACAAACTGGATATTACATCATGAAAATATTAAACTAAAAAATGTAGAAGCTTAATATGTAAGTGGTATTAATTAAAATGATGAGCGATACAGTTTCACAATTATAAAAAGCAAGGTGCTACTTTATGTCACAAGAATGTCAAATATACACATACATTAAAATTGTAAGTTCCTACTTTTTAAACCATCATTAAATTTTAATTTTATTTGAGAATAACGAGTAGGAAGCAAAATTTTATATACTACTACCACTACTCTTTGGCGCCGAAGCTACTGATGCAGCGAAAAAGTTGTAAATTTATGTTCAAATTTGTCTACTTGTTACTACTACCAAGAAGGCTGAGTGTGAAACGACATATTGAGGCAAGGACTCGAAAATCAAACCAGAACTGCTCAAACCTTACATGTTTTCTAACTACTTTCTTTGTTTAACGGAAAATACATTTTAAAGGTATACTGAAACTCAACAATTTTCAATATACAAACTTAAGCCGTAACTCTAATTTATTAGAACATTGTGTATCCATGTATAGGATGGCCAATTACACACCACAATATCTATATAATAGATTTTGATAAAATTGTACGTTCAATATTGGTAATACTGTAATTAATTTTCTTTCGTAAGTTAGTTTTAAATACGATATTGGAAATTATTAAACAGATATTAATTAGTTGCTGCAATATCAAAATAAACTGAAAATATTAATACAACAGAAGCAATACAGTTTAAATTGAAATTAGATATTGGCTGAAAGTAAACACAATTTAACCTCTAGTTTACTTTATCATACCGTATCTGTAGTTTATTCAACATCAAACTCAATATTAAATAACTAATATCATGGATATATGTATACGGTATTTGCATCTCTATATTTCTTTCGAATAAATGTTATAGAGTCTGTAGGATATACCTTTCTAATAAAATATAAAAAGTTCAGATATACGAGGGAGCGTTTTTATATTCGCGGAATGAGCGGGTTGTAGGGGTCTGATTAGGCGCATTGGGGGCGTGGCCTGTGCAGCGACTCATAATTAGTATAAATACGAAGTTTCATTGTTATTAGACAGTTAGTATCTTGCTCGATCTTGTATCTGTAGCAAATTCGGTCCTCAGTTTGGGACACTTCCCTTCGATATGGAAGCACAGCGTAGTGGTATCGATCCTCAAACCAGGCAAAGACCAACTATTCCCTCAGAGCTACCGCCCCATCTCGCTTATTTCCTGCCTGGCTAAAGTGGTGGAAGCAATCGTCCTTGCGAGGTTAAAGGAAGAGCTATTCATAAACAGAATAATCCAGGACGAGCAATTTGGATTCCGGGAGGGCCACTCCACAGAATTTCAGTTACTTAGGCTAACGGAGGCGATACGCGATGCGCTTGAAAGGAAAGAGACCCTTGGCGCTGTCTTTTTAGATATCGCAAGGGCTTTTGACACCGTCTGTCATAAAGGCCTAGTACACAAGCTAATTTCTAACGGCATCAACTCCAATCTTACAAGAATTCTTCACTCGTATCTGACGAATAGAACCTTTTCCGCTCGATGTGATGGGCATCTCTCTACTATCCGACCAATCACTGCTGGAGTTCCACAGGGCTCCCTTCTGGCCCCGTTTCTTTTTATAATATATATGGCAGATATCCCCAAGGCAGAAGCTGTTCAACTGGCGATCTATGCTGACGACACCGCCCTTTACACGGTGTCGACAGACGAAAACCTTCTCCAGCGCAGACTTCAACATCATTTGGACGACGTTCTTTCTTGGGCCTCCAAGTGGAGACTGAAGATTAACGAATCAAAATGCGTGGCCATTCGCTTTACGAATAGGCGCCGCCCCCACCGGACAACATTATTGTCGATAACTTCAGGCTCCCTTGGAGCCCTTCAGTCCTCTACCTGGGGATGAGACTTGATGCACGCCTCACAATGCGACTTCACGTCAGCAAAACGATGGAGAAATTCAACGCGGCCAGAAGTTATGTTTATCCTTTGCTCTGTGCGAAAAGTCGTCTTTCGCTTAGAATCAAAATATTAATTTATTACTCCTTCCTAAGACCGATCATCACCTATGGGGCGCTGGCGTGGTCGAGCATGGCTAAGACCCACTTTAAAAAGCTGGAAACATTACAAAACAAAGTCTTAAGACTCATAGCTGGGTCGCCTTGGTTTGTCAGGAATCAGCAACTCCGCGATGATCTTGGAGTCGAATCGCTTCAACGATTTGTGACAGGCCTGGCAGCCAAGACGTTACAGAGGGTTGAAAGATCAGAAAACCCCCCTTATCAGCCAGCTGGCCATTCTCGACCCCGACAGACCGCCCCTAGAGTGAGAATTAGAAGGATTTTGGCGATTGACGACTAACTCTTTCTATTCACCGAAGTTTTCTTACATCACTTAAAATAGTCATATTAGACAGCGATTTCGTCCTTTTATAAATTCATATTTCCTGTCCTAAAAAGGACATTCACAGAACACTAAAGGGCTTAGGAACAACCGTTCGGCCTTAGAAGAGAGAGAGAGACCATAGTTAGACAGTTAGTCTTTAAGCTATCGTCAACCAAGTAACATAATCAGGAGTGAAAAGTGAAATATGAAAAAAAATCGAATATCGTGCCGTTATAAAGTTCCTTACCAGGCAAGGAAAATCAGTCGCGACCATAATGAATGAGATGTCGTTGGTTTACGGCGACTCTTGTCCAGGAAAAACCATGGTGTACAAGTGGCATAGTTTATTTAAACAAGGAAGGGAATCCCTGGAAAACGACCCGAGGCCGGGCAGGAGCATTGAGGTGACCACGCCAGCACTTATCCAAAAAGTTGAAAAAATTGTACTCGACTAAAGAAGAAACAACTCGCAGAAATGGTTGAAGTATCCGATACAACAATTTTTAAAATCCTACACGATCATCTCGGCATGCCTAAGGTCAGCGCGAGATGGGTGCCGAGAATGCTCACGCTGCCGCAAAAACAACAGCGCGTAGAGTGTTCGCGTGCATTTTTAGACCTCTGTAATGAAGACAAGGATGGTGCATTGGGTCGAATTGTTACTGGAGACGAAACTTGGGTTCATGATTATGAACCTGAGTCCAAACAAGACTCCATGCAGTGGCATAAAAAGGGCACAGCACCTCCCAAGAAATTTAAAGTACGTTTCAATATTAGAGCGACTAAAAGAAGCCATTAAAGAGAAAATACGGGGAAAATTGACGAAAGGTGTGCTGCTTTTGCACGACAACGCGCCCGTCCACAAGAGCTGCGTTGCGTTAGCTGCCCTGCATAAGGTGGGCTTCGAAATTGTGAATCACCCACCCTACAGCCCAGACCTGGCCTCGAGTGATTATTACGTGTTTCCGAAAATGAAAAGAGCTGCGGGGTAAAAAATTTACTGCCGATGATGAAGTCAAGGAGTTTCGGCGTATTTTGCAGATAAAGAGAAATTATTTTTTTATGAGGGTATAAATAAATTAATTGAAAGATGTGAAAAATGAATCCGTCTTGCAGGTGAATATATTGAAAAAGAAAAATAATTTGGTTTTTTTATTTCCACCCCTTATCGCCCATTCCGCGAATATAAAAACGCTCCCTCGTAACTAAAAACTAAACCAATTCATGCATTGCATACGTCTGGTCTATCCGGTATGTATTGATTTAAACTTCTAGGATCCTTATCTATCTTCTCTGTTGATAGAGCGTATACACATTACAGAAGCTACATACATACATATATAAATAGAAGATCAACATCAAAATATGTATATGTTCTCAGTTACTCACTTAATAATTATTTACAATTAATTGACATTTTCTAACTATAACTAATAATTACAAGAAAGTTTTTATCATCCAACGTAATGATACGTTATGTTCGTAATTAATACCAATTAGTCGCTGATTTATCGACGAGACACCTTTACCAAGAGGAAATTGTGTTTGGTAACATTGACATCGAAATTTAAACTCTTCAATTAATTCCTTGTAACGTGTTCCCTTAATACACACACCTTGCAATATATCCATGCAATACTGTATATGTGTTGAATAAAGCTCCCATATTGACCTAGGAACAAGCTTCACAAGTACATAAACCTCTCTTGTTTCCATACATCATTTTTTATCACACACCTAGATTATAGTTCAAAATTATAACGTGTCTTGCACGCAATACGAACAGTTAAACTAAACAAAAAAAAAGATTGGATAAAAGTATGTAAAAAATAGTTTGCATTCATAGTAGTCTACCACAGGACTACAACTGTTTCACCATCATAATGTAGCATGTTTTTATTTTCATAAATATACACAAATTGACATTTAAGTAAAGTAAAATTTTCTTTGTCGTACCTACTTCTGTCTAGAATAACTTGATAGTCGAGAAAAAGAAATAAACTACATGACTATATGGATTACACTATACCCCCGAAATGTATTTTTGATGAGCTTATATTAGGTATAAGCTGTGAATTTGCCAATATCCTGAGCTTCTCTAGACTTAATGACCCTTGTTGACCTGTAGATATAAGATTATTTTTAAAAAGAAAAACAGAGTTACTCCCGGCTTAAGATTTCAATAACTTTAGAAAAGAAGTTAAAAGATCGATTAGACTGTAATTTCCGTCGCCATTAGGATCACCTTTTTAAAAAGTGGATACACAATGTCAACTTCACATTGATTCGGAAAAACATCATGGAAAAGCGTCTAGTATAAATTTTGTTTGCATTTTTTAATAAAATTACTGGAGATATTGTCTAACTCACAAGAGTTAAGTTTTGCGGTAAGTTGCCATACGGATACTTCACTCAGGAGTAAAAAATATAATGAGCTTCCAATAAGAACAAAATTTCAAACCATAACATCATAGTCTAGAGCAAGAACATTTGTGAGAGTAGATTTTCAAACAATTAAAATTGTTATAAACGAGTCTATCGTTCAAAGGAACACCATTATCCATTTGTTCTAATTGTTGATATATCAGCCTTATCGATATGATAACTATTTATGATACTCTAAACAGATTTCGTAGTGTCTTGCGCATTGAAAATGGCACAGACATGTGTGTGAACATTCCTGTGCCAGCAGGCCAATTCTCCGGTTTGTTAATGTCATGTACTATAGATAAGTGAGTTACAATAAAGTATCATATGAATTAAGATATGTGGTTCAATACATCACAGTTTCATTTGTTTAATGATTAATCTGTTTAATATGAAACTCTTGTCCGTCACTTTTCAATGCCTCTCTCTCTCTCTCTACCTTCTTTTATAAACTAGGCTAGTCGCTATACAATAAATCATCATGCAAATTGATTGCTTCTTTCAATCCAAAAGCTTCTACAGACTACTACAGTCTAGTCTATGGTTGGCACTGATGAAAATTTCAAAAGCCTCATTTGGACAAATAGAATCATATAATAAATCCCAAACTTCGTTAAAAATGTAATTATTAAAACAGGAAAAGTTTTCAAAGCAAAACTGTTTTCTTTTAACAATATTAATTTTCTTTTCTTTAGATGTTCAGCTAGACTTAAAAGCTACGTGGTATGGTCGGATAGATTCATACTGTATACCGCAGTATGAAACTCTACATACTTACTGCTTAACAAGCAGAACTAGGGATTTGGCAGGCCAATTTATTGGATAATCTTTACTGATCATCGAAATCACAATCCAGTGCTTCATGTGCTACCATCGAACAATGTGCTAGACTACCATCGTGTTGAAATCATACGGAAAAGCTTGAGAACCTTGACTTGTATGACAACAAGTCAAGCTTCGCTGGTGTTCAACTTGACGAAGACACTGCCGATATTCAACACTCATATAGTTATTGCCATAAAGTTACCCAATTTTAGAAATCAACACCATGATGATCTTGATGTAAAGACACATGCCATGCATCATATTTAGGACGTTTAAAAATTTTCCAAACACTGAACCGGAACAATTCGGAATCGCGAGTTATTTCTCCTGCACTAACGTGAGGATCATCACCCACTGCAGCGCATATAGCAATTTAATTATTTTCTGTAGTGACTATTATTTAGCGGGCGCGTTTTTCAGTTGAGTAAGACTTAAAAAAAAAATTCTTTCGGGAAAAATTCAATATTACATACATATTTCCTTTACGTGTTTACTAAAATATAGCGAAAGAAAATAAGTATTATCGAAATTATAATCCAGATATATAAGCGGAATTCACTAATTTAGATATACAATTACGATAGACAAATTGAGGGCACGTTAATTCAGGATATTGTTGTTCTGATCATTTTGATGCAAGTACAAGCACCTAACCTATAAATCTCTTTTACGAGCAGTATGGTATTAAAATTAGTGATCTTCTACAATTATGTACATACGTTACAATAATGTATTATCATGCATGTACACAAAGTACTAATTCTATGTATTAATGGTAAAAAAAGAATCTTACATTTGTGTTATCATATTAGTAATGTCATAACCTTATAATCTGACTTACAAGTTTTATACTGTTTTCTTGCGTTTTGGTCACGTGACTTCCTCGGGTATTTTTAACTCAAAAAATCTCGAAAACCACAAGTCTTTGAAAAAAAAAATTTCGGTTTCATTTACCGGCGATCTCAATCCTTTATAAAATGGTTAATTCCTGTTAACTTTTGAGAAATCTAGGTTGTCTATTTGCATGTTAAACGCATTTTTATAATTTCAAAACAATCTTCGTTTGCGATGCCATAAGTGATAAATGTGTTCTGTTCCTTACATACCATTAAACATACAACTCACTTACACGAACTTATGTTGTATCAATAGGTCTTTTCCTTTGCTTTTTAGTGTAGTGCAATTTACACAACAATTTTTACAGTGCTGCAACGAAGCCGGCAATACAAAGGAACGAATTGAATGTATATAGATGGATTTATAACATAACCTCAACAATTAACTCATCATAACGATCATAACCTGACTTGACAAAAAACGAATAGCACTATCTATGAATAGCACTTTCTGAATTCAGGCATTGTAAAGTTATACTATGCTTTACAAAAAAAGTGACTTGCAGATCTATATTAGATAATGTGAACACATTGCTGCTACAGATCCGCAGCATTTCTTCTCTTTCTACTGTGTAGACAAATATATATTACATAATGTTCTTGATGATCAAAATCATAGATCAAAATATTTGTATAACCTGTATCTGGTAATCTGTACCAGCTGAACCAATGCACTAGTTTTAGTAACTTCATATCACGGAAATTTACATCTTACTGTTTACATATGCTTGCCTGTAATGATGTTACAAGTTTTGAAGATAGCTATTTTGTAGAGCAGGAGAAAAAAGTATCCGGACAGTGCGCGAAAGAAAGAGGCTTCTTACTCAAACCCTACGGGAACTTTATTGTCCTAGAGTGCATACAAATAATGTCTGTGCCACAGACAGTCCATGTAGGTATGCTAAATCAATAAAGTACCCGTGCATTTTGAGTGAAGGGCGTTTTTCTTACATGCACTGGCAGGAATCTTTTTTCTCCTGCTGTACAAGCATACTTACAAATTTAGTTAAGATATAGTAATTTACATACCAAGTTCGGGAAGACGATTTTCCAGCATGAGCGCGGATTTAAAGCACGAGCAAGCGTAGCGCAGCGAGTGCTTTATTAGCGCGAATAAATCGAGGAGAGAGAACTACCTTTTAAAGTTTTTCTTGTGTGTCCATCGGGCTTTCCTGATGCAGATAAATAATCCTAGTGCAGCACTGGTTTTGTTTACACCATGCGAAGGAACGAGATACCGGTGTAAAGTGTATTTCAGTGCTGTACCATGCTACACTTTTTTTGCAAAGGAAAATATAAATGAGAAAATAAAAAATAAAAGTACCAAAAATCCTAATCAATATACTGCCGGTTATACGAAGCAGTATTACAGATTGCATATTAATACTTTCCCTTCCGTCTGCCGTAAACCATACCCCCGCTGTAAGATGGGTATGCATTTTCCAATTGACGTACGAGTCTATTTTAGGTTGTCTGTCCAGTACACTACTAGCATAACTACTAGCTGCTACTAGCGACAAAATTTGATATCGCTTCGTTACAATTTTGTTTTTATTTCGAAATTTGGCCGTTATTTTACTCACCACTGTCATTTTTGTGGCAAAAGGTAAAAAGCTTTCAGGCATAAACAGCAACGTAATATCAGTAATATCAAACTAAATGCCAAATACTGTCAATTTGCGTATTGTTGCGTAATTGTTTGCTAGACTTCTACATTTTAGTACTATTCTACAGAATATAGCAGTTCTTCAACATTATCACACTTTTATGATCCGCATTGTGTCCGCATTGTCATAGCATTGTATAGGATTGAGTGATATTCTGACGTGCAGACTGTCACCAGTCAGGCTGGCATACTTCAAAAGCATGACATTTTTCAAAAGTCTTGATGAAATCGAAATCAACAAATATTTAGATATTATAGCTGTATAATGGAAATTATGATTTAATAAATATTTGTGGTATATTATGTGAGAATAGAAATATCTGAAACATAACGACAAGTACAGGAATATTGAGCAAATAAAATGGCGAATGAAAAGTATCTTCTTATCTTTGTCATGGTTCTTAATGTGATAGATGTAGCTCTGTACTTATGTAAGTTAAATTATATTTAAATAAAGTGTATTTTCTTTGTTGATACAACCTACCTAATTATTTCATAACTTTTTGCGGAAATTTCTTCCGCAGACTTGAATGACTGGCTTACTGGTTGTATAACTGAGAAGATATCTCGATTCGGTTAGAATTATTTGGTATTTATAGTTTTAAGAAGTCAAACAATAAATTCTCAAGATGGAGATGTCAGATAAAGTACAAGTTCATATCAAAATTTGCAAATTGCTTTTAATGACACATTTTAAAAGTAAAGTTAAGCAAAACTATATCAATTCTTGCTTACTGCAACCAAATGAAGGAAAGTGGCATGTATTAAATTCACAAAAAGTAACTTACTCGCACCAAGTCCGCGTTAAAGCTTGTTGAAGATCCACTGCAGTATATCACAGTTGTTACCTACTTATTGTAATTCATGTAAGAGCCAAAGCACAAAAGTCTAATAATGGTAATTTAGGAGGATGTCCAGGCCAAGTTCCTCTATATATTTGTCTACAATCGAAAAAATGACCCAAATTATGCCAAATAACTGGAGCGAGATTCATTATAGCACCGTACTGATGAGGATTATTGTGCTTGAGTTCCCTATGATGCAATTTAGCAATATAGTTATGTAAGGTATCACTACATAGTGCAGCGTTTAACCAATATCTTAAAAGATATTGGTTATTATTTAAATTATTTGAAAACCGTTCTGTAACAGAATTTCGTAAATAGCTGATTTACAGGCTACCTGTAGGAATATATCTACACATTATTCCTATTTCTTTACTGTGCTGTAGACAATAGATGATCGTAGCATTTCTTTGATGGTACCTCCGCAAGCATTAACTTCTCAACGAAGAGAATTTACTTCTTAATTACGAAATGTCATATGACCGTGCATCTTATTTATTAATTATTAATAATAATAATATGAATAATATAATGATAATTACTATTATAATTATTAATTTTGTAATTTTTAGAAAGAACAGTGCGTGAAATGTTGAGTGGCCAAGGAAATAGACTACCATGAATTTTCCTTAGCGTATTGGTAATGATTCAAATTGTTTAATATTATTGTTTCCGGCACCAATAGAGAACGTTAAAGAAATTTGAATAGAAAATATGTAGTTAGTAATGTGTAACTATGTATTTTTTGATATGATGGGTGCGCTGCGAATTTCTCCGTAAGTTTTCATAATTTTCTGGACCCTGATAGGTGGATAAAACGTGACAATCTCTTTCCTTGGCCATCCACGTCTCCAGATTTAACTTGTTTTACATGTTTATTTATTGGAGGAAACAAAGTAGAAGAGGAGTATTTCTTTAAGGCTCGATAGCGGTAATGGATAAAGCAATATTAAACAGTTTGAATCAGGAAACATAGGCCAATGAAAATCCTTTTAATAAGACCGAATTTGCTCAATTCCGTTCACGGGAAGCAGAATAATTTAAATTTATAGAAGACATTTTTATCATTTACGCGTTTCTTGGGATATCTTCGCATAGGTAACAGATATCTATAGCCGGTGTTCGTTAATTTTTTGTTGTATTCTATCTAGCTTACTGTATTTATACGTGGACGAAAATGAATTTGCATTTATATTCGATAAAAAACAAAATATCCGAAACAAATTACACAGCCTCCTCTAGCATGCACGTTTCTTATTAGATTGATCTAATTTGTAATCATTAGATTAGAGGAGTACAGCGATTTTCAACATTAAGTTTGCAAAATTCGGGTCAATAAAACCTAAATTATAAGCGTTCTTTCAAAACACAATTCTCCCTCGCCCGCTCCTTATATTTGACAAAACGCAATAAAATGTTTGCAGTGTAAAAAATGTAGAATTTTCAAAACATGCATGTCAAAATGCATTAACTGTGGAACGATACTTTACACTCAGCTAAAGCGAATAGCTCTCGTACTACTAAAAAACTTCCTATGTATTAACAAGGGAAAAAAATCGTTTCGCAATCTGCATATGTGTAACTATTAACCCTACTTTATACATTGAGTTAATAATAGCATAACTTTTCCAGAAATTAGTCAAGAAACGGAAACTCTTGTCTTACTACTAACAAAATCACGACCATTATAATACAAAAACTGTTTAGAGAAACCAGATGTAGTAGATATTGAATTCGGTAGGAAATTAAACGCCACTTTACTATATTTAATCAGCGATCCTTAACTTATCGTACAGTCACTTTACCCGCATGTAACATATTATTACATCTTAGACATCTATAAGTTAATTGTTTGTATTCCTTTTCAGTAATGCTGGCAACCATTGACAGCGATTGCATGGACAGCGAGTTTATGTGGCTCTTGAAAAACAGATCGCAGTCGCTACTATCTACTACCGCTATACCTACCACTGTGTCTACCACTACCTAGTTACGTACCACACTACCATAACCAGTTAGTAGTTTGCCAGAAGCGCTAAAGTACTATCCGTAAGGTATTATTAAATTATTTAATTATCTACTTAACAAAATTCTATATGCATGTAATTTATATATGTATCTCTGCAACACACAATAAAATTTATAATTAATTTGGTGCGATATTTAATTTCAGGGAATTTGTTTTGGTGATATGTGCATTTATTTGAAAATGTTAACATTTGATCAGCAGTTGAACAGTCGAATAGTGATATCCGCTGTTATTTTAATAATTCAAAATAGTAATCACAATGAACAAGAACTACCGCTAGTAATCATAAACACCCGATAGCTTTGTTAAATACTACCACTGTATATATATAATGTGACCCTTTCAGATGCAAAACACAATTAGTTTCAACAAGTCACAAATTTCACTAATAGTTTTGTAAACATTTTATATTCACTATAATTTTTGTTGTTAAGAAATATAAATCGATCACTTCAAAAACGGCTACAACGTTGTTTGAACTTTTTGGTCGACATTTTAATATTTATCGCAAAATCTGTTATATGGTCAATTATTTTTATATCTTAAAAGCTGCAATCGATGATTTGAATTTGACGAAAAAGCCACACATCATCTAGAACTTTTGCAAAAACAAAGATTTTAAGTAAAAAACGGATTTCTGCAACCCGTACAAGTTTTTCTGGAAAAGACAATATCACTATGCTTCTAGCATGTAATGCCAAGTAAGTCACAAGAAACATGGTTCAACTTTTTTTTCAAATTGTACTATACTATACATATGTACATACATATGTATGTACATACATACACTCGGTTGATTTAGAATCGACTCAAACTGCCATAAAACCCGTTAAAAGTATGCTTTATTGCGGCCCCCGAATGCAAAGCAGTAATAGTATGGTCAACTATGTAAATTACTACGTATGTAAATTACTATCTACTCTGTATATACAATATATTTTTCTATTAAATCCAGTTTCATATGCAAGGGATCATTTATAAATTCCTAAACCGATAATTTCTTAATGCCAGCTTAACATATGTATAGTTAAATCGCTATCGCATACAATTTCACTATAATTCTAAGTATTTATGTAATTAAGAAATTACATGAATAAGAATATGTATGGGGGCAAGATATAAAAGTCTATTACATATTAGAGTGGATCGAAAAACGCGTTTTTTTCTGCAATACAATTCTAATAACGCGGATAACTTGCGCATAGGCGTCATTATAAATGAAAAAATATTTAAAAAAATTGAAATCGCGCAAAAGGCCTAAAGTTACCAAAAAAGTCAAAATATTGGTAAATTAAAAAAAAAGCAAAAATTACAAAAAATACATTTTTTGTTGTAATAGTGAAAAAAGTGTTTTTACGAGTGTCCTTAACGCATATAAAAAATAATTAGACCAATACTTGTGTTACTGAATTCGCTCAGAAGGTCCAAAGTTGCGGGTTGTATCGCAAAAAACGATATTTCATGATTTTCGACGATTTTTAAACATGTGCCAAAACCCATAAAAGTTTTATTTTTAATGTGTAATAGTGTAAAAACCATTCAAAATAGTTTTCCCAATCCAGAAAAAATATTTTCAGACCTGTTATTCCTTAACTGTATTCGTGCAAAAGGTTTAAATTATAGTATAAGTTAAGTTATAGTCCCGTAAAAACGCCGTTTTCCATATCTGATGAGTGTTTATTTAATGCATTAGCTTTGTAATAAGACTCTAACAAGTGATTTCCATATCCACCCTACGCAACCAACCAACCAGGGTGAATTTTATTTACTGCTGCTTCTGTAACCAGTTTTACATACCTCTCAACTGACTGGGTGTGGCATGGGAATTTGAGGTAGTTAAACGCTGATAGCGCTTTGTCTTTCAACAAGGAAGCAATGTGTTCAGTTGGCATCTTGGACAGTAGTGGCGGCGGTGTTAACTTGCAGATTGACCAATCAATTACTTCGGTATAGTCGTTTGCACTAAAATTTATTGAGTAGTATTTTGAAGTCTCTTACGTAACCTTCAGCCGATGGCTCATTTCTGGATTTAAGGATCCTCCTGTAGCCAAGTTCTCTAATGTGTGGTCTCTCATTCATTATCATAGCCAACATAACATTTTCAGGGCGGCAATCCTGCCCGCAATTTTAGGTCTTTTGCGCGAGTTCAGTAAAACAAGAATGGGTTTAATTACTTTTTGTATGCATTAAGGACACTCTTAAAACACTTTTTTCACTATTACAACAGAAAATGTATTTTTTTTGTACTTTTTGCATTTTTTTAAATTTACCGGGATTTTGACTTTATTTAGGCCTTCTGCGCGATTTCAAATTTTGAAAAAAAATTTTTTGAATATTTTTTTATTTATAATGACGCCTATGTGCAAGTTTTCCGTGCTATTAGAATTGTATTGCAGAAAAAAACGCGTTTTTCGATTTACCCTATTACACATACTTTAGAGAATGAATATTCGCATGATGGTGCAGAAAATGTCCTTCAGAACCAACCAATAATTCAAAAGTTTTTTCTGTGTATTAATTTGTTTTCAGTTTGACTGCCTTTTCGTTTACCTTCTCTATTATTTGAAATAAATTATTATTTGTTTACTGTGTGTTTTGTTATTAATTCTCGAATAAAATCAGTGTTTTTAACGAAACAAACTTAAGATGAACATAGATTCCTGTCTATCTGCTCTGATAAATAATTTTTCTTATGGTTCTAAAATTGATTTGTATTATTATTATATTTGCGTTTATATGTCATTAATGGTAATGGGTGTTGGCAAACGCTATACTAAGTAATAACGCAGGTATTAAAAGTATCTGAAAAAGAATATATTTCTGCAGCGATCTTCCCATTCATTTCACATTACACATTAGTAGCTATTTTACCTGCTCATAAGCAAATTGTTTTATTACTACAAACATCCAGTTAAATGTTGAAAGTTTCTGTGTGCGACGTTAGGTCTACGTCGCTTGCCGGGTGAGTTCTCAGTTTTTATATAAGAAAGTTTTCTAACGATTATAATATAATAACACATGCTTAGATAAGGAAAGACGCAAAAAATCAGGGCTTTCCCGAATTTTTATATGACATAATCGACAGTAGATTATGTACGCAATTGCACGCTCACGTCTTTATTAGTATGTTATCATCTGCTATTGTCACTATCAGATTGAAGCATTTTCAAAATCAGTATTAACGATAATATTTAATAAGTTTGTAAGTTTAATTTCTCTTTACTAACACAAAATATGCATTTTCAATATTTAGCAAATATGCTTGAAGTTTATTTTGAATGTGGCAAAAGACCTCAAATGATAATTTGCTCGAAGACAGTTATCCGCGGGGAATGCTATCGTTACCAATAAGCCGAGTTTAATGGAAGCAACCATAGGTGTTGGGGTGACAAAAATTTGAGATTTGTTGTTGAAAACAATATCCAGAGATTTACTAAATGTTTGGTGTGAAATGTAGACAGTAGTAATTGGACCAAGTAAGATCCGAACAGAACTGCTAAAAACTACAATGCAATGTAGAACTCTAAAGCATACGCAGAATAATGGCGGCTGGTGCATGTCGATTGTCACCGACAAGCAGACGAATTGTAACGAATGTGCAGTGAGAAAATGTGGGACATTTAAAAATTTAATTTTAACAGCTCTTTCCATATCTATTGAAAAAAAAAAAATTATCTCCGAAATAGAGAATTTTAATGACAAAGTGATTGCAACATTTGCGAACCGAAAATAACGTAGAATAGACTTCATTTATAAGAAGTAATTTGTTAGAAAAGTAGTTCCTAGACACTCTTATTTTTTGCGAAGCGAAAATAATGTCGAACCGGCTTAACTTACAAGAAATAATTATTTGATAGCGAAGTAGTGCTTAGTGCGTGACGCGTGACTCTTATTTTTTTTGTGTGGCAATTGACAATCGTTCCAGAAATCCAATATTTCAACACGGAAGGCGAAGAAAGGACGATAAAATCGATGGGAGACAACCCCCTTACAAGGTAAATTTTTTTTCAAAAATTGCATCTTAAAATTTTTACCACGAGCCGCCACTGACAACTACACTTCCAACAAGATGAAGCTGCTCCACATAAGATTGTAACAAACACAATTCTAGACACTTTAATCGATGTTATCCAGACCTTTTCCTATTAGAAAATGTTGTTTAGATCATCACTACAAAAAAATTTAATCTGTATGTTGAATTATTACGGGAAAATACGATAAGTTAAAATCAAAAATCTACGCGTTTCGGGTACTATTTAAAATACAGAGGTGTTCCATTTAAGAAAGCTGTCAAGGACAATATTATTCGAAGAAGATATGACAAATTAAAATCAAATATCCAACGTGCCTCGGACATTTCCGTTGAAGTTGTTTGTTCAGCTAAAAATGAATTTATATGCTACTATACAGACGCGCTACACAATCATATACTGATTGGAAAACTTTCAGGACTAATCCCATGATTAAAGTATTAAAGATTTAGTTTAATTCTCAGACGTGTGCGAATTTAGAATACATTACCACCTTAGTCTTCGCATATCATCCATAATTTAATTTTGTATCCCATGTTGCATCAATCAAAAAGCTTTTCTCGTACCTTTGTGTGTTAATGTAACACATTCCATTTAAAAAAAACTATACAGGGTGATTGGTGAGAATGGTCGATTAAAAGTATTATACAAACAGAAATGGATTTTAAAACAGAATTTTGCAGTTGGATATGGGTGAATATGAACTATCACGTGAAAATATTTTTGAATAAATATCACTTCCGGTTAGCGGGAAGTGGACACGGAGTAAAGAATAGTAGGGAGGGAATCCAACCGTGCTTGTAGACGAGGTAAATTGAAGCCGCAAGACGGAAGGGGGACGCACAACTGTAGGATAGGCAACCATACAAAGCACGCCCCACTTTTATACAGGAATGATAGGCAGAAATATGTAAAAGTGAATTCAAGGAAGCAAACAGCGTATTTTGATGTGGAAAAATATATTTTCATTTGCCCTCAACTGAAATATACATTTTATAAATCCCTTCTAAACTAATTACTAATTTTTCTATCTGTTCGATTTGAACATCCATAAGCAGCACAACAAACCATTATTCCTGTCGAAAACGTAACGAAAGCTACTAAAATATCAAGTTATACGACGACAGATTCGTCGTAATCTGTTCCAATATACGCTTGTATACGCCAACTCGGGACGGCAACTTTATACTATCCACACAATCTAAGCTGCATAAATAATATAATCATCCAATAATTTGCGACAAACACCAAAAATCAGAAAACACCACTAAAAAACACATGTAAAGACAAAAGTAAACACGACTGCTTGGGGCTGACCAATATGGCGACGTGGTCACGCATGCGTAGTTGAGTGGCATCACTTCACCGACCATATGATTCCCTCCCTACTATTCTTTACTCCGTGGAAGTGGAGACCAACTTCGATTTTTTAAATAGCATGCTATAAAATAAATTACAAATTCAGCTTCTATGATATATTTTACACATATTTCATGTATCATACCCTTCTGAGTTATTCGCAAGTAAAGAAAAAAAGTGACAGATAACCGATCTTACTTTATAGTGATATTACGTCACGTAGGAGTAAAAGAGACGAATGAAATTTTGCATACACATAGCTGGTATTGCGTTAAACAACATTTGAAGTTCTTCTCTGTAACATCATACAGGGTGTTTAAAAACTTACTTGCTTATAAATAATTTCAATCTACGGAAAGTAGCTTCTTTAAATGGAAAGGTATATATTTTATTAGATATTTTGATTCTATAAAAGATTCTCTTTTAATCCGTATTGAATGTTCCTATGCGAAAATGGAAAGCGAATAAGTTATAACGATTTAATTAACTTCCGTACCTAAAATGCTCAGATATATCAATTTACTGAAGCAAGGGTGTTTAGTTCATTTGTTTTACATATTTACTTGCCACTTATTTTGACGTCTGTTATTTTATTAATCGTATTTTCGTAAATTCTTCCCATTGAATTATCGGAATAAGAAATCCTTTAGGCAAATAACACCAGATGCTATTCGAAGAGCAACAATTACAGGAATACGTGTACTAATATAGAATGCTTCAATAGAAACGGTTGCCATATCGAACCATTTAGATAACTTATTTATTTATGTTATTACTATTGTTCTTATAATTTTTCTATCTTTATACCTTTTATATTATCTTTTTTATTATTTTAATTTTACCTAATTTGTTATTACTAATTATTTAGACCTTTGATAGAAATTTACTTTATGTTGATTAATCAAATACCGTTTGTTAGGAGTATCTAGGAGAATTCTTAGATAATCTATATTTTTTACTGACGTTGTTCTTCGCCATTGTTCTACGAACGTATCGGTTGCTAAAATTTTTATATCTTAAAAGTTCTTAGAATTTTTTGCTGATCTTTGATTGTAAATGTTAGTATCTTGCACTAAACCTTCGATAAATTCATGATTACTTGGTTTGGTCTATTCTCAATGCTAATCCATTATAACACCATATACTGTGTATATGCATTGTACAGAATTTTTTGTTGTTGTAAAGTAAATTCTAGCATTGTGTACCCTAATTGCTGTACTGGTGCAGATCTTTTTCTGTATATTACACAGAAGAACTAAAACCTTTATATAACTACACAATATCATCTGTGTGTATGCAAAGTTTAATTCGTCTCTTTTACTCCTGCGTCATCTAATATTACTATAAAGTAAAATCGGTATCTGTC